>CM059579.1:36068788-36518788 GCA_030386875.1 Morinoia aosen | reverse complement strand
TTACCTCCCCCGGGGTGGGGGGGGGGTATCTAGTGTCCGTAGTGCCATAAAATTTTAGGACCGAATAGTCCACCACCTAAGGGTCCTTTTCCAACAAAACAAAAAAAAAAGCTCACCGGACCGACAGGAGCCTGGATGACCCCCTTAAACATTGTTCGGGTTATAGCCTACTCATTTAAGCAATCAGTCAAGTGCAACTTTTTATAGGCGTAATGTTTTTTTGTCCATACTCACTCGAAAAATTTTTTAATTTCTGCCACAACCAGCAGCTATATTATTTCATGATTTCGTGAAATCCAAAGCTGATATTTCAACGTACATACAAACTGTCACAAGTGTTTTAACCCATTAGAGTTCCTTTATTTATTACTTCCATGAATTAACAAACACAATTAAATTTCAATCAAGCAGCTATAGGAAAACGTTTTTATGCCCCTCAGGGGATTACAACTGGTGTATCTATGGGGGTTAGCACTCGAAAGGGCCTATGCGAGGGCCCGAGCTAAAGGTTAGGTAGACTTCCTTTTTGTTTTAATAGAATCCGTTATTGTTTTTGTAATATCGTGGTTTTTCATCACGATACGAGGTTTATTAACTGTAGCTACAAACTACAGTATCGGTAGCTTTAACTACCGTATCTGAAGCCTTAACTTCAGGAGTAGGAAAATGAAACTCTCAGCTAGGTTCCTATTCTTGTACTGGCTCATCTATACACCGACTCTGCTTATAAGCTATAGCGCTCGGAAGTTAAACATGCTCTTCCGGTGCATACCAATGCGATGCGCCCCCAAGGCACAACTTCCGGCGGAGGTCCCATAAAGACATCTGACCTGAACGCGATAAGGTATCCGGCAAGACGCGCAAACCTCCGCTCCGGAACTCGTACTCACAAAACCAGAATCACATTATACGATGCATATATTAATATACAACAGTTTTGTTACGGACCATCTTTTTTCGGTTCACTGCTGTCCTGTTTTTCAGCACCGATTACTTTCTTTCTCAACTTTGATCTTGTTTCATGAACTTATTACTAAGCTTACTGTTTCTGGGCACATTGTGCATAGATTCCGCCTTCCCTCAACTCCATACGAAATGGTGCCTTCATCTTTCCTCTCTTGGAACATCGATGTCGTGGTTAAGGTAGGCTAAAACTTTCTTATATTATAATAATTGAGCTTTTCGTACGAAGCTGCACTGGAGGATTTTGTTTTTTCAGATGGGGCAACCCTCCGAGTAGTTGAGCGAGTTCTACTTGGATACATTGCGAAGTTGATAGGTACATACATACATATACCTGGCTTATCCTCCCTATGGGAGGGTAGCCGACAGCAGGCCACAATCACCACACTTGGTCACTAGGAGGCGAGAGAAGCGGCACTGGCCGCACCTGAACTGCCAGGATCAGCAGCAGCACAGCACAACCACCTTCCACAGTCAGGCCCGACAGCCATAGCTGGTTTACCCCGATCACTTCATTGAATGCAGCCCCTCCCCCGCACATGACAGGTCAACCCCATCACACGCGGGCAGCTTCCAGTAACGCGTCAAAAATAAAATTACCTCCTTATACACTGCCCCCACTCACTCCTGTCCGCAGCCATCCCTCTCGCCACGTCCACAGTCAGACCCCTCTCATACAAAGCACGTCTCACCCCATCCATCCAACTCATCCGTGGTCTACCTCGCGCTCGAAGACCACTCACTTCCGACATATATATCTTTTTCACCAGCCGCTCAACATTCATTCTTTCAACATGCCCAAACCATCCAAGCACTCTTTCATCCACTCGCCTGCTCAACTTTTTGATAACACCCGTCTGCCCCCTAACCAACTCATTCCTGATCCTATTTCTTCTAGTTTCTCCATACATGCTCCTCAAACACTTCATCTCAAACACATCCAACTTTCTCCTCTCAGCTGCTCTCAACCCCCAGGACTCTGCTCCATACAACAAAACTGGCACAATCAAACTTTCATACAGTCCCCTCTTAGCATTCATTCTCAAACTCCTGCATTCAAAAACTTTCCTCATTGCACCCAATGTCTTACAACCTTCACTCACTCGATGCCTCACTTCTACTTCCATACTATCCTTAACAGTCACATCCGACCCGAGGTACCTATAATGCTCTACCTCCTCTAAAACTTCCCCATTCAACCTCACATCCAAAGTTCCAAACACTCCACCTCTTGAACATCTCATCACCTTACTTTTATTCACATTTACCCTCAATTTCCGCCTTTCGCACACTCTACCAAACTCTGCAACCAGTCTCCTCAGTTTTTCCTCTGAATCAGCCACAAGCGCTGTATCATCTGCAAACAACAGCTGACACACTTCCCAATACATACCATTTCGTCCCACCAACTGCGCACCTTTTCCCAACACTCTGGCATTCACTTCTCTCACCACACCATTCATAAACAAATTAAACAACCACGGCGACATCACACATCCCTGTCTCACACCTGTCACAACTGGGAACCATTCACTCAACTCATTCCCTACTCTCACACATGCTCTGCTATCAATGCAGAAACTCTTGATCGCATTCAACAGTCTCCCACCCACTCCATACAAACTTACCACTTGCCATAGAGCCTCGCGATCCACTCTGTCATATGCCTTCTCTAGATCCATAAATGCCCAATATACATTCTTTCCCTTTAATGAGTATTTTTCATTCACCTGCCTCACAGCAAACATTTGATCCACACAACCTCTACCACACCTAAAACCACACTGTTCTTCAGCAAGCACACGATCCGTCAACACTCTCACTCTTCCAATTAACACTCTTCCATACAGCTTCCCAACGACACTCAGTAGACTTATACCCCTAGAATTACTGCACTCAAGTTGATAGGTAGGAAGAAAAATTAATTTCAGTTCACTGAGTTGAAGTTGAGTGAATAGTTGTCCAAGAGAAGGATAGCCATTGAAAGATGAGTAAGAGCTTGCTGCCCGTAAAGATTAAAACAATTAAAAGATACCACCGTTAAAGGTAGATGAAGAAACTGCTAATGGGAAAGCGAGGGTGGGGTGGGGGGGAGGGGGCTTTTGTAGGCGAGAAGAGTAGAAAGAGTAGGTGGAACAAAAGGGTGAACGGGAGGGGGGGGAGGGGGGGGGCAGGATGGTTTTTACAATAGGTGTAAAATGATAGGACCATTGTTTTTGTGATCGTTGTTTTTCTTAAATTTTCATATTAATGAATTTTTTTCTAAAAAACATGAAAAAATTGTGTTGCGGAAAATCCTACTCCTCCTACTATTTAAAAGGTACGGAACTGGCCAAGTTTTTTCTAGATAGCTAAGTCTTGTCTAAAGATCCAGTGCAAAGGTTTTTCGATAATTTGAAGTGTTTCTTTCAAATTCAACTTTTTTTCTATTTTTAACAGATGACATTCAGTATGAATTGAATTTTAAAGTAGTTTTCAACGGATCTCCAGAATTTTTTAATACCTATCAATTGATACAATTGCCATTTCTGTACCTTCAAAACTGTGGAAGATTAAACGCTTCAAATGTCACATGGGCGAATTTTCACGACAACCATTTATCTAAAATTTGTTTCTCTTTTATTCATAATTTTTGAATTAAGTCTTTCTTGAAAATGAACTACACTGCTTTTTTAGCTCTATTTGAGTTCTATCGATTCATATATTAGCCATTCTTGTACCTTCAAAACTGGAGAAGGGATCTAGATCAAAAGACAAAAATTGCAAGTTTCAAAACAATGGCATTTTTGAAAGAATATTTTTTAGGTATTTACAAATTGATTTTTTGAATCACCTTTATTGCTTTGTAGCTCTTTTGAAGCCCTTTCGATTGATATATTTGCCATTCGTTTAGCTTCAAAGCCCCGGGAGGCGATTATATGTTTACACAGCAAGCTAATTAGCTGATGACTCAGAACAGCCGGACTCAAAACACTCAGTTATATCATAATTTACCACTGAGTGATAGAATGTTTCGTTTGAGTACAAAAGCATGTCAAGCATGATCGTGAATAAACTCACTTGCAATTCATGTTGAGGATTTCTCAAAACTGACTCGTAATAAGGGGGAAGGAGAGATCACCCATCCATAGGCGCGCGCAAGGTCACACTAGTGCGCGTCTTCTACCCCTTCTAGGAGACGAAGCAATGCACGTAGTTGGAGCCAATTAAATAGTTAGATGAGCAAGGAAATTTGAGATGGCGATCAGGTGAGGTTTGGAGATCTTTGTATAACTTCATTAGACAAAAAAACTTATACAACTACACGTAAAATTACCGAAAGCGCCCTCTGGAGGAACGTAGCGATTGATCATGATACTGGATGCAGTTCAATTTGAACAGAACAGCCGAGCGCAGCCCGCGTTGTAGCCTGAATGGGTTTCAACGCGGGTGAGAAACTCGGCTGTGAATGGATGGACAGCTGAAACCCCGAGGGCCTGGCCCGACAATCAAGCTACTTCAAACTTGCCTGGGCAGAGGCATAGCTGGTACAGAACCAACTCGTCCCTATACGGAAATGACAGCCTAAAACCTAACGCAACAAATCTATCTGAGAATCACAGCTGAAATCAACGCTTGTGTGACTGTGTTGATTGTGTGACTGCAACGCTTGTGTGACTGCGAGGTAAAACCAGGAATATAATTATGATGCGCAAGGAAATTCTTCATAAGACGAGTTTATTAACCGACAATACACCATTATCCGGAAATTCACCCAAACCGCGCCCTTAGAGGGGCAACAATGATACAAAAGGATTTGAGCACATGCGAGCTCCTCCTGCAAACTAGACGTTCCTTGCCCACATGAGACAAAATATTTGTATCCTAGGCTACCTCCCCTTCTTCATTCGCTTAGGTTACGAAGCTGAAATGTCATTTATAAAAAAACTGGTGCAGTAGTGGCGGGATATGTTCCGATATTAACTTAGCGGGTATCACTACAGGACCGAGTGAGCAGACTGCTGTTACCGTGCAACTGGAGGACCAGCTGGAAACTCGCAACACGTGGGTATTCTATGGAATTGTTATCTTTCTTCTCAAGGTCATGGGTTGTTAACGTTGGAGGAGAGAACATTCAATATTTGTTACGATTAGCTTCAAGATACCTGTCCTTACTTAGAAACTTCTCTTGGAGTCGAGGTAAATGTGTCGCATGCGAACGAATAAATGATCTAGTGTAACTGTTCATTGTGCTTTCAGTGCAAAGGTTTTGCAATATGCTTGCTATTAGCATTCTCTTATGCGGGAACTACTAATCTATTTACTTAATTTATTTACCAGTGGGACGCAAACCGAGTCTTTCTCATCGGACCTCGCCATCGAGAAAAAAAAGATCGGGATCTCGAGGTAATTCATTGGCAAGCACGGGTGAAGTGCTGCTTCTATCATGTTCGCATTCCTCAGAGAGCGCCGGCCACATTTCTGTATGTATACCGTCCTTTGTGGTGCAGATGTTGTGCGGTTAAGATAGTCCAACCGTTAAATTCTAGTAGCTTTCCCAAGGGAATACATTTATATGGTATCTTCAGGAACTGACGTATAATGGAGAAGATGTAAGGTCCTGAGTTTGTTGAAAGGTAGGCATTCCTATTGTTCAAGTTGGAGAGGTTTTATTTTTGCCATAGACCCTTCAGGGGGATGTAACTATTGTATCTATGGGAATTAGCGCTCCCAGGGGAAAAGTGTGAGGGCCCGAACTGAGAGTTAGGTAGGCCTTCTTTTTGCTGAAATAAAATGTTTTTTTTTTTGTGATGTTAAGGACCACCTTTTTTTCGGTTCATTGTTGTCCTGTTTTTCAGTACCTACTACTTTCTTCTTCAATTTTGATTTTGTTTCAATAACTTCTGTCTCGGTTTACTGTTTCTTTGCCCATCTGTGTGGATTCCTCATTCTCTAATCTCCATGCTGAATGGTGCCTTCCTGCTTCTTCTCTTCGATACGCTCTTTTTTGTAGTGGTTAGGGAGGCTTAAACTAACTTATAATCTTAATTTTAAACTTTTGCCATAGACCATCGTTTTTGATTCACCAAGGTTCAGTGTTGTAGCACTTCTGACTCGCTTTCTTTTCTATTTTCATAACCTTGCTTCTCGACTCGCTAATTCTGCGCAAAATGGATTTTGTGTGGGAACATATCTTGTGCGATAATTCTGCGTTCTCCTTAACTTCATAATGAATTGGGCTTTAACCTTTTAATGTCATTATTTTTCTACTCAAATTAGTGATCTTAACCACCATCATTAGCCTTACTCTGGAGTCAGGTAGGGATCGACATGAGAATGATGAAGAAACGGCCACTCGGCAGTGAACTCCAAATAACACACTAGGCTACAAATAACACACTAGGCTACGAATGCAACAAGAAATGCAATACGTTGAAGTCATTTTCAAAAGTGGATAGAAAAGAAAAAATAAGGAAAAGTTTGGTACCAATAAAGTAAAAACATGAAATGTTGATACATTTGATACAGTGTGTTATTGGTTTTTTTATAATAACTTAACAATGGCATCCTTAACTAATAATAACCCACTGGCATATGGTCTCGGTATACCCTTGCAAAATGTTGCAGTAAAAAATGATTGAAAGAAAAGCATAACAAAAATGAGTTCCTTTCGTTTCGCAATCTGATTTTGACAGTGCATTTAAATATAAGTATATATGAGAACATAATCCTCGTAACGCTCAGTTGAAAAATGCATAAGTTTGTGTGCACTTATATTGAAGTAAAAGCAAAGATCGCATTCAAACACCATCATTCACACTCATAACAAAAAGGAAAACCGTTTATTCCTAATAGAAATGGTGCAAAGCATCATTGGTTTTTTGAAATATCTTAAAGTAAGGGAGTTACACTTATACGATACACACTCATGAGCATTGTAATACCCATGTCGCTAGTCTAAATAAATGATTGAGGGCAAAGTATCCCTAGTGTTGCTTTACCTAGATGTGATGATATATGTAACCACAATTATAAAAGAAAACACGATTCGTGTCAGTGTGTAGTTAAGAAAAATCTTTTTGGTGAACAGTTGCGGTGAAATCCCCTCAGGGTGATACAACTATTGTATCTATTCGAATTAGCGTTCCCAGGGGGCCTATGTCAGGGGCCGAGCTAAAGATTAGGAAGGCTTCTTTTTTATTAAAATAACATAGGTTATTGTTTTGTTGCGGACCATCATTTTTAGGTTCACTGCTGTCCTGTTTTTCAGCACCTACTACCTAATTCTTCAGTTTTGATCTTGCTTCATAATCTTGTTTCACAACTTATTGTGTTTCCTTAACTCCAAACTAAATGGAGCCTTCCTACTTCCTCTCTTTAGATCGCATTTGTTGCTGCTGGTAGGGAGGCTAAAAATAACGACTAATATAATCTAATCTTACAGCGCGAGAATGAGGAGCTCAGGGCCCAGCTGGATGCTGCGCTGGAGCGTGTGGCCGAGCTTGAAGAGCTGATGGTAATAAGTTTAAAGGTTTTTTTAGGCTCTGGCCATGTACTAAGATTTTGGTCGACAAGCGGTATATTTTAGGAAAAGTCAGCAAGTTAATGTCCAAGAACTAAGGTGATGCAACTTTTGAGTTACTGATGTTACGTGCAGAGATTTTGGTCGGTGCCATCTATAATTTGAGGTGTTTCCTAGTTGATGAGGTGGTCGTCAAATAGAATGCACGAGTGCTACGAGTTACGCAAGTTGTATTATTAGACATTAATTCTTTTGATATCTGCACCTTAAAATGTCCAGATAGGCTTTATTCCCGCTGTTTTTTCATCATAATCATTTTTTTGTCTAGTGAGGCGAAGTATTTGCTCAACATTAGGCGGAAACTTTTCTCATGGCTCTGAAATGATGTGTTCATTAGTCATGTTGGTGGAATATTCACAATACCAAAATTTAATGCTTGACTGAGATCATTATCTATCTTTAAAACACTGGTTCCAAACTGTGGTATCGCGTATACACACACCCCTAAGCTCGGTGTCGATCGTGCGCCGGGCCTCCCAGGAAGAAAATGTGTGAGGGCCCAAGCTGAGTTAGGTAGGCCTTTATTGTTGAAATTAAATGTTTTTGCATTATGTCGAGGACCACTTTTTTCGGTTCACTGCTGTCCTGTTTTTCAGTACATACTATTCTTCAATTTTGACCTTGTTTCATGAACTTCTTGCTAAATTTCCCGTTTTTATGCCCTTCTGTACAGGGTTTCGGAGTCGGAGTCGCCGGAGTCAAGGTGGAGTCGGAGTCGGAGCGGCTTCTCTGGAGTTTGAAGTCGGAGTCCGAGTCGGAATAGGAGGTGCTACTCTGAAGTGTTATGAAGGCGGAGTCGGAGTCGTTTATTCGGATGTAGTCGAGTCGTGGTTGGATTCGCTATTTTTTGGTGTCGTCGATTCTATTTCTGGGTAAAAATTTTTATAATTGTTTAAACCAAAAATAAAAAAAACAGAGTTAGAATACCTTGCTGAAAAATCTAAAAAATACGCAATGTTTTTGTTGATTATTTTGATTCAAGTTTGAAACAGCTTATTTATACCTATCACATAATACCGTTATGTTTTCTATTCCCTTTCGTGCGCCAGAGACAGAGGCGTCCTGCTCTACTTGGAGCAGCTGGCTGCGGTGGTGTGGCCATGTGGGCCAGGTTTGTTGCCTGTTGCCGCAACGTGTGTCGCCTGTTGCCACATCGTGTGTTGCCTGCTCCCACAACGTGTGTTGCCTCCTGGCACAACGTGTGTTACCTCCTGGCACAACGTGTGTTACCTCCTGGCACAACGTGTGTTGCCTGCTGCCACAACGCGGGTTGCCTGCTGCCACATCGTGTGTTACCTCCTGGCACAACGTGTGTTACCTCCTGGCACAACGTGTGTTACCTCCTGGCACAACGTGTGTTGCCTGCTGCCACAACGCGGGTTGCCTGCTGCCACATCGTGTGTTACCTCCTGGCACAACGTGTGTTACCTCCTGGCACAACGTGTGTTACCTCCTGGCACAACGTGTGTTGCCTGCTGCCACAACGCGGGTTGCCTGCTGCCACATCGTGTGTTGCCTGCTGGCACAACGTGTGTTACCTCCTGGCACAACGTGTGTTGCCTGCTGCCACAACGCGGGTTGCCTGCTGCCACAACGTGTGTTACCTCCTGGCACAACGTGTGTTACCTCCTGGCACAACGTGTGTTACCTCCTGGCACAACGTGTGTTGCCTGCTGCCACAACGCGGGTTGCCTGCTGCCACATCGTGTGTTGCCTACTGGCACAACGTGTGTTACCTCCTGGCACAACGTGTGTTGCCTGCTGCCACAACGTGTGTTGCCTGCTGCCACATCGTGTGTTGCCTGCTGCCACATCGTGTGTTGCCTGCTGGCACAACGTGTGTAACCTCCAGGCACAACGTGCGTTGCCTGCTGCCACAACGCGGGTTGCCTGCTGCCACAACGTGTGTTACCTGCTGCCACAACGAGTGTTACCTGCTGTCACAACGCGTGTTACCTGCTGCCACAACGCGTGTTACCTGCTGCCACAACGCGTGTTACCTGCTGCCACAACGCGTGTTACCTGCTGCCACAACGCGTGTTACCTGCTGTCACAACGCGTGTTACCTGCTGCCACAACGCGTGTTACCTGCTGCCACAACGCGTGTTACCTGCTGCCACAACGCGTGTTACCTGCTGCCACAACGCGTGTTACCTGCTGCCACAACGCGTGTTACCTGCTGCCACAACGCGTGTTACCTGCTGCCACAACGCGTGTTACCTGCTGCCACAACGCGTGTTACCTGCTGCCACAACGCGTGTTACCTGCTGCCACAACGCGTGTTACCTGCTGCCACAACGAGTGTTACCTGCTGCCACAACGCGTGTTACCTGCTGCCACAACGCGTGTTACCTGTTGCCACATCGTGTGTTACCTCCTGGCACAACGTGCGTTACCTCCTGGCACAACGTGCGTTACCTCCTGGCACAACGTGTGTTACCTCCTGGCACAACGTGTGTTACCTCCTGGCACAACGTGTGTTACCTCCTGGCACAACGTGTGTTACCTCCTGGCACAACGTGTGTTACCTCCTGGCACAACGTGTGTTACCTCCTGGCACAACGTGTGTTACCTCCTGGCACAACGTGTGTTACCTCCTGGCACAACGTGTGTTACCTCCTGGCACAACGTGTGTTACCTCCTAGCACAACGTGTATTGCCTGCTGCCACAACGCGGGTTGCCTGCTGCCACAACGTGTGTAACCTCCTGGCACAACGTGTGTTGCCTGCTGCCACAACGCAGGTTGCCTGCTGCCACATCGTGTGTTGCCTGCTGGCACAACGTGTGTTGCCTGCTGCCACAACGCGTGTTACCTGCTGCCACAACGTGTGTTGCCTGCTGTAAAAAAACGTGTGTTGCCTGCTGCCACAACGTGTGTTACCTGCTGCCACAACGTGTGTTGCCTGCTGCCACAACGTGTGTTACCTCCTGCCACAACGTGTGTTGCCTGCTGGCACAACGTGTGCTACCTCCTGGCACAACGTGTGTTACCTCCTGGCACAACGTGTGTTGCCTGCTGCCACAACGTGTGATACCTCCTGGCACAACGTGTGTTACCTCCTGGCACAACGTGTGTTGCCTGCTGCCACAACGTGTGTTGCCTGCTGCCACAACGTTTGTTGCCTGCTGCCACAACGTGTGTTGCCTGCTGCCACAACGTGTGTTGCCTGCTGCCACAACGTGTGTTGCCTGCTGCCACAACGTGTGTTGCCTGCTGCCACAACGTGTGTTGCCTCCTGCCACAACGTGTGTTGCCTCCTGCCACAACGTGTGTTGCCTGCTGCCACAACGTGTGTTGCCTCCTGCCACAACGTGGGTTGCCTGCTGCCAAAACGTGTGCTACCTCCTGGCACAACGTGTGTTACCTCCTGCCACAACGTGTGTTACCTCCTGCCACAACGTGTGTTGCCTGCTGCCACAACGTTTGTTGCCTGCTGTCACAACGTGTGTTACCTCCTGCCACAACGTGTGTTACCTCCTGCCACAACGTGTGTTACCTCCTGCCACAACGTGTGTTGCCTCCTGCCACAACGTGTGTTGCCTGCTGCCACAACGTGCGTTGCCTGCTGCCACAACGTGTGTTGCCTGCTGCCACAACTCGGGTTGCCTGCTGCCACATCGTGTGTTGCCTGCTGGCACAACGTGTGTTACCTCCTGGCACAACGTGTGTTACCTCCTGGCAAAACGTGTGTTGCCTGCTGCCACAACGCGGGTTGCCTGCTGCCACATCGTGTGTTGCCTGCTGGCACAACGTGTGTAACCTCCTGGCACAACGTGTGTTGCCTGCTGCCACAACGCGGGTTGCCTTCTGCCACATCGCGTGTTGCCTGCTGCCAAATCGTGTGTTACCTGCTGCCACAACGCGTGTTACCTGCTGCCACAACGCGTGTTGCCTGCTGCCACAACGCGTGTTACCTGCTGCCACAACGCGTGTTACCTGCTGCCACATCGTGTGTTGCCTGCTCCCACAACGCGTGTTACCTGCTGCCACAACGTGTGTTACCTGCTGCCACAACGCGTGTTACCTGCTGCCACAACGCGTGTTACCTGCTGCCACATCGTGTGTTACCTCCTGGCACAACGTGTGTTACCTCCTGGCACAACGTGTGGTGCCTGCCGCCACAGCGTGTGTTACCTCCTGCCACAACGTGTGTTGCCTGCTGCCACAACGTGTTACCTCCTGGCACAACGTGTGTTACCTCCTGGCACAACGTGTGTTACCTCCTGGCACAACGTGTGTTGCCTGCTGCCACAACGTGTGTTGCCTGCTGCCACAACGTGTGTTACCACCTGCCACAACGTGTATTACCTCCTGCCACAACGTGTGTTACCTCCTGCCACAACGTGTGTTACCTCCTGGCATAACGTGTGTTACCCCCTGCCACAACGTGTGTTGCCTCCTGCCACAACGTGTGTTGCCAGCTGGCACAACGTGTGTTACCTCCTGGCACAACGTGTGTTGCCTGCTGCCACAACGTGTGATACCTCCTGGCACAACGTGTGTTACCTCCTGGCACAACGTGTGTTGCCTGCTGCCACAACGTGTGTTACCTCCTGGCAGAACGTGTGTTACCTCCTGGCACAAAGTGTGTTGCCTGCTGCCACAACGTGTGTTGCCTGCTGTCACAACGTGTGTTGCCTGCTGTCACAACGTGTGTTACCTCCTGCCACAACGTGTGTTACCTCCTGGCACAACGTGTGTTGCCTGCTGCCACAACGTGTGTTGCCTGCTGTCACAACGTGTGTTGACTGCTGTCACAACGTGTGTTGCCTGCTGCCACAACGTGTGTTACCTCCTGGCACAACGTGTGTTACCTCCTGGCACAACGTGTGTTACCTCCTGCCACAACGTGTGTTACCTCCTGCCACAACGTGTGTTACCTGCTGCCACAACGTGTGTTGCCTGCTGTCACAACGTGTGTTACCTCCTGCCACAACGTGTGTTACCTCCTGCCACAACGTGTGTTGCCTGCTGCCACAACGTGTGTTGCCTGCTGCCACAACGTGTGTTGCCTGCTGCCACAACGTGTGTTACCTGCTGCCACAACGTGTGTTGCCTGCTGCCACAACGTGTGTTGCCTGCTGCCACAACGTGTGTTGCCTGCTGCCACAACGTGTGTTGCATGCTGCCACAACGTGTGTTGCCTGCTGCCACAACGTGTGTTACCTGCTGCCACAACGTGTGTTGCCTGCTGCCTAAACGTGTGTTGCCTGCTGTCACAACGTGTGTTACCTCCTGGCACAACGTGTGTTGCCTGCTGCCACAACGTGTGTTGCCTCCTGCCTAAACGTGTGTTGCCTGCTGTCACAACGTGTGTTACCTCCTGGCACAACGTGTGTTGCCTGCTGCCACAACGTGTGTTGCCTCCTGCCTAAACGTGTGTTGCCTCCTGCCTAAACGTGTGTTGCCTGCTGTCACAACGTGTGTTACCTCCTGGCACAACGTGTGTTGCCTGCTGCCACAACGTGTGTTACCTCCTGGCACAACGTGTGTTGCCTGCTGCCACAACGTGTGTTGCCTCCTGCCACAACGTGTGTTGCCTGCTGCCACAACGTGTGTTGCCTCCTGCCACAACGTGTGTTACCTGCTGCCACAACGTGTGTTACCTGCTGCCACAACGTGTGTTGCCTGCTGCCACAACGTGTGTTGCCTGCTGCCACAACGTGTGTTGCCTGCTGCCAGAACGTGTGTTGCCTCCTGCCACAACGTGTGTTACCTCCTGCCACAACGTGTGTTACCTGCTGCCACAACGTGTGTTGCCTGCTGCCACAACGTGTGTTGCCTGCTGCCACAACGTGTGTTGCCTGCTGCCACAACGTGTGTTGCCTGCTGCCACAACGTGTGTTACCTCCTGGCACAACGTGTGTTGCCTGCTGCCACAACGTGTGTTGCCTCCTGCCTAAACGTGTGTTGCCTGCTGCCACAACGTGTGTTACCTCCTGGCACAACGTGTGTTGCCTGCTGCCACAACGTGTGTTACCTCCTGCCACAAAGTGTGTTACCTCCTGCCACAACGTGTGTTGCCTGCTGCCACAACGTGTGTTACCTCCTGGCACAACGTGTGTTGCCTGCTGCCACAACGTGTGTTGCCTCCTGCCTAAACGTGTGTTGCCTGCTGCCACAACGTGTGTTACCTCCTGGCACAACGTGTGTTGCCTGCTGCCACAACGTGTGTTACCTCCTGCCACAAAGTGTGTTACCTCCTGCCACAACGTGTGTTCCCTGCTGCCACAACGTGTGTTACCTCCTGCCACAACGTGTGTTGCCTGCTGCCACAACGTGTGTTGCCTGCTGCCACAACGTGTGTTCCCTGCTGCCACAACGTGTGTTGCCTGCTGCCACAACGTGTGTTGCCTGCTGCCACAACGTGTGTTACCTCCCGCCACAACGTGTGTTGCCTGCTGCCACAACGTGTGTTACCTCCCGCCTCAACGTGTGTTGCCTGCTGCCACAACGTGTGTTGCCTGCTGCCACAACGTGTGTTGCCTGCTGCCACAACGTGTGTTGCCTGCTGCCACAACGTGTGTTGCCTGCTGCCACAACGTGTGTTGCCTCCTGCCACAACGTGTGTTACCTGCTGCCACAACGTGTGTTGCCTGCTGCCACAACGTGTGTTGCCTGCTGCCACAACGTGTGTTGCCTGCTGCCACAACGTGTGTTGCCTGCTGCCACAACGTGTGTTGCCTGCTGCCACAACGTGTGTTGCCTGCTGCCACAACGTGTGTTGCCTGCTGCCACAACGTGTGTTGCCTGCTGCCACAACGTGTGTTGCCTGCTGCCACAACGTGTGTTGCCTGCTGCCACAACGTGTGTTGCCTGCTGGCACAACGTGTGTTGCTTGCTGCCACAACGTTTGTTACCTGCTGGCACAAGGTGTGTTGCCTGTTGGCACAACTTGTGTTGCCTGCTGCCACAACGTGTGTTACCTCCTGCCACAACGTGCGTTGCCTGCTGGCACAACGTGTGTTACCTCCAGGCACAACCTGTGTTAACTCCTGGCACAACGTGTGTTGCCTGCTGCCACAACGTGTGTTGCCTGCTGCCACAACGTGTGTTGCCTGCTGCCACAACGTGTGTTGCCTGCTGCCACAACGCGTGTTACCTGCTGCCACATCGTGTGTTGCCTGCTGGCACAACGTGTGTTACCTGCTGCCACAACGTGTGTTGCCTGCTGCCACAACGTGTGTTGCCTGTTGGCACAACTTGTGTTGCCTCCTGCCACGCGTGTTGCCTGCTGCCACAACGCGTGTTGCCTGCTGCCACAACGCGTGTTACCAGCTGCCACAACGCGTGTTGCCTGCTGGCACAACGTGTGTTGCCTGCTGGCACAACGTGTGTTGCCTGCTGACACAACGTGTGTTGCCTGCTGCCACAACGTGTGTTGCCTGCTGCCACAACGCGTGTTGCCTGCTGCCACAACGCGTGTTACCTCCTGCCACAACGTGTGTTGCCTGCTGCCACAACGTGTGTTACCTCCCGCCACAACGTGTGTTGCCTGCTGCCACAACGTGTGTTACCTGCTGCCACAACGTGTGTTGCCTGCTGCCACAACGTGTGTTACCTCCTGCCACAACGTGTATTGCCTGCTGCCACAACGTGTGTTACCTGCTGCCACAACGTGTGTTGCCTGCTGCCACAACGTGTGTTGCCTGCTGCCACAACGTGTGTTACCTCCTGCCACAACGTGTATTGCCTGCTGCCACAACGTGTGTTACCTGCTGCCACAACGTGTGTTGCCTGCTGCCACAACGTGTGTTGCCTGCTGCCACAACGTGTGTTGCCTGCTGCCACAACGTGTGTTTCCTGCTGCCACAACGTGTGTTGCCTGCTGCCACAACGTGTGTTGCCTGCTGCCACAACGTGTGTTGCCTGCTGCCACAACGTGTGTTGCCTGCTGCCACAACGTGTGCTACCTCCTGGCACAACGTGTGTTGCCTGCTGCCACAAAGTGTGTTACCTCCTGCCACAACGTGTGTTGCCTGCTGCCACAACGTGTGTTACCCCCTGCCACAAAGTGTGTTACCTCCTTCCACAACGTGTGTTACCTCCTGCCACAAAGTGTGTTACCTGCTGCCACAACGTGTGTTACCTCCTGCCACAACGTGTGTTGCCAGCTGCCACAACGTGTGTTGCCTGCTGCCACAACGTGTGTTACCTCCTGCCACAACGTGTGTTACCTCCTGCCACAACGTGTGTTACCTCCTGCCACAACGTGTGTTACCTCCTGCCACAACGTGTGTTGCCTGCTGCCACAACGTGCGTTGCCTGCTGCCACAACGTGTGTTACCTCCTGCCACAACGTGTGTTGCCTGCTGCCACAACGTGTGTTGCCTGCTGCCACAACGTGTGTTGCCTGCTGCCACAGCGTGTTTCGCCTGCTGCCACAACGTGTGTTACCTCCTGCTACAACGTGTGTTGCCTGCTGCTACAACGTGTGTTGCCTGCTGCCACAACGTGTGTTACCTCCTGCCACAACGTGTGTTGCCTGCTGCCACAACGTGTGTTGCCTGCTGCCACAACGTGTGTTGCCTGCTGCCACAACGAGTGTTGCCTGCTGGCACAACGTGTGTTGCTTGCTGCCACAACGTTTGTTACCTGCTGGCACAACGTGTGTTGCCTGTTGGCACAACTTGTGTTGCCTGCTGCCACAACGTGTGTTACCTCCTGCCACAACGTGCGTTGCCTGCTGGCACAACGTGTGTTACCTCCAGGCACAACGTGTGTTGCCTGCTGACACAACGTGTGTTGCCTGCTGCCACAACGTGTGTTGCCTGCTGCCACAACGCGTGTTGCCTGCTGCCACAACGCGTGTTGCCTGCTGCCACAACGCGTGTTACCTCCTGCCACAACGTGTGTTGCCTGCTGCCACAACGTGTGTTGCTTGCTGCTACAACGTGTGTTGCTTGCTGCTACAACGTGTGTTGCCTGCTGCCACAACGTGTGTTGCCTGCTGCCACAACGTGTGTTGCCTGCTGCCACAACGTGTGTTGCCTGCTGCCACAACGTGTGTTGCCTGCTGCCACAACGCGTGTTACCTGCTGCCACATCGTGTGTTGCCTGCTGGCACAACGTGTGTTGCTTGCTGCCACAACGTTTGTTACCTGCTGGCACAACGTGTGTTGCCTGTTGGCACAACTTGTGTTGCCTGCTGCCACAACGTATGTTACCTGCTGCCACATCGTGTGTTGCCTGCTGCCACAACGCGTGTTACCTGCTGCCACAACGCGTGTTGCCTGCTGCCACAACGCGTGTTACCAGCTGCCACAACGCGTGTTGCCTGCTGGCACAACGTGTGTTGCCTGCTGGCACAACGTGTGTTGCCTGCTGGCACAACGTGTGTTGCCTGCTGACACAACGTGTGTTGCCTGCTGACACAACGTGTGTTGCCTGCTGCCACAACGTGTGTTGCCTGCTGCCACAACGCGTGTTGCCTGCTGCCACAACGCGTGTTGCCTGCTGCCACACTGAGAAAAAATATAGGGTCATTTTGACACACTTAAGCGTGTCATACGTTTGTCGCAAAACCGGCACACAATTGTGTGTCATGGAGGCGACATGACACACTTAAGTGTGTTACATGACACACTTAGGGCCGTCATGACACACCTAGGGGAAATCTACGGAACCTAAAACATAGATTTTACTTACTCCTAACACACCGCTCTGACTCGCCCGTGGACCAAGAAAAATGGTTAAACAGGATTATTGAACTACGAGTATTTGAGGCTTATGGTGTATCAACTCTTGACTTTCAAATTCAAAATTATCACTATATTTCCACATAACAAAATCAGTTCTTAATAAAGTCAGCGTATTAAGCAATTTTACAGACAGCATTAAAACATTGCATACCGTAGTGTAGAGAAACTTCAAAGATTTATTGAGTAGAACAGATTAATTAAAATCAGCAAATAAATTGAGAACAGCTTCAATAACTTCACAACAATGTTAAATGTATATTAACGATATATGAGCTTGAATCACTGTGACGGTTACAATACCTATACATTCATCGAACGAAGAAAGCCCTGAATTCATAACGAATTGTATTCTAAATAACTAAGAACTTTCACGCGCTAAAGGTAGGTTTAAACATGACCACATCCTTCATTCATTCAAATAAAAACAGCATCAGTTCAGTTCGCCCATTTTATTCAACACTGAAATACACATTTTCTCGGTATTCATTGCTCAGAAAATTAATAGTTGAAGTCTAAACACTAAAAAAGGTGAAACAAATTCAGCACTAAATGTTTATCTACTTAGAACTGGAAGTGATAAAAATTATTCAACATTTAGGACAAATTCTGTGTACATCTGTGAGAACCTTTCCGCATGCGTAATCAAGAAATGTCCTAACAATTAAAAACGTATTTTTTCAATTTTAATTTCATATTTAATATGAAACGTAAAGGTCTCACGCTATAGTACAAGAATTCTCTATTTTGAAACAAAAAGTTCCCAAAACAAAAGTCACACGAGTAACATTCCACTTTCTCGCAATACCCTCAGAGATGTTGAATCGCATTTTACACAAGAAAGAAATAAAATATTTTTCTATCAATCACAGATCAAGTTAATGTAGAGTATTATTATATTATGGAACTCTAAGTTATATAAAAAAATTCTGCTCTATACTCATTTCCAGGTGAACCTTGAAATATTCATACGGAAGGAAATAATTTAGTTCTGCTATTAGTTTCATAATTAATTTAAGTTCTTGTAAAATAACACATGTCTTAAGCAAAGGTGAAAAGATTTCATTGTGAAAATTAAAATAACTTTCCAAACACTTATCTCGCACAAATGAAATCATGATTCATCTCCACACAGAATGATTATATTTTCATTCAAGAAAAACTTTGACAATTATTTATACCGGTCAAGTTCTCCACTTGTACACAAGTAACGCAATGAAAATGAAGAATCAAATATTAAAACGTCTGTTTGAACGTTCCTGAATAAATCCAGGAACTTTCGAAAGAACGGAAAATATTTCATTTTTCACTTTGGGTTCCGTAAAAAACAGGAGTTGTTGCAGAATTGGACAAAGTCTTACACTGCTGTAGAGAAAATATTCTTCAAGTTGCACCAGCCAAAAGAATTTTATCCGATTTCATCACTTATAAGAATTCTTTTAATAACTGTGGCTAAACAGCTTAATAATAGTATTTTTTACACGAGTAATAGAACATTACATATTACTAATCGCAGTTAAAGGAAATGTACGCTATAAAATCAGATAATTTTACTCCTTTTTCACTTCAAATTAATCTAAGTCAAGTTCAATTCAATCCAAATCAAGTTCAAATTAATCCAAGTCAAGTTCAAATTAATCCACGTCAAGTTCAAATTAATCCAAGCCAAGTTCAATTTAATCAGAGTAAAGTTCAATTTAATCCAAGTCAAGTTCAATTTAATACAAGTCAAGTTCAATTTGATCCAAGTCAAGTTGAATTTAATCCAAGTCAAGTTCAATGTAATACAAGTCAAGTTCAATTTAAACCAAGTCAAGTTCAAACTAATCGAAGTAAATTCGAATAAATCAAAGTCAAGTTCAAATTAATCCAAGTCAAGTTCAAATTAATCCAAGTCAAGTTCGAATAAATCCAAGTCAAGTTCAATATAATCCAAGTCAAGTTCAAATTAATCCAAGTCCAGTTCGAATAAATCCAAGTCAAGTTCGAATAAATCCAAGTCAAGTTCGAATAAATCCAAGTCAAGTTCAATATAATCCAAGTCAAGTTCAATATAATCCAAGTCAAGTTCAATATAATCTAAGTCAAGTTCAAATTCATCCAAGTCAAGTTCGAATAAATCCAAGTCAAGTTCGAATAATTCCAAGTCAAGTTCGAATAAATCCAAGTCAAGTTCGAATAAATCCAAGTCAAGTTCGAATAAATCCAAGTCAAGTTCGAATAAATCCAAGTCAAGTTCGAATAAATCCAAGTCAAGTTCAAATTAATCCGAGTAAAGTTCAAATTAATCCGAGTCAAGTTCAAATTAATCCGAGTCAAGTTCAAATTAATCCGAGTCAAGTTCAAATTAATCCGAGTCAAGTTCAAATTAATCCAAGTCAAGTTCAAATTAATCCAAGTCAAGTTCAAATTAATCCAAGTCAAGTTCAAATTAATCCAAGTCAAGTTCAAATTAATCCAAGTCAAGTTCAAATTAATCCAAGTCAAGTTCAAATTAATCCAAGTCAAGTTCAAATTAATCCAAGTTAAGTTCAAATTAATCCAAGTTAAGTTCAAATTAATCCAAGTTAAGTTCAAATTAATCCAAGTCAAGTTCAAATTAATCCAAGTCAAGTTCAAATTAATCCAAGTCAAGTTCAAATTAATCCAAGTCAAGTTCAAATTAATCCAAGTCAAGTTCAAATTAACCCAAGTCAAGTTCAAATTAACCCAAGTCAAGTTCAAATTAACCCAAGTCAAGTTCAAATTAACCCAAGTCAAGTTCAAATTAACCCAAGTCAAGTTCAAATTAATCAAGTCTAGTTCAAATTAATCAAGTCTAGTTCAAATTAATCCAAGTCTAGTTCATATTAATCCAAGTCTAGTTCATATTAATCCAAGTCTAGTTCATATTAATCCAAGTCAAGTTCAAATTAATCCAAGTCAAATTCAAATTAATCCAAGTCAAATTCAAAATTAATCAAAGTCATGTTCGACGTAATCCAAGTCAAGTTCAAATTAATCCAAGTCAAGTTCAAATTAATGCAAGTAACAATCAAATTAATCATTCCCTCAGTTGAGTTAAAAAATTATACCATCACTTGTTAATTCGAGCTTTTTCGTGTTATATATGGATCTATTGGATGTGATGAGCAAGACAGGTTTCGAGGTTTTATTTACACTCGAATATATTTATATACGTGTACGTATATATTTATATACGCAAATACAAAAGGTTATCATTGGACGATATGTAGATTTAAACTTTAAAAGGAATATATAAATGCTATTCACTGAGTACTAATGTACGATTCCATTTGAGTACAATTACATTACTACCCAGATACATTCCTGCACTAGCAATGAAAATATTACCATCCATTTTAATTCCTTGTTAGTCAATGTGAAGAAATGTAGGGTCCATTTACAATACACAATAATAATACAAGAAACAATAATTCTAACATAATGCTGATATTATTTGTGTGTGTTTACAATTCAATATATAATTTTATCAAGACTTGAATATTTATTAAATGATTATCATAAAAGTTATTTAAGTCTTGAAAGCACCATATATCGAAATGTAAACACACACAAATAAAATCAGCATTAAGTTAGAAATATTGTTTTTGTATTATTATTGTGTATTGTAAGAGGATCCTACATTTCTCCACATTGACTAACACGGAATTAGAATGGATGGCAATATTTTCATTGCTAATGCATGACTGTATCAGTGTAGTAATGTACACCTTTGAATTGTAATCAAACGGAATCGTACATTCGTACTCAGTGAATCGCATTTCAATATTTCTTTTAAATATTAAACTACGTACCGTCCAATGATAATCTTTTGTATTTGCGTATATGATTTCATACATGTGATAAAGTGAAATTTCATGTATATAAATATATTCGAGTGTAAATAAAACCTCGAAACCTGTCTTGCTCATCACTTCCAATAGATCCATATATAACAAAAAAAGCTCGAATTAACAAGTGATGGTATAATTTTTTAACTCAACTGAGGGTTGGATTAATTCGATTGTTACTTGAATTAATTTGAACTTGACTTGGATTAATTTGACCTTGACTTGGATTAATTTGAACTTGACTTGGATTAATTTGAACTGAAAAAGGTGTGGTGACCATTATTTTTTTTTACAATAGTACGGATATTTCTACGTAAATTAGAGAATGTATGGACAAGCGAAAAGCTACATTAATCCTTTTAGTATCATATTTACTTCAAGTTCACGAAAAAGGTCTCATGCAACATAAGGAAACATTCTCTCTATTCTGAAACGGTGAAATAATTTCTTATTATCGCACAAATGAAATTCTCATTCACTGTAAAGTAAGCGTGTTCCTTTGGATCTACATACGAGTTTGAACGAAAAATGTTTACACCAAACTAAAATTCCACAACGCAACCTTAAGCTATGTCAAATGGCCATGACTCGGATGTGTTGACGGCCACTGGCAGCGATACAGAGATCTTTTGGTGGAGGTGAGGACTGGACGAGGTTATCGCATCTCCTGGTCGAGTTACGGGCACCGGATCCTGCTAGCCTGTCCTGCTCAAGTAAGAATACATGCAATAAATTTTTATCAAAAATTAAACACATTTTTTATATGATGTTAGTAAAACTGTTGCTTTGATGAGCATCTATGGCATAGGTAGACACAACTTCATAACAGTGTAATTAATCTGTAGGGTCAGATTCGTGGTCTTGCTGAAGTTCAGTTATTAATTTTCATTAATAATTTATTCGTACGCTTAATATTAAGATTCT
Source organism: Morinoia aosen (assembly GCA_030386875.1). NCBI lineage: Eukaryota > Metazoa > Arthropoda > Malacostraca > Amphipoda > Talitridae > Morinoia > Morinoia aosen. The sequence goes on along the minus strand of CM059579.1, from coordinate 36,496,785 downwards.
CTTAACCACAACATACGCGATCCAAAGAAAGCAAGGAGAAGAGACACACATTTAGTAGATTAGATTAGATCAATAGTTAGTTTAAGCCTCCCTATCCGCAACAAATTCAATCCAAAGAGAGGAAGGAAGAAGGCACCATCTACTATGGAGTTGAGGGATCGTAGAATCTATGCAGAAAAGGCACAGAAACAGTAAGATGAGAAAGAAGTTCATGAAACAAGATCAAAGTTTAAGAAGAAAGTAGTAGGTGGTGAAAAACAACACAGCAGTGAACCGAAAAAAGATGGTCCGTAACAAAACAAAAACCTATTCTATTCCAACAAAAAAAAGAAGCTTACTTAGCTAACTCTCAGCTCGGGCCCTCACATTGTCCCCCTGGGAGCGCTAATTCCCATAGACACAACAGCTGTATCCCCCTGAGGGGACAAACATTTAGTATCGACTGTTAAAAAACATTGAACTTATGCACGAAAGGATTCCCACCAAGGGTACCCTGCACATTAAAACAGCAGGTTAGTATTGCAATAGAAAAAGAAAAGGCATGAAAGTCAACGAAGAGGATATGAAAACTAAAAATCCAGGTGGTTGCGAAAGAAAGAAGTCTCAAAGGCCTATCAATAGATGAGGTAACCCAGCAGTATCCTATTGCCTTTATAATGCCTCCTACAACTTATGCTATGAATTGTTTGATCTGCTCAGAGATCAGCTAATCAACACTGAACCTTGATCAGCTGATCAACGCAACCTGGAACTAGAAAGGGAAGTTCTGCTTTATAATGAAATTTTAATTTTTTTTCATGAATGATACAAAGGAGACTGTTTGAATAATTAAGACTTTATACTAAATAGGTAAGTTTGTAGGGGACATGAGTGCCGTGAATTTCACTATCTTCGTTAGACAGAGTATAATGCGGAGTGTACCTTGAATTAAGAACTGGGTAGTCAATACCTAAATTTTCTGAACAAGTATTTAATCACAGTTGTACAGCTAATGACTTCGACTCCACCTTAGGGTTATATCAATTTGAATTTCACTTGGGTTAATTTAACTTTGGCTTGGATCAAATGGAGCTTGACTTGGATTAAACTGAACTTGACTTGAATTAATTTTAAGTAGGCTTGGATTATTCTAACTTGACTTGGATTAATTCGAATTTGACTTAGATTAATTTGAAGTGAAAAGGTGTAGTCTGAAGACGAGACCTAATTGTCACTTACTTGAGTTTTATCTTATGGAAAGTCGCGCAGCAGCATTTAGGATGGCAGCAATCGAAACCGTAGTAACTTCCAAGCCCGACTGCTATGTCAGCGTCCTTCAAAAGCGCAGACCTCTCCTCCTTCTGCCACAAGTCTCTCGCATGTGGCTGGAGCCAAATGGTTGGACCGTCGAAGATGATCATCGGTAATGGCTCCTGGGTGAAAAAAGAAAAATTTTAGTATGTGTGTCATTTATAATCTTGAGAAATTTGACCTGAATTCAATAAAACTTTCATAATTTAGTTTGTTTAAATGCTTGCTTGGTCGTTTGTAAGCTCATAAGCAGCCATGATATGCTTATGATAATAACGTTCGACTACATTTTCAGTCATAACGTAGGGTTAAAATAAATTTCCTTGCATTGTAGTACGAACATGATGGGTTTAAATACCTATTTTTCTAGATCTTCATATCTCTAATATCTTCCATATGAAGACTGACTTGATGGGTAATTACTTGTTATGATTTAACACTGGGTCAATATTCGTTAAAAAATATTTATCTCCAAGACAGCAGCGAAATCCACGATTCCTTCATTAGTGTAATAATTTAATCTATACTCTGCACGCCAACTCTACAATGAAGGAATAATTATGAAATTACAACAAATAATTTTCACTTTTTTCAAATGAAACTTTTGCCTTCATTCTTGCGTTCGCTTGTGGACTATTTTAACAACTGCCTTTAGAAGACAGATGTTTCATTTTCATTTTTTCTTAATAATTGAGGGACAAAAACTGCCAAAATAACAATAGAATGAAGTTCTTACCTTTTTACTTGTCTTCGCAGGGCGAGGTATGGACACCTCACGAGACACTTGAAGTATTCCAGCTGCATATTTTCAGGAGATTCCCTCGCATTGCATCGATGATATTCATCTCAGTGATTCCCACGAATTCAATGCATATCTGAAAAAGTTAAGGTTATGTTATTATTCAAGAAAGACAAAAAATATACTCTCGCATGATTTTTTTCCTCACCTAGAGAGTTTTCGTCGAACAATTATTATTGTGTTTTATTTTCATCATCACAATGTGAAACATCCGATAGCCAAAATTTTCATTTTGTGGACGAACGTCAATGCTCGCCCACCTTCGTTGTGTGCGGAATTCGCGAAACATACGTGCGGAAACCCAATGTTAAAATTTACGAATTTTTACGATTAGTTAATTCCAGTTACTCTGGAACATGGAAATGTAGACAGTAACTTTATATTGTCAGACGTAATTATTGGTTAGAAATTAATACTAAAGTACTTCTTCTAACAAACCTATTCAAGCTATTATACCTTAAACTATGTTCATTCTTCATTTATTTGTGCAGAAAACATTAGTGCAATCCACATCTTCTTATCAAAATCAACTTCTGATTGGATCTATTTTAGTTTCAAGAATTTCCAATCATGAATTATGAATTGGTAAAGCAAAATGGCAACTCTATGTTCAGCATATTTGTTGCTTTGATTATCTATACATATATACAGTATGAACTCGGCTGTCACATATATTGAAGTAAGTCAAAACATTTATTTTGAAGATAACAAAGAATTTAATTCTACTTTTCTTCATTTTGCATAAAAAATATCCTCTGTAGCCTGAACATGTTAAAAAGAATTGTAGACTGTAACAAAGTTTTTAATTTTCATTGATTATCAAGCACTTTTGAGTTGGAAGTTGTGTACAATTATTTCATTATAACAAGCTTTTCTGAGGACAGTCTTCTCATATCCTATTCTGTAGGTATATACCCTGGAGAAAACTGCTATAAAGTCATTATTTATAGATATTTACATTAACAATATTCTGTACAAAACATCAAACTACAGAAAATTAATAGAAATATTTTCACGTGCAACCAAAATACTTGATTATGTTTGGGTCCTATATTACGCTTTAGTTAAAGCCTTTCTTTCCCATACCTACTAATCAGTAAACTCTACTGAAATTGCATTAGAAGAAAAACTATTTTCAATAATTTATGTACCATTTACAAGTTAATAACCTAATAATTAATATAGGCTAATCCATTAATCAATTATAATAAGAATTTCATGCAGAGAAAATTGAAGCACTAATAATATAATGAGCAGTAGTACTCACATGAGTTTTCGTCCTTGATTGAGTGAACTCAAAACCATTGGTTGATGGAGAAGGCTCACTCCGAGCACCAGTTGAAGGAACTGAGAATAATTTTATCAAGCCATTACTGGGCCAATGATCTGTTTAGTTGAATAATATTCAAGTAAAGCTATAAATCTGGACTTGCAAGAATAGAAGGAACACTGTTTGTAATTCATTTTCAAATGCTGAAAAAGTATCAAAAACTTTTAAAACAAATTAGGATATATTTTGCAAAAGAACATACCAAATGAGTATCAAGTAAGGTCTTAATGAAAAGCAAGCAAAAAGAAAACAGTTAGGCTATCCAACAATATGACTAAAGCCAATAATAATTGTAAAAAAATTACATTCATGGTTACACCAGGTTCTTTTAGTGTGACTAATAACTTTAACCTAGTCCAAAAAATCAGGTAATATAGTTTTATACCAGCTTGTTTGGTTTTCTTCAAGGCTATTTTTTTTAAACATATGGCCATTGTTGAATGTAATATTGAACTTGAAATTTCATGAGCATGATTGGATAAATGAATTTTCTAAAGCAAGATACATATACCGTGGCTGCATTTAAATGAATTTTCAAATCAATGATAATTTTCAGTAAAATAATCAAATCATATCTGATTTTATCTAATCATAATACTTTTGATGATTATTCATTCAATACCTTTTGAAATAATAACATGATTTTGACTGCAAAAGTTGATCCATGTCCCACACACATGAAACTGGAATACATGGTTTTATATTTCATTCCTGTTGCTTTCCATTCTAATTAATTACTTCTATCCACATTTGCATCATTAAAAATTAATAACCAGTAATTCGAACCCATTTATTTATATGCCAACATGAATTATTAGGCACTATTTATTCTGCAAACGATCAAGAAATTCGAACCGTCGAGGACGCGACCTTGAACTTGAGCGCCAAGGTCGCATGACGACGTTCAAGATGAGTCACCAGTAATCTATCAACTTACGAGCCCGTACTTCGGCTGATGCATAAAACAATCACATCTCACGCACAAATACATATCCTCTTTAGAAATGGAATGAAATCAAAACATTAATAAGGCTTCGGAACGAATGACTTTCAGGTTATCATCATGAAGCGAATGAACTAGCCCAGGTACAAAAATAATGGCGGCCAGAAATGAAGCCGCCAAATGAAGCCGAATAGTAATTGAATACAATTTGTCATTAAAGGTACACAAGTACATATGGCTTTCTTCATACACCAAACAAATCCTTCGGATCTTGAATGAGACCACAAAGAAAGTGGACTCCACTTTCTTACGAAACTACGCTAGATATGGGTGCTTAGCGGATTACACTTGCACCCGTAACCACTCACAATGACAGGCTGACAGATACTAATTAGTCATGCATTGCATGCATGCATGGAGGCGAGGCCGCGGGATATCTGCGTGAGCTGCGGTTGCTTCTCACGAAGTTGAAAACAGCACAAATGAGCTATTTACTTCGGTACTTGATAAATAGATCAGTGATCGACGAACTGGAGATAATTTCACTCATCATGCGCTATTTCTTAATAATTTTCATTCTAGCAAGCACTTCATTTTCTTAATGTGAAAGGCCACGTCTAATTTAACAGCATACTTCTGCTGAAAGTGCTAGTTAATTTATTACACCTACAAGCTTGAGTCGTAAACAAGTGTTGCATTATGAATTTTTCATAGTGAGTTCCTTCTCGTATATCGGCATTAATATCTTGCATTTTAGTTATTAACACGTTCACCGCATTTTTGCGGTTGTAAATGGTTGGTTTGGTTACGTTGCAAGTGGCAGAATTGGGAAATAGATTTCACTGCTTGCACACATTTTATACTTCCTGAGATATGTGAGAAATACAAATGCGTGATAACATTTGAGCTCGTAATGTAAATATTTTTCTTTTGAAAAGATTTTGATTTAGATAAACTGTCAATAATTTAAACGGGTATGGAAATAAGTGATTTACCTAGTGGTACACATAGTCCCAAAACGCAAGCAACTTGTTACTTGAAGTGAAATCTTATATCTTGGAATGAACTGAATAAATTCGTTTATGCGTGCAAAAAAAAGTACGCAATTACTTAACATTTTTCCATTATTCACCTCATTAACTTCGAAAAGTGAAAGAAACTGGACATATATTTGCCTACATATAGTTGTTATGACTTAATAATTGAATATTTTCTCGAAAATGTGAAATTTGGATCAACAAAACCCCCAAACAGGTAACTGATACTTATGTCTTCCTGCCCGTGACTTTACTCTCTCGCCCGACCTGTGAGTGCGTCAAGGTTGACACACCTGGGTGTGTCAAGATTTCTCTGAGTGCACAACGCGTGTTGCCTGCTGCCACAACGCGTGTTACCTCCTGCCACAACGTGTGTTGCCTGCTGCCACTACGTGTGTTGCTTGCTGCTACAACGTGTGTTGCCTGCTGCCACAACGTGTGTTGCCTGCTGCCACAACGCACCCACAACGTGTGTTACCTCCTGTCATAACGTGTGTTACCTGCTGCCACAACGCGTGTTACCTGCTGCCACAACGTGTGTTGCCTGCTGCCAAAACGCGTGTTGCCTGCTATAACGATAATTCTAGACCTAATTCACGCCATTTTAATGAATTACATCAAATAAGTTCACAATTGATGAGTCTTTAAGAACAGTCCAAATAAGTTTTGTATTTATTAGTTGATTTTTCACGATGTCTTTTATTTTGTGAGAACACTTACCTCTCGTGGTTATGCAAACATTTGTGGAGTGTAGTGTGCTTCCTAGATTTGAGCCGGTATTCTGAGGTCGTATCATTTTCAATCTATAAATTATTCCTTTGTTTCCTATTCCTGTTTGGCGTGGGGAAATGAATGTATTACATTAAATTATCGTTAAAAAACGCCATGCATCAGGGTACACCTAATCTTTAGGGTCTGATGAACTTCCAACTAAGTACTGCAACTATCCCTTAAAATTTTACCGAAGAAAAATTCTGCCCAATGTTAATTTTTTACCCAGCTATATCATCATTGCGTATCGTGCCGATAGAGCTTATTCTAAATGTAATTTTCTCTTTGATATCAGAAGTAGAGTAAAAATTCTCTAGGAACCTATCAGTTTTGACTCAATGCCAACAGAATTACTGCTGCCCTTATTTATTAAGGTGAATGGTTTTGACTTCAATATATTTTTACTCACCAAACTTATTGAATCAACTGTTATGAATCTGTAGTCATTTTACCGGTGTTAGGGCGAGTAAATGAACGGTGAAATTTTGCCGCGAAAAGAAAGAGATGAGAGATTTGTGGCCGAGCAAATGGAGATCATGACGTCACTAATAGGTATATTTTTAAGGAAATTTCAATTGTCCGAGGTTTGCATAGACAGAAAGGTGTGTTATGTGGTCGGTCGTACTGTCAATGGCACCAGCTTGTTGCTGCAATTACCTCAGTTAGTTTACGATGTAATCCAAGGAGGCGTAACTTGAGCATTACCATCCTCGGTTAGTTTACGATGTAATCCAAGGAGGCGTAACTTGAGCATTACCTTCCCCAGTTAGTTTACGATGTAAACCAAGGAGGCGTAACTTGAGCATTACCTTCCCCAGTTAGTTTACGCCGTAAACCAAGGAGGCGTAACTTGAGCATTACCTTCCTCGGTTAGTTTACGATGTAATCCAAGGAGGCGTAACTTGAGCATTACCTTCCCCAGTTAGTTTACGATGTAATCCAAGGAGGCGTAACTTGAGCATTACCTTCCCCAGTTAGTTTACGCCGTAAACCAAGGAGGCGTAACTTGAGCATTACCTTCCTCGGTTAGTTTACGATGTAATCCAAGGAGGCGTAACTTGAGCATTACCTTCCTCAGTTAGTTTACGATGTAATCCAAGGAGGCGTAACTTGAGCATTACCTTCCCCAGTTAGTTTACGCCGTAAACCAAGGAGGCGTAACTTGAGCATTACCTTCCTCGGTTAGTTTACGATGTAATCCAAGGAGGCGTAACTTGAGCATTACCTTCCTCAGTTAGTTTACGATGTAATCCAAGGAAGCGTAACTTGAGCATTACCTTCCCCAGTTAGTTTACGCCGTAAACCAAGGAGGCGTAACTTGAGCATTACCTTCCTCAGTTAGTTTACGATGTAATCCAAGGAGGCGTAACTTGAGCATTACCTTCCTCAGTTAGTTTACGATGTAATCCAAGGAGGCGTATCTTGAGCATTACCTTCCTCAGTTAGTTTACGATGTAATCCAAGGAGGTGTAACTTGAGCATTACCTTCCTCAGTTAGTTTACGATGTAATCCAAGGAGGCGTATCTTGAGCATTACCTTCCTCAGTTAGTTTACGATGTAATCCAAGGAGGCGTATCTTGAGCATTACTTTCCTCAGTTAGTTTACGATGTAATCCAAGGAGGCGTAACTTGAGCATTACCTTCCTCGGTTAGTTTACGATGTAATCCAAGGAGGCGTATCTTGAGCATTACCTTCCTCAGTTAGTTTACGATGTAATCCAAGGAGGTGTAACTTGAGCATTACCTTCCTCAGTTAGTTTACGATGTAATCCAAGGAGGCGTATCTTGAGCATTACCTTCCTCAGTTAGTTTACGATGTAATCCAAGGAGGCGTATCTTGAGCATTACTTTCCTCAGTTAGTTTACGATGTAATCCAAGGAGGCGTAACTTGAGCATTACCTTCCTCGGTTAGTTTACGATGTAATCCAAGGAGGCGTAACTTGAGCATTACCTTCCGCGTGGTCTAGTCGCTGCTTCACGGGCGCGAGCCTGCTGCGCCCTGCCAGTAATGCCTAACACTTCACTACGACGGACTTGTCCCCAGCTATATTTATGCACACACTCGATATGTGAACACACCTCGCGAGATGTCTCCTTAGCTAAAATGAATGTTGTGCTTTAGATCTGCTAAGCTATTCATTACTTTGCGGACAAATTTTTCCTAAGCTTCTGAACAGTCTCGCGGGACTTGAAAAAATTCTAAATCTTGCATAATTCGCTTTTCATACAATACTTTTGATCATTGTTCCTGTGAAACTTGCTATAACTCTTGAGCTAATCCATTGACCGTATGTGCCTCCCCTCAGGGGGATACAACTATTGTATCTATGGGAATTAGCGCTCCCAGGGGAAAAATGTGAGGGCCCGAGCTGAGTTAGGTAGGCCTTCTTTTTGTTGAAATAAAATGTTTTTTGTTATGTTAAGGACCACCTTTTTTCGGTTCACTACTGTCCTGTTTTTCAGCACCTCTGACTTTCTTCTTCAACTTTTACCTTATTTCATGAACTTCTTTCCCATCTTACTGTTTCTATGCCCTTTCTGCATAGATTCCTCATTTTCTTATCTCCATACTAAATGGTGCCTTCCTCCTTCCTCTCTTCGATACGCTCTATTTTTGTAGCGGTTAGAGAGGCTTAAACTAACTTATAATCTAATCTAATAATCTGACCGTATGTGCCTTTCCATTCCCGAAAACTTGTAGCGAAGTTTTGCTGTGCCATCTTCTTCTGCTGAAACTCTTTTGATAGCACTTAGTAGCTGCTCTTAGCTCATGTAATTTACTTAAAAATAGCGAAATGAAATATTCCTGAGCAACATAAGATTTACAATGCAACTGATATTAACATATGTAAAATCACCCTAGCCCCCTAAACTAATGCCCTGCTTCTCCTGTCGGCTACTGCGGTTGTTTCGGTCCATAACGCCCTATCTAGGAATGAGTTAACAAGACAACATTTGAGGGCATCTGTAATACGATTTTTTTCCGTAGCTCTTCCATGAGGATACCTACTTTGTTGTAACCTTAACACGGTAGCTCAATACACTACGCAGTTCTCTCATGGACTTGTTGTGCATATTCTCTTTTCTGTGTGGGATTTTTGTTGAACTTCATGCTGCTGAATATTCGTGCAATAAATTATTTCTAACAATATGATTTATTTTATAATTCCCCCATTGTATTTAATTTGCATTTGAAGCACTTCTTGAAAATTTCGAGCTAAAAATTTATAATCTAATACACATGTTGAAATGACTCTAGTGGAAGTCATTAGGGTTTTTAAAATTATGCGAATGATTTTTAAATAACTGCATAATTTGCAAAAGTGGAGCCAACTCAGCCGGTAGATTCCTGCTCTGCTTTCGTATGTAATCCTTGAGAGACCCTTTTAATATCGCTGTTAGTTAGAGCCTCGTTTGATTAAATTGCGTGATTATTTGATTAATTCGATTTAAAATTCAAAGAAAACTTTCGTATTTTGTATTTCCTTCAATCGGGGCTCGCCGTCGAACAGTGACAAATATTTCAAATATATTTTTAACAGTCAAAGTATCGTTAAAACAACCGTGATAAATTGAGATTTGAAACGTGAGAGGAGTCGCTGATGATTTTTGGACCGCATTACATTAGTCTAGTTTCTTCTTGAGAGCAACTGAACTCCAAAATTTTCGATCTCGTTGGCAGTGAGATGTGAGGATCCTCTTTGTCAGTTATCTGACGTATGTGTCTTTCCATTCCCGTACAAACGAGAATTTATGAGAAACCTACACCCAAACGTTTCATTCATTTTAATTAAATGCGCCAGCTCTTCCAAGAGGTTTTGCCAGCATATTTTTCGGCTAAAGATGCTTCCAGTGTAAAAGAATGAACGCAAAATTGACTACGAATTATAGCGTGTTCAAACAATCAGTATCAATTGAAGCGCTTTCGACAGCTTGTGGGAAGAAATTGCTTAGTTTGTTAAGGTGCAAGCACGGCCACCATGCCGCCACAGGCCTACGGGCGCCATCCACAACGACAGCCTGCTGGCATCAGATTAAGATTGAGATTATAAGTTAGTTTAAGCCTCCCTAACCGCTCCAAAAATAGAGCGTATCGAAGAGAGGAAGGAGGAAGGTACCATTTAGTATGGAGATAAGGGAATGAGGAATCTATGCAGAAAAGGCATAGAAACAGTAAGATGAGAAAGAAGTTCATAAAACAAGATAAAAGTTGAAGAAGAAAGTCAGAGGTGCTGAAAAACAGGACAGTAGTGAACCGAAAAAAGGTGGTCCTTAACATAACAAAAAACATTTTATTTCAACAAAACGAAGGCCTACCTAACTCTCAGCTCGGGCCCTCACATTTTTCCCCTGGGAGCGCTAATTCCCATAGATACAATAGTTGTATCCCCCTGAGGGGGCCTGCTGGCATCAGCAGCACAGCCCCAGACCGGGGGCACGTCTGACAATTTAGTTTACAGTTCTGCACATCCGCTCATTATTGCATTGATAGCCAAAATATAGGAGCAATCGCAGGTCAGGAGAGTATATTTTGCCTACGTTATGCATTTCGTGCGAATCAGTAGCCTAACCCTACTATTACATAAACTTCAATAAAAATCAAACCTAATTTTACCAATGACCACATTACTACCATAAACCAATGGTATTGTCCATTGCTTTTGTCCTCTGCGCTCCAGCGAACGGAGGCCGTAACTGAACGCGACGCAGCGGTGAAGCTAACACTCATGAGGCTGTGGCCCACACTCAGGCGGCTGTGGCTCACACTCAGGCGGCTGTGGCCAACACTCAGGCGGCTGTGGCCCACACTCAGGCGGCTGTGGCCCACACTCAGGCGGCTGTGGCTCGCACTCAGGCGGCTGTGGCTCGCACTCAGGCGGCTGTGGCCCACACTCAGGCGGCTGTGGCCCACACTCAGGCGGCTGTGGCTCGCACTCAGGCGGCTGTGGCCCACACTCAGGCGTCTGTGGCCCACACTCAGGCGGCTGTGGCTCGCACTCAGGCGGCTGTGGCCCACACTCAGGCGGCTGTGGCTCACACTCAGGCGGCTGTGGCCCACACTCAGGCGTCTGTGGCCCACACTCAGGTGGCTGTGGCTCACACTCAGGCGGCTGTGGCCAACACTCAGGCGGCTGTGGCTCACACTCAGGCGGCTGTGGCCCACACTCAGGCGGCTGTGGCTCACACTCAGGCGGCTGTGGCCCACACTCAGGCGGCTGTGGCTCACACTCAGGCGGCTGTGGCTCACACTCAGGTGGCTGTAGCCCACACTCAGGCGGCTGTGGCCAACACTCAGGCGGTTATGGCCCACACTCAGGCGGCTGTGGCTCACACCGAGCACGCCCTGCATAGTGTCTCGTCTCCAGCTGGTGTCGCGTCCCCTAATACAAGACTGTCTCAATACAAGACTGTCTCAATACAAGATTGTCTCAATACAAGACTGTCTCGATACAAGACTGTCTCAATACAAGACTGTCTCAATACAAGACCAGTGGAGTTGACGCTGAAGGGTGGCGAGTTGTGAGCATATAATAAAGACCAGTTTTGACTCACCGTGCAGTGGTGAGGCCTCACACAAATATGCTGTGCATACACTGCTCCACTTCATGTATGAACGACGTTCTAGATATACGCTACATGTAGTGATGTTGTGTTTCCGTTTCAGAATTCTTAACGATATCTACGATATTATGATATTTACGCTTACAATATTTTATTTATTCTTTCGATGTTTACCCTTACGAAATTTATACCCTTAAGGTAATTTTTCCCATTTTCACCCAATGTTTCAAAAACCGATGAAAGTTTTTGAAAATTTTAATACTCGGTTGTAGGTCAACAAAAACTAATTATTTGACCAAAATTTTATTTGAAATCATAAAACTTTTTGAGGAAAAGGTTCAAATCCACAAATTTTATTTTGAGTATTTCCCAAGGTGAATGCATTTGATTTTGCCTTTAAGACCTCATTTTACAGTTCTCAAATCGTTTTTAGGAAGGAATCAAAGGACTTCTAACATTTTATGTTGCAAAATTTTACGTCAAAAACCTTACTATATTTTTCCATTTTTTCGAGTGTTTCCAAATGCGGCAAAACTTTTTGACAACACCAATACTCGGTTGTACATTACGAAAAACTAAAAACTAAATATATGACCAGAAATTCATATGAAGCTTTTATAAAAAATTTTGAGGCAAATGTTTAAATCTACAAATTGTATTTCTAGTTTTCTATGGTAAATCAATTAGAAATTAACTTCAAGATTGCATTTTATAGTTTTCAAGTTATTTCTTGTGAGGAATCAAAGAAGTTTCAACATTTTTACTGTGCTAAAATGTTTGTACACATCAGTACGATATTGTGCTAAAATGTTTGTATACATCAGTACGATATTATGCTAAAATGTTTGTATACATCAGTACGATATTGTGCTAAAATGTTTGTATACATCAGTACGATATTATGCTAAAATGTTTGTATACATCAGTACGATATTGTGCTAAAATGTTTGTATACATCAGTACGATATTATGCTAAAATGTTTGTATACATCAGTACGATATTATGCTAAAATGTTTGTATACATCAGTACGATATTGTGCTAAAATGTTTGTATACATCAGTACGATATTATGCTAAAATGTTTGTATACATCAGTACGATATTATGCTAAAATGTTTGTATACATCAGTACGATATTGTGCTAAAATGTTTGTATACATCAGTACGATATTGTGCTAAAATGTTTGTATACATCAGTACGATATTGTGCTAAAATGTTTGTATACATCAGTACGATATTGTGCTGAAATGTTTGTATACATCAGTACGATATTGTGCTAAAATGTTTGTATACATCAGTACGATATTGTGCTAAAATGTTTGTACGATATTGTGCTAAAATGTTTGTATACATCAGTACGATATTATGCTAAAATGTTTGTATACATCAGTACGATATATTTAGCTTTTTCACTCAAAGTTTCCAAGTGATGAAAATTTTTGACAACTTTAGTACTCGAGTGTACATCAGGAAAAACTTATGGTATGACCACAAATTCATATAAAATTATCACAAAATTCTTCGAGGAAATGGTTCAAGGAGTCGTCAGTTCGATACAGCCGGATGAAGTATACTTCACTGTTTTCCTAAAAAAAGACTTCTCAAAGTCATGACGATTGCATACATTCAACGCTTTGCGGCATGTAAGTATTTAATTTTTTGATCAGAAATAAGATATTTCAGTTAACAAAATTAGTATACCTGCTCACTGCTATAAAAATATAAATTTATCACTATCCCAGTGAGCGTCCCACGAATCTGCACCCAAAAATTTACACAAATAAGTAAAAAAGGCGCAATCTCAGCTTAGGTGTCACATGCCAATCCTCTCACTCATTTCTTACACATCGTACGATAAAAAAGCAATTATTTCATTTGTGTATCTGCTTAGAGGTGCGTGTTGTGCCATGTTTCTTGTTAATTACTTTTGCCCAACCTTTTCTTATTACTTGAAAATTATTTTGGACACTATTTTCACTTTTTCATTCGAGTTTTTTCTGTCTTTTCTTGTTTCCTAACTCTAAAGCGAACATCCTCAAAGGCATTCTCCAGTAGTATTTGAAGTATTTATAAGCTTTCAGTCATCTTGCCTTGGAGAAAATTTCCTGCAGAATATGCTTTTATTTTCTCTCAATACTAACCTTTAACGCTGCTATCGTCCTATTCTAATGGCTTGTATATCAATGTAGCACTCTGCATGTGAAGATCCAGTTAGTTTATCTTTTATTAAGTTTTTATTTTATTAATTTTTTATTGTTTCTTTCATTCATTTATTTGAAATCCAGTCAGTTGTGGTACATTTCATGTTGCAACTTGTTTTTTAATTAAATAAACGTTTTTCCTTTGCGGCCGGACAATCAGATTACGTTGGCTTGAAGCGGCCCATAGACGATCAGTTTTATTGTCAATATGCTTGACAATAATGTATCTTGATAATTTAATTGATCGTCTGTGGGCTTGATTGACGACCGTCAATTAATTGACTTAGTGGGCAAAAAAAAAATTCATCAATGTATTTAGTCAATGAAATTGACAATTAAATTGATCGTCTATGGGCCGCTTAAAACTGCAGCGTTTGATGGAGCGAAGAGTGCAGACCATGGAGCTAGGATATACTGGAGGGAGCATAGCCGATTCCAATCGGGTTCAAATTAGCTGCAAAAGTTGGGAGACCGGGACATTGGCAAGGCCCCACACGTGAGCCAACCACAGACGCTTGGCTGAATTTGGCTCCTCCCACCTCCTCACCTCCTCTACAACTCGCCCTCCCATTTGCCAAAGCAAGATTAGTACTGCTCCACAAATCGAAGGATGAGGTGCGCGTGCAAGTCGCTCTCTAATTTGTTATATTCAAGGGCCTGTAATCTTTACAGTTTTCAACTCTTAATGTATCTTTGCTAGTAATTTTGATATTATTAGGTGTCCTCGAGTGAGGAAACACAATTTATTATCTTTCGGAGTTTTAGAATCCCAAATTAATGATTACGATAAACTCAACAGCTGGAAGAGCAATCAGCGAGCGTGTGCGCACCCTATCGTAGTTAGTAGGTAACTGACTTCCGTGCTGACGTCACACTTGCGAGACGGCTATTGGTTACCACAAACGTAGGAGAAATCTCAAAAACTGGTTCTCTTCACAGACAGCTTTGCTCCCTCCATATATACTCCCTCCACGGTGCAGACCGGCGGCAGCGTCCATTACCGTTCAGAGGCTGGTGAAGTGAGTTTGCGGAGTACAGAGCGTATCTGTTTAGGAATGGAATCTGAGTGTAAGCCAGTTATAGAAAATATGTTGGGGGCATGCAAGGAAACTAGGTATGCAAGAGATAACTTGTGTTAGAATTAGGAGACCTGTGGATGTCTGGCTATTCATGAACGTTGGAGGTGAAGGTCCAGAGTGAGGCTGCACGAGGTGGAAAAAAGAGATTGAAAGGCGAACGAAAGAATATGGACTGAATAAGTGGATGCTCAGCATGACGCAAAAGCCTACACTAATCTGGTGTATGCGAAAGGCAGTGCCCAAGTGTGAGATGTTCTATGATGGTAGTTTTGGAAGCCAGCTCTTGTTTGCTGTGAGGTGCAAGGCATTGAGCGTTATTAGACGCACATGGAGGTGGAATTAGAATAATAATGGATTAAGTTGGTAGTGTGACAGGGGAGTGGGAGAAACAATTCAACATTTTGGGTAAATCTGAAGGATATGTCAGTTATCGATTTTCCATTTTTTGGTGCCTGAACCTAATTAATTGAATCAAAATAAACAAGTTTTCTTCTATACACTTTCCGTCTCAAATGAGTATTTTACGATTTATAGCGGTAAGTTTAGTTTCGTCTTTGATGACGAATGCGCTCGAATAAACAGCTACTCATCGATTTTCGAATTTTTGTTGCTTGAATCATGATAATAATATCGAAATAAACAACTTTTCTTCTATACACTTTTTTCGTCAAATGAGTATTTAACGAGGTATAGCGGTAGGTTTGGTTTCGTCTTTGATGACGATCGGGCTGGAAGCGAGACGGCATTGCAGCGATGCCGTCCGACGTGCTGTTTGAATTACTTGCCGCTTCAAACACTGGAGTTGAGGTAAGTCATTTACCGCTATAACTAATAAAATACTCATTTGAGACGGAAAGTGCATAAAAGAAAACTTATTTATTTCGATCTAATTAACTATGCTAAGGCATCGAAATTTACAAAATCGATAAATGACATATCCTTCAGATTTATCACATTTTGTGCTGGAATGTAGTATGAGCAAGAGAGAGTTTCATGAATGTGGTGTTTGAGCTGTATAGAGAATGAGTGGTATGCCAGATGTGCTGAAGATGATTGTCGTATGAGCTGTATTGTTGGATTAGATCAGGAGTGTAAGTTGAGTATCATTGCAGCTATGAAAATTTGGTAAATGTGTAGCGTTGGTCGGTAATCGATTTTCCAGTTTTCGGTGTCTAATCGTAGTTAATTAGATCGAAATAAACAAGTTTTCTTCTATGCACTTTCCGCCGGAGATGAATACTTTACGAGTTAAAGCGGTAAATAAGTTACCGCAACTCCAGTGTTTGAAGCGGAAAGAAATTCATCGACCCCGTGATAGGGCATCACTGCAATGAAGTCTCGCTTCCAGCGGAATCGTCATCAAAGACGAAACCAAACCTACCGCTATACCTCGTTAACTATTCATTTGACGAAAAAAGCGTATAGAAGAAAAGTTGTTTATTTTGATGTTATTACCATGATTCAAGCAACAAAAATTCGAAAATCGATGAGTAGCTGTTTATTCGAGCGCATTCGTCGTCAAAGACGAAACTAAACCTAGCACCATAACTCGTTAAGTACTCATTTCCGACGGAAAGTGCATGGAGGAAAAATTGTTTATTTAGATCTCATTACCTATTTCGGTCAATGTGAAGTTTAATGCAATCACGGAAAATAATAAGGCCGATCCCAGGAATCACTAAAGGAACACATTTCAGAACGTTTTACAAGAATGACATTCTGCTCGCTGATGCATCATTTTCGAATAATTGAACTTTGAAGTTGGCCTTGGCGCCAAAGGAAGCGAGCGCGTGAAACGGAATTTAATTAATAACGGAAGCTATTATAAACGTAAAGAGGTTGGGTCGTGAGGGGGAGGCACAGTTCTTCTAGTGAAAATTATAAATAAAGCTTCTAACCCACCCATTAGGGTGACGACCGCAATCTTGTTGACATCGGGTCCAAAATGGCGGCGCCCATGGTGGTCGCCATGTTAGACCCGATGTAAACAAGATTGCGGTCGTCACCCTAATGGGTGGGTTAGAAGCTTTATTTATAATTTTCACTAGAAGAACTGTGTCTCCCCCTCACGACCCAACCTCTTTACGTTTGTAAAAGGGGGTTAGCTTCCGTTTTTAATTAAATTACGCTCGCTTCCTTTGGCGCGGGAAGGCCAACTTCAAAGTTCAATAATTCGAAAATAAAGCATCAGCGAGCAGAATGTCGTACTTGTAAAACTTTCTTAAATATGTTCCTTTAGTGATTGTTTGGAATATAACTATTAATTTCTGTGATTGCATTAAACTTCACATTGACCCCTATTTCTAGGCACCGAAAAGTGGAAAATCGATTACTGACCAACGCTACACATTAACCGAATTTTTTTCTTGTACGTGCCTGGAGTATGAGACAGGGTCAATATTGAATTTAATGTTGTCAACGCTTTCGAAAATTTTGTTACCTTTATTAGGTGATAGGGTATATTTGAAGACATAATACACAAATGACATAGTGCTCGCAAATGCTTAATTTTCGAGATATTTAACTCTGAAGTTATAGGACCGTCGTATATAAATCTGAACAAACTGACACGTAAATAAGCTGAACTACGGAATTGACATAACGAAAGCTGAAGTTAGGTTAGGTAAACTAACCTAAGTAAACCTAAAATAATTTGAAAGACACCGATGGTTGTCCGCCAAAATGACTGCGAATGCTCCGTATCCGCCAAACCCTGGAAGAGCCATTCGAGACGGCCGTTTTAATGCTTTTCTTACCTGAACGTTAGTTATGCTATATTTCGAAAACTAAGCCTTTGCAAACACAATATAATTCGTGTAAAACGTCTTCAAATATCTCCAATTACCTAGATGTCGCAAAGAAATTATGTAAATAGTTGACAACATTAAATTCAATATTGACCAGAGACAGTGACAGGAATGAGCCAGTCATGTGGAGTGGGATGTAGTGACCCCTTGCCTGAGGGATGGTGTTTTGACGAACTGGTTATCTTAGTGATGCCGTCCGATGGCAGGTTGTGACGAGGATTTATTGGATCCTGAGTAGCTTATGGGACAATTCTGGTACACAGGCTCTGAACTCTTGTGTGAATATTGTGAGCATTGCGGAGGGAATCGTAAGCCGCTACAAAGGCCCTGACGCTGTTGGCCCTCGCTCTCAAGTTCAAGTTAGTTCGTAAAACTTAAATCATCTCGTTTTGTGTAGCGGGATATTAACAGTAGGTTACCTCACCATTTCTTGACTATTTCCAGACTAACGTTATCGTGAGGTATCTATTGACCACAAATCGCCTTAACAAGATTGAAACTACCACGTACCGGTATTAGTCAAGTTTCACCCCGATCGGAAAGGTAAGAACATAAGTAAAATTTCACTGCAGCAACGGATTTTGTGTGAAATTATGTAGTCATTGTAGGAGCAACTTCGTTTTGAATTGTTGGTAAGTGGCTATTTCTGTCGTTGATTTAGCCGAAAATGTTGACCCTAGGAAAAGCCGCAGTTTCTGAGGTTCGCGGGCAGTGCGACACTTTGCGTGAGCCGCCATGTGGGTCACGCAAAGTGTCGCACTGCGTGACCCACATGGCGGCTCACGCAAAGTGTCGCACTTTGCGTGAGCCGCCATGTTGGGTCGCTGAGGGAGTATTTACATGCTGCTCACCAACAAATGGTAGCGAAGGGAATTTACATAAATCCCAAATGAAGGCACCATCCAATTAATGTTTGGCATCTTTAAAATTGCTTACTACAATTGACTTTAGATTCGAATTGAATATTGAACTTCAGTTTTACCTGCTGGAGTCTAAGTGTTAATTAGGGCACTATAAAGAGGCAAGAACAGAGGCTAAACTTCCTCTACATTTCAACAGCGCCGCGAACCAACCGTTTGTTTCAGACAGTAAATGTTGCTTTCAGGAGAATTTTTTTTGTTACTTACCGCAGGTGATACAGAGGTAGAATTTTTCTTAAGTCTAGTACAATGGTCAAATTTGAGTATAGCTACCTGTGGGCCCGAACAAGTTCAGCGACTTCTAGGGCATCCTACCATCACGTTATTCTAGGGTGTACAAAAATGCTTAACCTAGATCACTTTACCTAGTTTCGCATTAGACTGATCCTTGAGATAGTTAACTCGATATTTTATGCTGTATTTTACAATATAGGTCAAATCGGCTATATTTAACAGTATGTTCGATAAAACGATTCAAGAGCAGAGAGAAGATTGGTTATGGTACCCAAGGCAAGTTACATTATGACATTATCATTAGTTACATGTTGGAGGCAAGATTTTGACACGGTGATCTTACACGACTAGTATTCTGATAGGAAGTGAGACTCAAGATGTCTTTTGAATACTTTGTACGAATTACATTTACGGATCTCTGCAGGTATAGAGTTCCAGGTTTTGGTTCCAACGAAGAGAATACTGTGTTGCGACCGGGCCTTTGAATAATAAGGAAGCATGAATTTACTTCTATTTCGGGTTAAATGGTCGTGATGACCAGTTTGCGCAGTCAATAATTGTCTTAGGCTATTGTCGCCATCATTTCTTAATGTTTTGTAAATGAAATTACAGATGGAGATTTTGTAGAGATCCGAAAGTTTAAGTATTTGTAAATTTTTGATAGAATCATTTGTGTGAGCATTATATTCTAGGTTCTTTACCGCTCTGACAGCTCTTTTCTGCAGAGTAAAAATTTTGTTGGTTTTATTTCTATCAGTTCCGTGCCATGCTTCTATTCCGTATTGCAAGTATGGAGAAATGAGCGCTCGGTAGAGCATTTGTAAAGCTGTTTCAGGCAGAAAATTTTTAACTTTATTTAGGATTCCGATGGATTTTGATAATTTAGAACTTATATGAGTGATGTGCTCTTTGAAGGTCAGATGTTTATCTATTATGATGCCCAGAAACTTACATGAGTTGGTTTCTTCGATTTCACCTTCGCCAATTTAAATGCATGGGAGAGGCATCTTTCTTGTATGAGAATGTAATATAATTTGTTTTATCAATATTAAGGCTTATTTTATTAGCTTTGAGCCACGATGAAACTTTGTGAAGTTCAGTATTTATACTCTCCACAATCATAGCAGGATTTTGGTTCGGAAGGACCGCAGAAAGCGTACTGTCATCGGCAAAAAGTATGAATTTGAAGAATGATGTAGATTTTACAATATCATTGATAAAAATTAGAAACATGAGAGGCCCAAGAACAGATCCTTGTGGAACTCCATGGCTAATTGTCTGTGGGTCTGATTTTGCGTCGTCAATGACAACGTATTGCTTCCGATTTGTTAGTTATGATCTGAACCAATCATGGGCAATCCCTCGAATGCCATAACAGTGTAGTTTCGAGAGTAGTATTTTATGGTCCACACAATCAAATGCTTTTCGAAAGTCAAGAAATACAGAGAAGACAGGCTTTCCTTCATCTATATTAGAATAGAGGAATTGTAAATGATTTAATATAGCCTGTGTTGTTGATTTTTTAGAGCGAAAGCCGTTTATCGTAAAGAAATGATTTTTGCTCAAAATAAGAGTACACTTTTTTATGCACAATCTTTTCGATTACTTTGCTAATAATTGGTAGTACGGAGATAGGTCGACAATTGTTTACACAGGTTTTTTCACCACTTTTAAAGATAGGGGTTACTCTAGCAACTTTGAGGGAGCTCGGGAAAGTGCCTAGTAAGAGAGACTGGTTAATAATATTTGATATCAGCGGGGCTACAATGTCAGCAATAACTTTAAGTACTTCAGTCGGAAACGTTTGTAATCCACTCGATTTATTTTTCATGTTGTTTATGCACGTAATTACATCGGAGGAGTTTGTAGGCGTAAAGAAAAAGGAGTTGGGTTCTCGAATATGATCCATAAATTCCAGGTGATCAGTAGGTTCACTTGGAATACCACCAGCTATAGTTTTCCCTACGTTTACGAAGAAGTTGTTAAAGAGATTAGCAATTTATTTCTTTTCATGGTATTTTACATTATCTTGAATAACATATTCAATTTTCTTTTTATCGGCATTATTCGGTTTACAGCAAGAGTTAAGGAGATACCAAGTCTTTTTAACATCAGTTTTGAATTGAGTAAACTTGAGCGTAAAGTAGTTCTTTTTTGATGTTCTTATCTGGTTTGTTACATAGTTTCTGAATCGGTTATATGTTTCTCTAGGTATTCGCCCTTCGCAAAGGAGGGCTAGGTACGCTTGACGTTTCTTTATATTTATCACGATGTCTCTAGTAATCCAGGGCTTTTGTTTATTTTTCGGGGTAACTGTACGAGTTACAATTGGGCAACACTGATTGTATGCGGTCATTATAGTTTGTCAACTTTACTACTGCTTCATCAATGCTCGTAGTATTATTGTTTTGTTGAGAGATGTGCAATGTAGGCATTGATTCTTTTATTATATGAAAGAAGACACCAATGCGTGGAAGAAGCGTGTTTTGTCTTACTTTTCATTCATTTAATTTTTCATTCTTTCTTCGTTCATTTTTTATTAATAGTTTCATCTAGTTTTCCTGTCATTCATTTATTCTTGCATCCAGTCATTCTTTCATTTAGTTTTTCCTTTATTCATTTCGTTTTTCTTTCGTTCATTTACATTTTCGCCTATTCATTTAGTTTTTTTTCGTTCATTTACTTTTTCGCCTATTCATTCAGTATTTCTTCCGTTCATTTATTTTTACGCCTATTCATTTAGTTTTTTTACGTTTATTTACTTTTTTGCCTATTCATTTAGTTTTTTACGTTTATTTACTTTTTTGCCTATTCATTTAGTTTTTTTTACGTTTATTTACTTTTTCGCCTATTCATTCAGTATTTCTTCCGTTCATTTATTTTTACGCCTATTCATTTAGTTTTTTACGTTTATTTACTTTTTTGCCTATTCATTTAGTATTTTTTACGTTTATTTACTTTTTCGCCTATTCATTTAATTTTTCTTCCGTTCATTTACTTTTTTGCCTATTCATTTAATTTTTCTTCCGTTCATTTACTTTTTCGCCTATTCATTTAGTTTTTTTACGTTTATTTACTTTTTCGCCTATTCATTTAGTTTTTTTACGTTTATTTACTTTTTCGCCTATTCATTTAGTTTTTTTACGTTTATTTACTTTTTCGCCTATTCATTTAGTTTTTCTTCCGTTCATTTACTTTTTCGCCTATTCATTTAGTGTTTCTTCCGTTAATTTATATCATTTCAGTTGCACACGTAACTGGGGTTGCAGAGGTCTGGAGGGATTTATCTTTGCATGATTTATCTCCATACCGTTTATCTTTACATGATTTATTTCTGTACCGTTAATCTTTACATGATTTATTTCTATACCGTTTATCTTTACCTGTTTTATCTACATACCGTTTATCTTTACATGACTTATCTTTGTAAGTTAACATTCCCTGATTTAACTATCTGGATATCTTCACATTGAATTCTTCTTATCCCTTTGACATCCGCCGTAGGGCGGGGGATCAGAGCTGTGTAGCGCAGGGCGGGGAAATTAGGATCGATTTCAAACTAGTATAATTTACTTCATATATGTATACCCGTTATAATTTTGACTAGTTTGGGTCTACTAATTATAATTGTGATATAATTATACTAGATATATTTATAACTAGCGTAATAGGCTATTTCCCTGACCCCCTTCCCCCGATACTACGCAAGTCAAATCCAAGCGGTCTGTTCGCCCCGCCCTTTGTACACGAACATAACGTCGGCTGACGCGCCCTCTGACAACGAACATAACGTCGGCTGACGCGCCCTCTGTACACGAACATAACGTCTGCTGACGCGCCCTTTGTACACGAACATAACGTCGGCTGACGCGCCCTTTGTACACGAACATAACGTCGGCTGACGCGCCCTCTGACAACGAACATAACGTCGGCTGACGCGCCCTCTGTACACGAACATAACGTCTGCTGACGCGCCCTCTGTACACGAACATAACGTCTGCTGACTCGCCCTCTGTACACGAACATAACGTCTGCTGACGCGCCTTCTGTAAACGAACACAACGTCTGCTGACGCGCCCTCTGTAAACGAACATAACGTCTGCTGACGCGCCCTCTGTACACGAACATAACGTCTGCTGACGTGCCCTCTGTACACGAACATAACGTCTGCTGACGCGCCCTCTGACAACGAACATAACGTCTGCTGACGCGCCCTCTGTACACGAACATAACGTCTGCTGACGCGCCTTCTGTACACGAACATAACGTCTGCTGACGCGCCCTCTGTACACGAACATAACGTCTGCTTACGCGCCCTCTGTACACGAACATAACGTCTGCTTACGCGCCCTCTGACAACGAACATAACGTCTGCTGACGCGCCCTCTGTACACGAACATAACGTCTGCTGACGCGCCCTCTGACAACGAACATAACGTCTGCTGACGCGCCCTCTGACAACGAACATAACGTCTGCTGACGTGCCCTCTGTACACGAACATAACGTCTGCTGACGCACCCTCTGACAACGAACATAACGTCTGCTGACGCGCCCTCTGTACACGAACATAACGTCTGCTGACGCGCCCTCTGTACACGAACATAACGTCTGCTGACGCGCCCTCTGTACACGAACATAACGTCTGCTGACGCGCACTCTGTACACGAGCATAACGTCTGCTGACGCGCCCTCTGTACACGAACATAACGTCTGCTGACGCGCCCTCTGTACACGAACATAACGTCTGCTGACGCGCCCTCTGTACACGAACATAACGTCTGCTGACGCGCCCTCTGTACACGAACATAACGTCTGCTGACGCGCCCTCTGTACACGAACATAACGTCTGCTGACGCGCCCTCTGTACACGAACATAACGTCTGCTGACGCGCCCTCTGTACACGAACATAACGTCTGCTGACGCGCCCTCTGTACACGAACATAACGTCTGCTGACGCGCCCTCTGTACACGAACATAACGTCTGCTGACGCGCCCTCTGTACACGAACATAACGTCTGCTGACGCGCCCTCTGTACACGAACATAACGTCTGCTGACGCGCCCTCTGTACACGAACATAACGTCTGCTGACGCGCCCTCTGTACACGAACATAACGTCTGCTGACGCGCCCTCTGTACACGAACATAACGTCTGCTGACGCGCCCTCTGTACACGAACATAACGTCTGCTGACGCGCCCTCTGTACACGAACATAACGTCTGCTGACGCGCCCTCTGTACACGAACATAACGTCTGCTGACGCGCCCTCTGTACACGAACATAACGTCTGCTGACGCGCCCTCTGTACACGAACATAACGTCTGCTGACGCGCCCTCTGTACACGAACATAACGTCTGCTGACGCGCCCTCTGTACACGAACATAACGTCTGCTGACGCGCCCTCTGTACACGAACATAACGTCTGCTGACGCGCCCTCTGTACACGAACATAACGTCTGCTGACGCGCCCTCTGTACACGAACATAACGTCTGCTGACGCGCCCTCTGTACACGAACATAACGTCTGCTGACGCGCCCTCTGTACACGAACATAACGTCTGCTGACGCGCCCTCTGTACACGAACATAACGTCTGCTGACGCGCCCTCTGTACACGAACATAACGTCTGCTGACGCGCCCTCTGTACACGAACATAACGTCTGCTGACGCGCCCTCTGTACACGAACATAACGTCTGCTGACGCGCCCTCTGTACACGAACATAACGTCTGCTGACGCGCCCTCTGTACACGAACATAACGTCTGCTGACGCGCCCTCTAAGTTTCATGCGGTGAAACCAAACAATTTGCTCGCATCTTTGGCGCTGTCTTCTGCTTGTTGCTCGCGCTCGGGCTGTGGTGATGTTTGGCTGTGTTGTGGTGTGTGATGATGCTTGGCTGTGTGGTGGTGTGTGGTGATGCTTGGCTGTGTGGTGGTATGTGGTGATGCTTGGCTCTGTGGTGGTGTGTGGTGATGCTTGGCTGTGTGGTGGTGTGTGGTGATGCTTGGCTCTGTGGTGGTGTGTGGTGATGCTTGGCTGTGTGGTGGTGTGTGGTGATGCTTGGCTGTGTGGTGGTGTGTGGTGATGCTTGGCTCTGTGGTGGTGTGTGGTGATGCTTGGCTGTGTGGTGGTGTGTGGTGATGCTTGGCTCTGTGGTGGTGTGTGGTGATGCTTGGCTGTGTTGTGGTGTGTGATGATGCTTGGCTGTGTGGTGGTGTGTGGTGATGCTTGGCTGTGTGGTGGTGTGTGGTGATGCTTGGCTCTGTGGTGGTGTGTGGTGATGCTTGGCTGTGTGGTGGTGTGTGGTGATGCTTGGCTCTGTGGTGGTGTGTGGTGATGTTTGGCTGTGTGGTGGTGTGTGGTGATGTTTGGCTCTGTGGTGGTGTGTGATGATGCTTGGCTGTGTGGTGGTGTGTGGTGATGTTTGGCTGTGTGGTGGTGTGTGGTGATGTTTGGCTCTGTGGTGGTGTGTGGTGATGCTTGGCTGTGTGGTGGTGTGTGGTGATGTTTGGCTGTGTGGTGGTGTGTGGTGATGCTTGGCTGTGTGGTGGTGTGTGGTGATGCTTGGATGTGTGGTGGTGTGTGGTGATGCTTGGCTGTGTGGTGGTGTGTGGTGATGCTTGGCTGTGTGGTGGTGTGTGGTGATGTTTGGCTCTCTGGTGGTGTGTGGTGATGCTTGGCTGTGTGGTGGTGTGTGGTGATGCTTGGCTGTGTGGTGGTGTGTGGTGATGCTTGGCTGTGTGGTGGTGTGTGGTGATGCTTGGCTGTGTGGTGGTGTGTGGTGATGTTTGGCTCTCTGGTGGTGTGTGGTGATGCTTGGCTGTGTGGTGGTGTGTGGTGATGCTTGGCTCTGTGGTGGTGTGTGGTGATGCTTGGCTGTGTGGTGGTGTGTGGTGATGTTTGGCTCTCTGGTGGTGTGTGGTGATGCTTGGCTCTGTGGTGGTGTGTGGTGATGTTTGGCTCTCTGGTGGTGTGTGGTGATGCTTGGCTCTGTGGTGGTGTGTGGTGATGTTTGGCTCTCTGGTGGTGTGTGGTGATGCTTGACTCTGTGGTGGTGTGTGGTGATGCTTGACTGTGGTAGTGTGTGGTGATATTTGGCTCTCTGGTGGTGTGTGGTGATGCTTGGCTCTGTGGTGGTGTGTGGTGATGCTTGGCTGTGTGGTGGTGTGTGGTGATGCTTGGCTGTGTGGTGGTGTGTGGTGATGTTTGGCTCTCTGGTGGTGTGTGGTGATGCTTGGCTCTGTGGTGGTGTGTGGTGATGTTTGGCTCTCTGGTGGTGTGTGGTGATGTTTGGCTCTCTGGTGGTGTGTGGTGATGCTTGACTCTGTGGTGGTGTGTGGTGATGCTTGACTGTGGTAGTGTGTGGTGATATTTGGCTCTCTGGTGGTGTGTGGTGATGCTTGGCTCTGTGGTGGTGTGTGGTGATGCTTGGCTCTGTGGTGGTGTGTGGTGATGCTTGGCTGTGTGGTGGTGTGTGGTGATGCTTGGCTCTGTGGTGGTGTGTGGTGATGCTTGGCTGTGTGGTGGTGTGTGGTGATGCTTGGCTCTGTGGTGGTGTGTGGTGATGCTTGGCTGTGTGGTGGTGTGTGGTGATGCTTGGCTGTGTGGTGGTGTGTGGTGATGCTTGGCTGTGTGGTGGTGTGTGGTGATGTTTGGCTCTCTGGTGGTGTGTGGTGATGCTTGGCTCTGTGGTGGTGTGTGGTGATGTTTGGCTCTCTGGTGGTGTGTGGTGATGCTTGGCTCTGTGGTGGTGTGTGGTGATGCTTGGCTCTGTGGTGGTGTGTGGTGATGTTTGGCTCTCTGGTGGTGTGTGGTGATGCTTGACTCTGTGGTGGTGTGTGGTGATGCTTGACTGTGGTAGTGTGTGGTGATATTTGGCTCTCTGGTGGTGTGTGGTGATGCTTGGCTCTGTGGTGGTGTGTGGTGATGCTTGGCTCTGTGGTGGTGTGTGGTGATGCTTGGCTGTGTGGTGGTGTGTGGTGATGCTTGGCTCTGTGGTGGTGTGTGGTGATGCTTGGCTGTGTGGTGGTGTGTGGTGATGTTTGGCTCTCTGGTGGTGTGTGGTGATGCTTGGCTCTGTGGTGGTGTGTGGTGATGTTTGGCTCTCTGGTGGTGTGTGGTGATGCTTGGCTCTGTGGTGGTGTGTGGTGATGTTTGGCTCTCTGGTGGTGTGTGGTGATGCTTGACTCTGTGGTGGTGTGTGGTGATGCTTGACTGTGGTAGTGTGTGGTGATATTTGGCTCTCTGGTGGTGTGTGGTGATGCTTGGCTCTGTGGTGGTGTGTGGTGATGCTTGGTTCTGTGGTGGTGTGTGGTGATGCTTGGCTCTCTGGTGGTGGTGTGTGGTGATGCTTGGCTGTGCGGTGCTGTGTGGTGATGCTTGGCTGTGTGGTGGTGTGTGGGGATGCTGGGCTGTGTGGTGGTGTGTGGTGATGCTTGGCTCTGTGGTGGTGTGTGGTGATGCTTGGTTCTGTGGTGGTGTGTGGTGATGCTTGGCTCTCTGGTGGTGGTGTGTGGTGATTCTTAGCTCTGTGGTGGTGTGTGTGGTGTAGCTTAGCTGTGTGGTGGTGTGTGTGGTGATGCTTGGCTGTGTGGTGGTGTGTGGTGATGCTTGGCTCTGTGGTGGTGTGTGGTGATGCTTGGCTCTGTGGTGGTGTGTGGTGATGCTTGGCTCTGTGGTGGTGGTGTGTGGTGATGCTGGGCTCTGTGGTGGTGTGTGTGGTGATGCTTGGCTGTGTGGTGGTGTGTGGTGATGCTTGGCTGCGTGGTGGTCTGCGGCTGCTGGAGGTTGCCTACCTTCTGGGGTGTCGGGGACTAATGCGACTAATGTGAATTGACTAATGCGACTAATGTGAATTGACTGATGCGACTAATGTGAATTGACTGATGCGACTAATGTGAATTGACTAATGCGACTAATGTGAATTGACTGATGCGACTAATGTGAATTGAATAATGCGACTAATGTGAATTGACTGATGCGACTAATGTGTATTGACTAATGCGACTAATGTGAATTGACTGATGCGACTAATGTGTATTGACTAATGCGACTAATGTGAATTGACTGATGCGACTAATGTGAATTGACTAATGCGACTAATGTGAATTGACTAATGCGACTAATGTGAATTGACAAATGCGACTAATGTGAATTGACTAATGCGACTAATGTGAATTGACTAATGCGACTAATGTGAATTGACTAATGCGACTAATGTGAATTGACTAATGCGACTAGTTTGAATTGACTAATGCGACTAGTTTGAATTGACAAATGGGACTAATGTGAATCGACTAATGCGGCTAATGTGAATTGACTAATGCGGCTAATGTGAATTGACTAATGCAGCTAATGTGAATTGACTAATGCGGCTAATGTGAATCGACTAATGCGACTAATGTGAATTGACTAATGCGACTAATGTGAATTGACTAATGCGACTAATGTGAATTGACTAATGCGACTAATGTGAATTGACTAATGCGACTAATGTGAATTGACTAATGCGGCTAATGTGAATTGACTAATGCGGCTAATGTGAATTGACTAATGCGGCTAATGTGAATTGACTAATGCGGCTAATGTGAATTGACTAATGCGACTAAGGTGAATTGACTAATGCGGCTAATGTGAATTGACTAATGCGGCTAATGTGAATTGACTAATGCGGCTAATGTGAATTGACTAATGCTGCTAATGTGAATTGACTAATGCGGCTAATGTGAATTGACTATTGCGACTAATGTGAATTGACTAATGCTGCTAATGTGAATTGACTAATGCGGCTAATGTGAATTGACTAATGCTGCTAATGTGAATTGACTAATGCGGCTAATGTGAATTGACTAATGCGACTAATGTGAATTGACTAATGCGACTAATGTGAATTGACTAATGCGGCTAATGTGAATTGACTAATGCGACTAAGGTGAATTGACTAATGCGGCTAATGTGAATTGACTAATGCGACTAATGTGAATTGACTAATGCGGCTAATGTGAATTGACTAATGCGACTAAGGTGAATTGACTAATGCGGCTAATGTGAATTGACTAATGCGGCTAATGTGAATTGACTAATGCGACTAAGGTGAATTGACTAATGCGACTAATGTGAATTGACTAATGCGGCTAATGTGAATTGACTAATGCGACTAAGGTGAATTGACTAATGCGGCTAATGTGAATTGACTAATGCGGCTAATGTGAATTGACTAATGCGACTAATGTGAATTGACTAATGCGGCTAATGTGAATTGACTAATGCGACTAAGGTGAATTGACTAATGCGGCTAATGTGAATTGACTAATGCGGCTAATGTGAATTGACTAATGCGACTAATGTGAATTGACTAATGCGGCTAATGTGAATTGACTAATGCGACTAAGGTGAATTGACTAATGCGGCTAATGTGAATTGACTAATGCGGCTAATGTGAATTGACTAATGCGACTAAGGTGAATTGACTAATGCGACTAATGTGAATTGACTAATGCGGCTAATGTGAATTGACTAATGCGACTAAGGTGAATTGACTAATGCGGCTAATGTGAATTGACTAATGCGGCTAATGTGAATTGACTAATGCGACTAATGTGAATTGACTAATGCGACTAATGTGAATTGACTAATGCGACTAATGTGAATTGACTAATGCGACTAATGTGAATTGACTAATGCGACTAATGTGAATTGACTAATGCGACTAATGTGAATTGACTAATGGGGCTAATCTCACTAATGTGACAGAAGTAAATTACTGAACACTTCTCGACATTGATGCTCTTTTGTCAGGCATCGGTCTATTGGAAAAGAAGGTTCGAGCCTAAATGCTACCTCTCAAGAGGACATTTCTATTGTACCTGCGTGTGTTAGCACTCCCTGAGGAAGATGTGAGGTCCCAAGTTGAAAGCAAGGTGTGTCTTCTCTTTCTTGAAACGGTTTTTGGCTTTGTTACGGAACATCTTTTTTCGGTTCACTGCTGTCCTGTTTATCTACACCTACTACTTTCTTCTTCAACTTTTATCATGTTTCAAAACCTTCCTTTTTATCTTACTGACTCTAAGCGCACGGGATCCCTTGCGGGAACATCCTATGTGCATAGATTCCACGTTCCCACTCCATTGAAAATGGTGCCTTCATCCTTCGTCTTTTTGAGCACATTTGTTGTGGTAAACGGAGGCTAAAACTAGTTTATAATCTACAATCAATGTCTAAATGTTCTCGTACCCACAATCCTGACGAGTTCTCTTCCTCAAGGTAGTGAAACTATCGCTATGGTTCATGAGATCACAGTACGCTTATTGATTCATCGTATCATGGTTCATTGTATAGTTGTAATTATCTCTATGGTTCGTTGTGTCATTATGATGACCTAAATGAAGGCGGATAGCATCACTATTGCGGCGACCATAAAAGTTCCTAAAACAAACCCTCTACTTTAAAAGATCTAAAACCAACCCTTTACTTTAAAAGATCTAAAACCAACCCTCTACTTTAAAAGATCTAAAACCAACCCTTTACTTTAAAAGATCTAAAACCAACCCTCTACTATGAAAGATCTAAAACCAACCCTCTACTTTAAAAGATCTAAAACCAACCCTCTACTTTGAAAGATCTAAAACCAACCCTCTACTTTAAAAGATCTAAAATCAACCCTCTACTTTAAAAGATTTAAAACCAACCCTCTACTTTAAAAGATCTAAAACCAACCCTCTACTTTAAAAGATCTAAAACCAACCCTCTACTTTAAAAGATCTAAAACCAACCCTCTACTTTAAAAGATTTAAAACCAACCCTTTACTTTAAAAGATCTAAAACCAACCCTCTACTTTGAAAGATCTAAAATCAACCCTCTACTTTGAAAGATCTAAAACCAACCCTCTACTTTAAAAGATCTAAAACCAGCCCTCTACTTTAAAAGATCTAAAACCAGCCCTCTACTTTAAAAGATTTAAAACCAACCCTCTACTTTAAAAGATTTAAAACCAACCCTCTACTTTAAAAGATCTAAAACCAACCCTCTACTTTAAAAGATTTAAAATCAACCCTCTACTTTAAAAGATTTAAAACCAACCTTCTACTTTAAAAGATCTAAAACCAACCTTCTACTTTAAAAAATCTAAGACCAACCCTCTACTCTAAAAAATTTAAAACCAACCCTCTACTTAAAAAATCTAAAACCAACCCTCTACTTTAAAAAATCTAAAACCAACCCTCTACTTTAAAAATCTAAAACCAACCCTCTACTTCAAAAATCTAAAACCAACCCTCAACTTTAAAAAATCTAAGACCAACCATCTACTCTCAAAAATCTAAAACCAACCCTCTACTCTAAAAAATCTAAAACCAACCCTCTACTTTAAAAAATCTAAAACCAACCCTCAACTTTAAAACAACTCATAGCAACGAAGTCTATGAGAAGCATATGTTGTGTAACAAGATTGGATAAAATCCGTTATGAAATGATATGACGAAGGTCATGTGTGAGGGAAGCCAGAAAGTCATCGCAGAGAGTGGATCAAAGTGTGAGGTTAGATTAAGCATGTTGAAAGAATGAGTGAAATGCGTGAATGGATGGAAAATTAAATAAAAAATAAATAATTGTACTAGGGATAGGTACACATATTATTGCATTTCTAGCAGCATGGCAATTGCATTTCTTGCAGCATGGCAGATGATCGCGCACCGAGTGAGGAAGAGCCACCGACACCACCTCGAAAAAAGGAAAGCTCCACTTGAAAGCTAGAAACTACCAGCTGAAATTTAAAGATTAGTTGACATCGGAACCTGCAGGGTTTCAGGGATGGTTATCCAAGTTCTCAAAATTAACAGAGCAAAAGGATGTGGAATATTGCAAGGTTTATCGAACCTACTCGTGTATTACTTGTGCTCGCGGTGGCACGGTGGTCAAGGGATCGGACTTGTATGTTGGAGACCCGGGTTCGTATCCCGGCGCTGGCGCGGCGATTTTCCCCGTTGGGTATGAGGGAAAGCTCAAGCACAATACCCCACTCGACCCAGGTTTCGGGAATGGGTACCGGCTTTGCGGGGGAACCGTCATGGTTTCCTATATATAGTGTTAGTTATAAGACATTTGAAAAAACAATGCTTAAGATCACTTGTATCAGGCTTGATTGGAAATAAAGCATCCCAAAGATGCCGATGTTTGTTTGTTTGTTTGTTTTTGTTTTGTTTGTGGGAAATCGAAGATCAGGCGCCACATGCTCTCAGCGACACAAATAACGATCCATGGTGGCAAAAAAACCATCAATTGCCAGCTACGTGCTATCCAATGATCCTCTCGAAAATCGTGCTAATAAATTGGAACTGCAAGTTTGTGCATTTTTAGCTAAGCACCACCAACCTATCTCATTGTGTGAGCCTCTTTTAGTTTGATAAAAACAATGTTCACAGATCAGGAGTCGTAGAAAAAATGACGCCTTGGAAAATAGCGGGCATCAAAATTAATTCGACAGGTTTTTGGCAAACATCTTGTACGTGATATCGTCTGGATATCAACCCAGCATTCTAACGTCGTTCGACTGGATTTCCCTCCTGACGCTCATGCAGTATGTAACACAGGACTTATTCATACTGACAGAGCTCTGGAAACCAGTCCATTTACCTTTTAGTGAATTAATATATCATAGATCAGGATTGGCTGTTTTAGGGCAATCTGGGGTAATCAACACCCTTCAGCTACGGTAATTAGAGTCGCCTCGCGTGGAAACCCTGGCCTGCATCTGTTGGTCTGGCTTTAGGCATTGAATGGATGGCAACTGAACTAATTTTACACAAATTAGTAGCAGTAATCTGGAATGATGGGGAGAGTGAAAAAATAGTTATTTGAAAACACACGCAACACAACCAACTGCGAATACATTAAGCATCAAATTTTAGTAAGGTAATTATTAGGATTTTTGTCATAACGACCACCGTAAAATACACAGTAAAACCGGCTACCGTAAAAAAGTCACACTTTACGATTGTTGACACATCGTCATATGACTGGGAACCTAAAAACTGATAGCAAATACTAGTTACGTAGGGTTGCAATACTCTAAAAATAATAAATCAAACATAGGCAGCATGAGTAGGCGTTAATGGCATTATGATGGTATTTATGGCGTTTGTAGGCATTTATGGCATTATATGCACTTATTGCGCTTTAGGCATTATAGGCATTTATGGCGAAAGTCCGGGCTTTAGATATAACGATAGCTGAGGTTAGCTTAGGTAAGGTTAGATCGGTTTAATAAACTAACCTAAGTAAACATAGAAATAATTTAACCTAGCCATACCAACACCGATGGTTACCACCAAAACTGACTGCGCATGTTCCGTATCCGCCATACACCGGAAGAGCCATATCACTTTGTTCATTGTTCATTTAAATAAATAACACAATATGAAATAAAAACTTTTAAACCAGCAATATAGTCATTATCAACTATTTATGCCAACACCCACACACCGTTTAATGCACTCAAATAAGGTCCCACAACACCCTTTGCATGCACCTTCCACTGCAAGAACTATATCGAAACTGCCGGCAATGCTATTCTAACCTTCACCCAGGGCTTCCACGAGTGTGAAAGTTCCTACCCTAAGACTTTGCTCAAGATTACCCTAAAAATGCATAAATTACCCTAAAATATCAATTAAGCCCATTGCTGGTACTACGTGAATGTATTCAATGTTTCCATGTTTATATGTATAGAAATGACACAACATCAGGGTTTATGCGAACATTAGAAAATGAAGTTCTCTGATTTTACGGAGTCATGTGTGTCACGATACGTGCAACATTTTATATTGCTTTCACCATAGTCTACCCTCTTTGTTTGATTTCCTAGTTACAAGCTCTGCTCAATGAGCGTAAAGTATGAGGCCAGGCGATTTACTCTTGACTAGCAGAGAGAAGCAAAGGCATAGTAAGAGAAAATGAACGACAAGGGAATACTCAAAACATTCATTTATGGAACACAACACAAACACAGGTTTACAATTTTTGCGCAAACAAATTAGAGGAATTTTGATGTGAAATAAGTTCATATACACCCTGATTCTCGGAGCAAATGCAAAGAACGTGGCAAAGAATGTAAAGAGATAAATGAATTATGACTTTCCCAAAATTTTCGTAATCAATACACTCAATTGGCGCGAATTGTACTGAGTGTAGAGACAATTTACGTTAAGTGAGGCGAAGCAGAAGTTCCGCAAGGCTCAAAGTTGGCCCCATTGAATTACAAATAAGAATCTCGGAACAATTGAGAATCTTTGATGGCCTGATTATTTTTCGAGAGATACATGTCAAAAAAGCCAAAAGCCAACAGTCAAATACTTGTAGCTCTTCCAAGAATCGGAATCCTAAGTTAGGAAGCCCTAGTGCCAAGAATAATGGAAGAAGAACCTCGATTTCTATTTTACAAGCTTTTTTTAGTGATTCCCGATATATGTATTTCCACCAAGGCAACCTTTCTTAACAGAAGTCGATTTTTTTCCCACTAAGAAGCCATTTGAATGTTTGAATCCCACAACGCTAGTCGTGTCACAGCAGAACCCTACAATGTCGCTCAATTTAATATTTTTATCTCTGAAATATTTTTTAAGTGTAGTAAACAATCCATAGGCTGTGCTGTCCTTTTTTCAACAAGATGAACAGAGGAGCTCTTAATTGCACTCTCACTCCAGTATTGCACTATGAATCCGAGCTGTGTAGCTTTACTGCGGTCAGTTGTTTCATAAATTATTACAGGATATAAACTCGACCACAAGATCACTTAGATGTTAACCGAAACATTGTCGAATAATGTTTGAAGCTCTTTGTTTCACTAAGTTTACTTTCG
This sequence comes from Morinoia aosen, assembly GCA_030386875.1. Classification (NCBI taxonomy): domain Eukaryota; kingdom Metazoa; phylum Arthropoda; class Malacostraca; order Amphipoda; family Talitridae; genus Morinoia; species Morinoia aosen. The sequence continues at coordinate 36,461,950 of CM059579.1, read as the reverse complement.
TTGAGAAACATTTGTTTCAGTAGTTTAGCCATGAGTCACTTAACGAAATAGGCAAATTATGCTCGAAAAGATTGGTCCATATCCGTAATTTAATTTTTATACCTGACTTGTCAATTGGATCATGTGATAAAATGAACAAAATTATTGTTTGTGTTTTTCTTCTCTGTTCTGAGAATTTTTCATGGCGTTGACTGTTAGCATGAAAAATAATCTCATTTACCAAATGTAATGGTAGTTGAGCATATAGTACATCATGCCATATCTTTAGTTGAGGTATAAGACTGAGATTTTTCTAACCAGCCTCGAAACTGTTGTTCGCTCCTCCATCCTTCCTCCCATTTTTGTGGATAGGGCTTTAAAAGACTATCAAATTTTTCTTTTCTTCATAGGTGGTATAGTAGCTTCATCGGACACAGAATCTATTTAATAGTAGCAATTTTACTGAGACGCAAGTAACTAAATAATTTGTTACAATGCAAAACTGCAAGTGACAGCACCTGACACAGTTAATTGCACTCGACTGAAGCAAAACTATCTGCCCTCGGCTCGGGCAGCGTCGTTTTACATACGTTATATAGTTGTTCAATTCCAGTAAACGACGATGACCGATGTATTGGTGTAAATCTTGATACATTTACACGTTAGTTATGTAAGGCTAGAAAATATAAAATTTCAAACAATGTATCAATTTGCCTACCACCTTTAATTATTGTCATTACTTTTACTTCCGCAAGGTATTATTTATGCAACAAATCTGGCAAAATTATACTGAAGAGAGATTTGAAAGATATGCAGCGATGTGCATAGCAATTTGCGCCTTATCTCAGTGTGCAATAAAAACGAAATTAATAGCGAGTTCTGACAAATTTTAAGTTTGTTCCATATATGGCTCTTATTGAACATTTTCATAAATGCTCAAGTAGCGTACTTCCGAAATGTACCTTACAAAAGGAAAATGTAGTACTTGAGAGCAAACTTAGTATTGGCAATGAAAACAGGCAATTACCCTACAATTTTGCCGTGATACCCCGTCAGAAATCGAATTACCCTAAAAACCATGGAATTTTTCTTTGCCCTAAACTCTACCCTAGACAACACCTGATTACCCTAAAATAGGGTATTTTACCCTAAAGTGGAAGCACTGCCTTACCTTATTTATGCTACATCTCGAAAACTAAGTATTTGCTAGCAAAATGTCATTCAATTAACCCTTTCCTTCCCAACACTCTAATTGCTAAGGGAAAAATTTTCTTAGGTAATTTCAGTCATTACCCCTGAAATATCAGCAAAATTGCCCTAGCATGGTTTTTATCTCCATAAGCAGGTGCTTACTTCCTTTTTAACACGTTGACTACGATTGCACGTGTTGTAAAGCTGATTCGGTTGGGTTGTGAAAAACAGACTGGCAATATCAATGTATTTGCTGGAATAAGTATCCGTCCTTTGTAAGAAATGTACAAAATGTAAGAGCTTAATAATATTTTCATGGTATGATAAATTCCTTCAAAAAAGGTCGCAAATGTTTTGAAATTTCATACATTTACATTGGTGCGTGTATGAACAATTTACCTAGCGGTACACATTTGTCAAACTCATTGGTCAAAGTATTAAATTGGAAAATTTTTTTTTTCAAAAATGTATGCTTCCACGCCAAAAATAAATGAACGAAAAATCTGGGAAAAAATATCAATTTAAATTTTGCTTTATTTTATCTGTAAATACATGTCCTTATGAAAAACTTGCTCAAGTTAAATAGAAAAGTATTAAATGTATTGCATAGACCATGAAGTTTACATTGAGTGGATATCAATAGCAAATTGCACGTGTCAAACGTCTGGAGTGTCTAAAACATAGATGCAGGAATATTATTAATTGCCCTAATTTTGTCATTTACTTCGAATTATTTCCCTACTAGTTGAATTACCCTGAAATTTCTTCAATTTCCCTAAACTGGAAGACGAGTTCATGACGGGAACTGGAGTTCCCGTCGGGAAGCAAAGGGTTAAAACGTCTAAAAATGTCTCCAATGCCCTAAATTTCATGATGAAATTATCAAAACCTACGACAACATTAAATTCAATATTGACACTTGCGTCCATACAAATTAACAAAAACGCAATAACGCGGGTTGTACTCACAGCATGGAGGTGGTGCTGGGTCTGGCATGTCCTGCACACCCGCTTGTGTGATGTGATCCACACACCTGCAATACATGCCTACACACCCAAACGACACACCTACACTCCCCACAGTCCACACACCTGCATGATACACCTATACACCCCCACGACACACCTGCACACCCCACACACCCCCACACACCTGCATGACACCTACACACCCCAACACACCCAAACGACACACCTACACTCCCCACAGTCCACACATCTGCATGATACACCTATAAACCCCCACGACACACCTGTGCACCCCACACACACCCACACACCTGCAATACACACCTATACACCCCCACACACCTGCAATACATGTCTCCACACCCCCACACACCTGCAATACATGTCTCCACACCCCCACACACCTGCAATACATGTCTCCACACCCCCACACACCTGCAATACACACCTATACACCCCCACACACCTGCGTGACACCTACACACCCCCACACACATGCAATACATGCCTAAACACCCCAACACACCTGCAATACATGCCTACACACCCCCACACACCTGCAATACACACCTATACACCCCCACACACCTGCATGACACCTGAATGTTCTTGGTTTGCGGGTATTTTCTTCCGCTCTCGATATTTACGAGTTCTCTTAGTTCATTATTACTGTATATTCTAGCGGGCATTTTCTTCCGCTCTCTATATTAATGAGTTCACTTAGTTCATTTCTGTTTCTTTGGGAATAAACTCGCTCGGAAGAGCGTTACGCTAAGTGTTAAGAAGGGTAGCGCGGAGTGCTGCCACCACGAGGTATATATAGCCTCGACTAAAATTAGAGATTGATTCTGTTATGTGATGGAGAACAACGTGAACTATTCTTTATAGGTAGCGATGGCTGAGGCCCGGCACGTGTTTCATATGCCAGTGACGAGAGAGAGAAGGAATGATACGAGGCCACAATTTATTACGTGTACTATGGGAAAGCAAGTCAGGAGGGCGAGAGCACACGCGATCACAGCAACATTTACAATTTCGGACACAACAGGACTCATCAATTCTAACTTTCCCTCCGAGGGACTCTTCCGATACCACCACAACCACGGTGTAACAATATTTTAAATCCAGAACATTTGTCGAGCCAAAGAATGTACAAGCCACCAAAAGGGTCGAGCCAATTAAGCGTATAGCAGACGCTTGAAATCATGCGCCCTCAAAACAAGTCAATGAATTTCCGTTGATCGTGCCACGTATAAACAGCCACCGTTTCTAAATTCAAGTATAAATTGAAAACACTGCCTCGCGAGTAACTGCACTATTCTAAGTGCGTAAAAACCGGCGTGACTGTCTCACGCCTCAAGCCCGACAACCCGATGTCCGTTCTCAACTACGGCCCGCCGTATAGTGATCTCTACTCGTCCGACATAACTCGCCTGGGCAGCGCTCCCCCCCCCGAAGGGGAGGGTGGTCGCCGCACAAGCGGGGTAACGAGGGGCGGGCAAGGTCCTGAGCCTCCCCCTCCCCCCACACAACCGGGGGTACGGCTGCTGGGGAGGGGTTGGTCCCAGGGTCCCTCACCGCCTCCCGCCATGGCCAATTAAATAAAGGTTCGTCGCCGGGCTTCGGGCCCGAGTGCGTGGTGCAGCCAGCCACGGTATTCTCTCGCTTTTACGACAATGTGGTTGCCTAGGCCGGAGCGTCGAATTATCAGATTTAATATGGTGAGGATTTCTCTTCTGGGAATGTCCCGTTTATATCTCTCCCAAGACCGTAGCACGAAAGCCGGCATTAAATTTACGACCCGTGTCCTATAAGATCCAGTCTTAACATCGATTATATAAATTTCGCTCTGCGACGCTAACGGCTAACTCCAGGCTCTACACACCTATACACCCCCACACACCTGCAATACACACCTACACACCTCCACACACCTGCATGACACACCGACACCCCCCACACACCTGCATGACACACCGACACCCCCCACACACTTGCAATACACACCTATAGCACACCCCCACACACCTGCAATACACGCCTACACACCCCCACACACCTGCAATACATGCCTAAACACCCCCACACACCTGCAATACATGCCTACACACCCCCACACACCTGCAATACACGCCTACACACCCCCACACACCTGCAATACATGCCTACACACCCCCACACACCTGCAATACATGCCTACACACCCCCACACACCTGCAATACATGCCTACACACCCCCACACACCTGCAATACATGCCTACACACCCCTACACACCTGCAAAACATGCCTACACACCCCCACACACCTGCAATACACGCCTACACACCCCCACACACCTGCAATACACGCCTACACACCCCCAGACACCTGTAATACACGCCTACACACCCCCACACACCTGCAATACATGCCTACACACCCCCACACACCTGCAATACATGTCTCCACACCCCCACACACCTGCAATACATGTCTCCACACCCCCACACACCTGCAATACACACCTATACACCCCCACACACCTGCATGACACCTACACACCCCCACACACCCCCACACACCCCCACACACCTGCAATACATGCCTAAACACCCCAACACACCTGCAATACATGCCTACACACCCCCACACACCTGCAATACACACCTACACACCCCCACACACCTGCAATACACGCCTACACACCCCCACACACCTGCAATACATGCCTACACACCCCCACACACCTGCAAAACATGCCTACACACCCCCACACACCTGCAATACACGCTTACACACCCCCACACACCTGCAATACACGCCTACACACCCCCACACACCTGCAATACACGCCTACACACCCCCACACACCTGCAATACATGCCTACACACCCCCACACACCTGCAATACATGTCTCCACACCCCCACACACCTGCAATACACACCCATACACCCCCACACACCTGCATGACACACCTACACACCCCCACACACCTGCAATACATGCCTAAACACTTCAACACACCTGCAATACATGCCTACACACCCCCACACACATGCAATACACACCTACACACCCCCACACACCTGCAATACACGCCTACACACCCCACACACCTGCAATACATGCCTACACACCCCCACACACCTGCAATACATGCCTACACACCCCCACACACCTGCAATACACGCCTACACACCCTCACACACCTGCATGACACACCTACACACCCCCACACACCTGCAATACATGCCTAAACACCCCCACACACCTGCAATACATGCCTACACACCCCCACACACCTGCAATACATGCCTACACAGCCCCACACACCTGCAATACATGCCTACACACCCCCACACACCAGCAATACATGCCTACACACCCCCACACACCTGCAATACATCCCTACACACCCCCACACACCTGCAATACATGCCTATACACCCCCACACACCTGCAATACATGCCTACACACCCCCACACACCTGCAATACACACCTACACACCCCCACACACCTGCAATACACACCTACACACCCCCACACACCTGCAATACATGCCTACACACCCCCACACACCTGCAATACATGCCTACACACCCCCACACACCTGCAATACATGCCTACACACCCACACACACCTGCAATACATGCCTACACACCCCCACACACCTGCAATACATGCCTACACAACCCCACGCACCTGAATGACACACCTACACACCCCCACACACCTGCAATACACACCTACACACCCCATCACACCTGCAATACACGCCTACACACCCTCACACACCTGCAATACACGCCTACACACCCTCACACACCTGCAATACATGCCTACACACCCCCCACACACCTGCAATACATGCCTACACACCTCCACACACCTGCAACACACACCTACACACCCCCACACACCTGCAATACACACCTACACACCCCCAAACACCTGCAATACATGCCTACACACCCCCACACACCTGCAATACATGCCTAAACACCCCCACACACCTGCAATACATGACTACACACCCCCACACACCTGCAATACATGCCTACACCCCCACACACCTGCAATACATGCCTGCACACCCCCACACACCAGCAATACATGCCTACACACCCCCACATACCTGCAATACATGCCTACACACCCCCACACACCTGCAATACATGCCTACACACCCCCACACACCTGCAATACACACCTACACACCCCCACACACCTGCAATATATGCCTATCACACCCCCACACACCTGCAATACACACCTACACACTCCCACACTCCCCCACACACCTGCAATACATGCCTAAACACCCACACACACCTGCAATACATGCCTACACACCCCCACACACCTGCAATACATGCCTACACAACCCCACGCACCTGAATGACACACCTACACACCCCCACACACCTGCAATACACACCTACACACCCCAACACACCTGCAATACACGCCTACACACCCTAACACACCTGCAATACATGCCTACACACCCTCCACACACCTGCAATACATGCCTACACACCTCCACACACCTGCAATACACACCTACACACCCTCACACACCTGCAATACACACCTACACACCCCCAAACACCTGCAATACATGCCTACACACCCCCACACACCTGCATGACACACCGACACACCCTCACACACCTGCAATACACACCTACACACCCCCACACACCTGCAATACATACCTAAACACTCCCACACACCTGCAATACATGCCTGCAAAACCCCACGCACCTGTATGACACACCTACACACCCCCACACACCTGCAATACACACCTACACACCCCCACACACCTGCAATACATGCCAACACACCCCCACACACCTGCAATACATGCCTACACACCCCCACACACCTGCATGACACACCTACACACCCCCACACGCTTGCATCACACACCTATACACCCCCACGACACACCTGTACACCCCACACACACCCACACACCTGCAATACACACCTATACACTCCCACACACCTGAATGACACCTACACACCCCCAAACACCTGCAATACACACCTACACACCCCCACACACCTGAAATACATGCCTACACACCCCCACACCCCTTCAATACATGCCTACACACCCCCACGCACCTGTATGACACATCTACACACCCCCACACACCTGCATGACACACCTACACACCACCACACATCTGCAATACACACCTACACACCCCCACACACCTGCATGACTCACCTACACACCCCCACACACCTGCATGACACACCTACACACCCCCACACCTGCAATACATGCCTACACACCCCCACGCACCTGCAATACATGCCTACACACCCCCACGCACCTGTATGACACACCTACACACCCCCACACACCTGCATGACACCTACACACCCCCACACACTTGCATGACACATCTACACACCCCCACACGCCGCATGACACCTACACGACACTTACACACCCCCACACACCTGCAATACACACCTACACACCCCCACACACTTGCAATACACACCTACACACCCCCACACACCTGCATGACACACCCACACACCCCCACACGCCTGCATGACACACCGACACCCCCCCACACACCTGCAATACACACCTACACACCCCCACACACCTGCAATACACACCTACACACCCCCACACACCTGCAATACACACCTACACACCCCCACACACCTGCATGACACACCGACACCCCCTACACACCTGCAGTACACACCTACACACCCCCACACACCTGCAATACATGCCTACACACCACCACACATCTGCAATACATGCCTACACACCCCCACACACCTGCAATACATGCCTACACACCCCCACGCACCTGTATGACACACCTACACACCCCCACATGCCTGCATGACACACCGATACCCCCCCACACACCTGCAATACACACCTACACAACCCTCCACACCTGCAATACACACCTACACACCCTCACACACCTGCAATACACACCTACACACCCCCAAACACCTGCAATACATGCCTACACACCCCCACACACCTGCATGACACACCGACACACCCTCACACACCTGCAATCCACACCTACACACCCCCACACACCTGAATGACACACCTACACACCCCCACACCAAATCATTATGTACTTAGGAGAGTCAATGAATACAAATTTGGAATGTTTCGACCTCCATGGTCAATATTAATTATCAACCTGAAAAAAGATAGAAAAAAATAGTCAAATCAAATTTACATCAATCATAGAAGAAAAAGCAAAACGAAAAATTAGAGGAACAAAATAATAAGAAGTTCTGTATTAATATTACACACCTAGTTAGTTTTGGCGGAAAAATTTATTGCATGTCATAATAATGGTTTATAATGATCCTGGAGGTCGAAACGTTCCAAGTTTTTATTCATTGACTTTCCAAAATAAAAATGATCTGACTTGCATCTAGGCACTTATTTTTTTTAATTTTTATAACTGATGTCATGATCATGCAACACTTGATATGTAAGCCATTCGAGTGTTTTTACGAAACTTATTTTCAAATTTGTTTCAGCTGAAATGGAGCTGCAGACACTAAAAACGTTCTCCTCGTCCCATTACGCCACAAAGGCTGAAGTCCATCGGGCTTTGGCAAAGGCACTTGGAATTGCCAGATTTTCCAAAGCCCGAGGGCTCTTCGAAAGGCTGTGGCGTAGGGACGAGGAGTTTGAGCGTGAGATGGAGCGGGTGTTGATCGTAAGTATGAATTTCTTTTGATTTTACGTGTAACTAAAATTCTTACGTGGAACAGGATGCAAAAACAATAAGACGATGTAAAACTCACACCGATTACATTGCAAGATGACTAGAGGCAAATAATTGACAGATATGTTTATATTAGCAAAATGAAATCAATTATTTAAGATACCACGAAATTCAGTGTCATTCATGAATCATGGGAAAAATCGGTCCTGCCCATTGAAGATAAAATCAATACTTTTTGCGGAAATTGAAAAATTTGCAGGTTTTGCACAACAATCTCTATTCAAAACTTCACGTATCCGGCTGGTGTCCAGGGATTCTTTATGGGCGACCTAATATTCTTAAATCCGATTTTTCTTCCAAATTTAAACTACGCCCAATTTTCTCTGCTGTTAATACTCCCATTTTCAACCTCGCAAAATTTTTCGTGCCGCTTTTGAATCCTTTAACAGTTAATAACTATACTTTGAAAAATTCGTCACAGTTTACTCGAGATATTACTTCTATTCAAAATGCATTTCAATTATTTATGGCGTCGTTTGATTTAGAAAATTTATTTACAAATGTACCGTTAGTAGAAACCATAGACATGATTATAAAGTCTCTTTTCGTTACTCCAGCAATGTTTGTATTGCAGTTTTCCTTTCTTTCGTCAGTTGTCTCAGAAGATGTCTATAATTTGGAATTGCTTTTCAATCGCTATTTTCCTGACATAAAATTGCGCCTAATTTCTGTCAATTCATTTAAAATAGGCTCATTTTTTCGGTCTCAAGCTTCCATCCCCACGATAGTGGATAAACGACCATTACAAAAAAAGATTCATTAAAAATCTTTATGATCTAATTACCCGTTACAGGCACCTCGCATGGACGCTGCAGGAAAAAAGCCGACGCCAGGAAGCAGGCCTGACGTCTGCGAGGGTGAGGAAGTTTTTGTAGTTGTTACAAGTGATGTACCGATGTATTGGTATCGGCAGTATCGGTCATTTTTATTGGTATCGGTAGCGGAAAAATCTGACCGATACTTTCAAATAATACGTATTTTATCACAACGATAGTTATACTGACCTCCACTTCGAATTTCTTTCAGTCATTCACATTACAAAATTTTTCGTGGAGGATATTTCCTTTTAATATCCGCGGTGAACAAATTTAAACCATATCAGGGCCATATTTGGAAAGATGGAAGCTCAAAACTCAAAATTTTGTGTTTGATTTGAATCTTCATTTGTGCAAATCTTCTATCATTTGTCTCAGTGTCATAGGAATGTCTTTTGAAATTATATGCTTTCAATTTTTCACTCTTCTACTTGAGTTTATGTAGAACTCGACCCGCGACGTTGTAGTACATATATATATATTACATTTATAAATTGAAAAATATTCCATTGTTTTTATTAATGATTTGTTCACTTACTTTCTCCAGTTGTTGCATCATATTTTTTTGTTCACCAGTCGTGAAGCTTAAAATTTCTCCTAAATTCATATCATCAAATTACTGCACGCGTTTCGTCCTTTCTTCGGACATCTTCAGGCTAAAATTGTTTAGATTTTGCCGTTACATGGATAGAATGCTAGGTTGGTGGAAACGGGGCGTACAGTTGAGGTCAAAACTATGTGTGAAGTTTTAGGGTGCGGACGGTTCCAGTATTTTGGTTATTGATGAACGTATAAACTAAACATGTTTGCGCAAAACCCTACTTTTTCTACATTTTTTGACGTAGAAGCTTGATTTCGGTTTCATTCGACGCGGAAAGACTATGCCACCTCGAAAAATAGAATTTTTTGAACATCGAAAAAAAAAATATTAATTTCTTTGTTCAAACAATTTTTTTATTTGCACAATTTTCAAATTTTTCAGGTTTTTTCTTTTTTATTTCACCTAGAGGAACGAAAATGCATACAGATATGTAAAATTGAATTTATAACCGATTTGCTATTATAAAAGTTTCGATTTTTGCAATAGAGAAAAGTTATTCTGCGAAAATGTAATATTTGTTATTATAAAATTTATTTGCGCAAAACACCACTTCTACAATTTTCAACGTAGAAGCGTGATTTTGGTCTCATTTGACGCGGTACGACAGTGGGAACAGCGTAGCGAAGCGGAATTTTGTTTGAATTCCAAATAAGATATTACGGTTTGATGTGTTACGCACAATCAGTAGCGATCGGTTGGAACTGGGGTAGTAATTGATGAACACCAGAGCGAAAAAATTTATTTTCACGCCCCCTCTGGCCTTCAACAAGTTAAAATCAATGATTTACTAATTTAAGGAGCAAGAATTCAAGCGCCTCCTAGCACCCTTTAACACATTACAAAGGCCCGAGCAAAAGGAAAAACCGATGATCCGATACTATAGCGAGAGCAAGAGCGGTCAGGACGTGGGCGTAGCAAACCCTGAGACAGGAGATAACGTGCACGAATTAATGCATACGGAACTTATAAAGTTACAACATATTTGTCTCAAATACGACCTCGATTATTCCACCCAACACAGCCATACTTACCCCAAGCATCAGCCCCTCCGCGCCAGTGACAGAGACCAAGTGTCCGCAGACCACTCCCCCGGAGGTCTATTCTACAATCTTTGCTACAGTTCTTAATTCTATGTATATACTATGCGACCAGAATCAAGCTTCTAAGTTTAAAATTGTAGAAGGAGTAGGGTTTTGTGCAAACATATTTAGTTTATGCGTTCGCGCAATAACTTTTTTATATTGTGGGAATCGAAATTTTTATAAAACAAACAACTCAGCTTGATTTAACCCTAAACAATACACATACAATGTACAAGAAAAGAATTCTAATCAACACACAACAACGGTGAACATCTGGGATTTTTTGAAAATTTTCTATTACATATGTATCAATTTTTTTTCTAAATTAAAAAAAATACTTCTTCCTCGAAGTGCCACGGTCTTTCCGCGTTGAATGCGACCAAAATCAAGCGTCTAAGTGTAAAATTGTAGAAGGAGTATTGTTTTGTGCAAACATTTAGTTTTTGCGTTCGCCCAGTAACTTTTTTATTTTGTGGAAATCGAAATTTTTTCTTAAATCATATGTGTTCAGAGTTCAATTTTACATATCTTCATGCATTTTGGTTCCCCTAGTTGAATAGAAATGTGTGCCAATGAAATTTAAAAAAATTAGGTGAATTAGGTGATTTCAGAGTAGGAGATCCTTACACGCAGGGCGAAAATCTTTTCACATTGGCCAATCTCGTGATAACCGAGTGTGTTTGTGGCTTTGGATGCAGTGTGACTGATTTTGTCTCGTTCAATTATATGCTCAATTTCAGCGATTTTATTTTGTGTAGGTGCTGCTGCTGGTGCTGCTCCTGCTGGTGCAGCTCCTGCTGGTGCTGCTCCTGCTGGTGCTGCTCCTGCTGGTGCTGTTCCTGCTGGTGCTGGTGGTGGTGGTGGTGGTGCTGGTGCTGCTGCTGCTGCTGCTGCTGCTGCTGCTGCTGCTGCTGCTGTTCCTGCTGGTGCTGGTGGTGGTGGTGGTGGTGCTGCTGCTGCTGCTGCTGCTGCTGCTGCTGCTGCTGCTGCTGCTGCTGCTGCTGCTGCTGCTGCTGCTGCTGCTGCTGGTGATTATTTTTGGGTTTTCAGCTATATAATTTTTTTTTAATTTGAAAGTTAGCTACTTTACGTTTGTTAGATATGTTTCAAGGATTCTAAAACCGTCTTTGTTGTTTCCTAGGACAAAAACTCACTGACGAGTCCTCTTTTGAATGTTGAAAGTTAGAGGTTTTAGGTATATTGGGTATAGAAGCAATAAACCAATTTTTTTTGTAGTAGTGTAATACAATGGACAACTCATGAAATTGAATGCTGTTTTTATTTTTATTTCGATTATCTCTATGCATAACTTTATATTCACACTGTGAATTGTTATTTTCGCCAACAACATAAAGGTTTCATAACAATTATGAAATTTTCTATATGTAGTCTGATTCTTATGAAATTTGACACTATATGTAAATTGTGAAAAGAAGCAATACTTCATTGATTCATTATTTCTATCCAGGCCTTAGGTTTTTGACAAAATTAGACTATAATAGACATATATATTGGTTTGTTACTTCATTTTTATTGATGTTTCAATTGAATAGAACTCATTGTATTTTTATGCTTGAGCAAAATCAAAGAGTGTTTTAGAATTGTTGAAGCATTGTAAACAAAGTACTGGTTTCAAATTTTCCAATTCCCGTTTTGTTTTGTTCTTATATGGGGTCGAAAGTTCAAGATTTTTAGTCCTCTTACCTCCCCCGGGGTGGGGGGGGGTATCTAGTGTCCGTAGTGCCATAAAATTTTAGGACCGAATAGTCCACCACCTAAGGGTCCTTTTCCAACAAAACAAAAAAAAAAGCTCACCGGACCGACAGGGGCCTGGATGACCCCCTTAAACAGTGTTCGGGTCCTACTCATTTAAGCAATCAGTCAAGTGCAACTTTTTATAGGCGTAATGTTTTTTTGTCCATACTCACTCGAAAAATTTTTTAATTTCTGCCACAACCAGCAGCTATATTATTTCATGATTTCGTGAAATCCAAAGCTGATATTTCAACGTACATACAAACTGTCACAAGTGTTTTAACCCATTAGAGTTCCTTTATTTATTACTTCCATGAATTAACAAACACAATTAAATTTCAATCAAGCAGCTATAGGAAAACGTTTTTATGCCCCTCAGGGGATTACAACTGGTGTATCTATGGGGGTTAGCACTCGAAAGGGCCTATGCGAGGGCCCGAGCTAAAGGTTAGGTAGACTTCCTTTTTGTTTTAATAGAATCCGTTATTGTTTTTGTAATATCGTGGTTTTTCATCACGATACGAGGTTTATTAACTGTAGCTACAAACTACAGGATCCGTAGCTTTAACTACCGTATCTGAAGCCTTAACTTCAGGAGTAGGAAAATGAAACTCTCAGCTAGGTTCCTATTCTTGTACTGGCTCATCTATACACCGACTCTGCTTATAAGCTATAGCGCTCGGAAGTTAAACATGCTCTTCCGGTGCATACCAATGCGATGCGCCCCCAAGGCACAACTTCCGGCGGAGGTCCCATAAAGACATCTGACCTGAACGCGATAAGGTATCCGGCAAGACGCGCAAACCTCCGCTCCGGAACTCGTACTCACAAAACCAGAATCACATTATACGATGCATATTTTAATATACAACAGTTTTGTTACGGACCATCTTTTTTCGGTTCACTGCTGTCCTGTTTTTCAGCACCGATTACTTTCTTTTTCAACTTTGATCTTGTTTCATGAACTTATTACTAAGCTTACTGTTTCTGGGCACATTGTGCATAGATTCCGCCATCCCTCAACTCCATACGAAATGGTGCCTTCATCTTTCCTCTCTTGGGACATCGATGTCGTGGTTAAGGTAGGCTAAAACTTTCTTATATTATAATAATTGAGCTTTTCGTACGAAGCTGCACTGGAGGATTTTGTTTCTTCAGATGGGGCAACCCTCCGAGTAGTTGAGCGAGTTCTACTTGGATACATTGCGAAGTTGATAGGTACATACATACATATACCTGGCTTATCCTCCCTATGGGAGGGTAGCCGACAGCAGGCCACAATCACCACACTTGGTCACTAGGAGGCGAGAGAAGCGGCACTGGCCGCACCTGAACTGCCAGGATCAGCAGCAGCACAGCACAACCACCTTCCACAGTCAGGCCCGACAGCCATAGCTGGTTTACCCCGATCACTTCATTGAATGCAGCCCCTCCCCCGCACATGACAGGTCAACCCCATCACACGCGGGCAACTTCCAGTAACGCGTCAAAAATAAAATTACCTCCTTATACACTGCCCCCACTCACTCCTGTCCGCAGCCATCCCTCTCGCCACGTCCACAGTCAGACCCCTCTCATACAAAGCACGTCTCACCCCATCCATCCAACTCATCCGTGGTCTACCTCGCGCTCGAAGACCACTCACTTCCGACATATATATCTTTTTCACCAGCCGCTCAACATTCATTCTTTCAACATGCCCAAACCATCCAAGCACTCTTTCATCCACTCGCCTGCTCAACTTTTTGATAACACCCGTCTGCCCCCTAACCAACTCATTCCTGATCCTATTTCTTCTAGTTTCTCCATACATGCTCCTCAAACACTTCATCTCAAACACATCCAACTTTCTCCTCTCAGCTGCTCTCAACCCCCAGGACTCTGCTCCATACAACAAAACTGGCACAATCAAACTTTCATACAGTCCCCTCTTAGCATTCATTCTCAAACTCCTGCATTCAAAAACTTTCCTCATTGCACCCAATGTCTTACAACCTTCACTCACTCGATGCCTCACTTCTACTTCCATACTATCCTTAACAGTCACATCCGACCCGAGGTACCTATAATGCTCTACCTCCTCTAAAACTTCCCCATTCAACCTCACATCCAAAGTTCCAAACACTCCACCTCTTGAACATCTCATCACCTTACTTTTATTCACATTTACCCTCAATTTCCGCCTTTCGCACACTCTACCAAACTCTGCAACCAGTCTCCTCAGTTTTTCCTCTGAATCAGCCACAAGCGCTGTATCATCTGCAAACAACAGCTGACACACTTCCCAATACATACCATTTCGTCCCACCAACTGCGCACCTTTTCCCAACACTCTGGCATTCACTTCTCTCACCACACCATCCATAAACAAATTAAACAACCACGGCGACATCACACATCCCTGTCTTACACCTGTCACAACTGGGAACCATTCACTCACCTCATTCCCTACTCTCACACATGCTCTGCTAGCAATGCAGAAACTCTTGATCGCATTCAACAGTCTCCCACCCACTCCATACAAACTTACCACTTGCCATAAAGCCTCGCGATCCACTCTGTCATATGCCTTCTCTAGATCCATAAATGCCCAATATACATTCTTTCCCTTTAATAAGTATTTTTCATTCACCTGCCCATTCATTCACAGCAAACATTTGATCCACACAACCTCTACCACACCTAAAACCACACTGTTCTTCAGCAAGCACACGATCCGTCAACACTCTCACTCTTCCAATTAACACTCTTCCATACAGCTTCCCAACGACACTCAGTAGACTTATACCCCTAGAATTACTGCACTCAAGTTGATAGGTAGGAAGAAAAATTAATTTCAGTTCACTGAGTTGAAGTTGAGTGAATAGTTGTCCAAGAGAAGGATAGCCATTGAAAGATGAGTAAGAGCTTGCTGCCCGTAAAGATTAAAACAATTAAAAGATACCACCGTTAAAGGTAGATGAAGAAACTGCTAATGGGAAAGCGAGGGTGGGGTGGGGGGGAGGGGGCTTTTGTAGGCGAGAAGAGTAGAAAGAGTAGGTGGAACAAAAGGGTGAACGGGAAGGGGGAGGGGGGGGGGGTTGGGGCAGGATGATTTTTACAATAGGTGTAAAATGATACGACCATTGTTTTTGTGATCGTTGTTTTTCTTAAATTTTCATATTAATGAATTTTTTTCTAAAAAACATGGAAAAATTGTGTTGCGGAAGATCCTACTCCTCCTACTATTTAAAAGGTACGGAACTGGCCAAGTTTTTTCTAGATAGCTAAGTCTTGTCTAAAGATCCAGTGCAAAGGTTTTTCGATAATTTGAAGTGTTTCTTCCAAATTCAACTTTTTTTCTATATTTAACAGATAACATTCAGTATGAATTGAATTTTAAAAGTAGTTTTCAACGGATCACCAGAATTTTTTAATACCTATCAATTGATACAATTGCCATTTCTGTACCTTCAAAACTGTGGAAGATGAAACGCTTCAAATGTCACATGGGCGAATTTTCACGACAACCATTTATCTAAAATTTGTTTCTCTTTTATTCATAATTTTTGAATTAAGTCTTTCTTGAAAATGAACTACACTGCTTTTTTAGCTCTATTTGAGTTCTATCGATTCATATATTAGCCATTCTTGTACCTTCAAAACTGGAGAAGGGATCTAGATCAAAAGACAAAAATTGCAAGTTCCAGAACAATGGCATTTTTGAAAGAATATTTTTTAGGTATTTACAAATTGATTTTTTGAATCAACTTCATTGCTTTGTAGCTCTTTTAAAGCCCTTTCGATTGATATATTTGCCATTCGTTTAGCTTCAAAGCCCCGGGAGGCGATTATATGTTTACACAGCAAGATAATTAGCTGATGACTCAGAACAGCCGGACTCAAAACACTCAGTTTATCATAATTTAACACTGAGTGATAGAATGTTTCGTTTGAGTACAAAAGCATGTCAAGCATGATCGTGAATGAACTCACTTGCAATTCCCGTTGAGGATTTCTCAAAACTGACTCGTAATAAGGGGGAAGGAGAGATCACCCATCCATAGGCGCGCGCAAGGTCACACTAGTGCGCGTCTTCTACCCCTTCTAGGAGACGAAGCAATGCACGTAGTTGGAGCCAATTAAATAGTTAAATGAGCAAGGAAATTTGAGATGGCGATCAGGTGAGGTTTGGAGATCTTTGTATAACTTCATTAGACAAAAAAACTTATACAACTACACGTAAAATTACCGAAAGCGCCCTCTGGAGGAACGTAGCGATTGATCATGATACTGGATGCAGTTCAATTTGAACAGAACAGCCGAGCGCAGTCCGCGTTGTAGCCTGAAAGGGTTTCAACGCGGGTGAGACGCTCGGCTGTGAATGGATGGACAGCTGAAGCCCCGAGGGCCTGGCCTGACAATCAAGCTACTTCAAACTTGCCTGGGCAGAGGCATAGCTGGTACAGAACCAACTCGTCCCTATACGGAAATGACAGCCTAAAACCTAACGCAACAAATCTATCTGAGAATCACAGCTGAAATCAACGCTTGTGTGACTGTGTTGATTGTGTGACTGCAACGCTTGTGTGACTGCGAGGTAAAACCAGGAATATAATTATGATGCGCAAGGAAATTCTTCATAAGACGAGTTTATTAACCGACAATACACCATTATCCGGAAATTCACCCAAACCGCGCCCTTAGAGGGGCAATAATGATACAAAAGGATTTGAGCACATGCGAGCTCCTCCTGCAAACTAGACGTTCCTTGCCCACATGAGACAAAATATTTGTATCCTAGGCTACCTCCCCTTCTTCATTCGCTTAGGTTACGAAGCTGAAATGTCATTTATAAAAAAACTGGTGCAGTAGTGGCGGGATATGTTCCGATATTAACTTAGCGGGTATCACTACAGGACCGAGTGAGCAGACTGCTGTTACCGTGCAACTGGAGGACCAGCTGGAAACTCGCAACACGTGGGTATTCTATGGAATTGTTACCTTTCTTCTCAAGGTCATGGGTTGTTAACGTTGGAGGAGAGAACATTCAATATTTGTTACGATTAGCTTCAAGATACCTGTCCTTACTTAGAAACTTCTCTTGGAGTCGAGGTAAATGTGTCGCATGCGAACGAATAAATTATCTAGTGTAACTGTTCATTGTGCTTTCAGTGCAAAGGTTTTGCAATATGCTTGCTATTAGCATTCTCTTATGCGGGAACTACTAATCTATTTACTTAATTTATTTACCAGTGGGACGCAAACCGAGTCTTTCTCATCGGACCTCGCCATCGAGAAAAAAAAGATCGGGATCTCGAGGTAATTAATTGGCAAGCACGGGTGAAGTGCTGCTTCTATCATGTTCGCATTCCTCAGGGAGCGCCGGCCTCATTTCTGTATGTATACCGTCCTTTGTGGTGCAGATGTTGTGCGGTTAAGATAGTCCAACCGTGAAATTCTAGTAGCTTTCCCAAGGGAATACATTTATATGGTATCTTCAGGAACTGACGTATAATGGAGAAGATGTAAGGTCCTGAGTTTGTTGAAAGGTAGGCATTCCTATTGTTCAAGTTGGAGAGGTTTTATTTTTGCCATAGACCCTTCAGGGGGATGTAACTATTGTATCTATGGGAATTAGCGCTCCCAGGGGAAAAGTGTGAGGGCCCGAACTGAGAGTTAGGTAGGCCTTCTTTTTGCTGAAATAAAATGTTTTTTTTTTGTGATGTTAAGGACCACCTTTTTTCGGTTCATTGTTGTCCTGTTTTTCAGTACCTACTACTTTCTTCTTCAATTTTGATCTTGTTTCAATAACTTCTGTCTCGGTTTACTGTTTCTTTGCCCATCTGCGTGGATTCCTCATTCTCTAATCTCCATGCTGAATGGTGCCTTCCTGCTTCTTCTCTTCGATACGCTCTTTTTTGTAGTGGTTAGGGAGGCTTAAACTAACTTATAATCTTAATTTTAAACTTTTGCCATAGACCATCGTTTTTGATTCACCAAGGTTCAGTGTTGTAGCACTTCTGACTCGCTTTCTTTTCTATTTTCATAACCTTGCTTCTCGACTCGCTAATTCTGCGCAAAATGGATTTTGTGTGGGAACATATCTTGTGCGATAATTCTGCGTTCTCCTTAACTTCATAATGAATTGGGCTTTAACCTTTTAATGTCATTATTTTTCTACTCAAATTAGTGATCTTAACCACCATCATTAGCCTTACTCTGGAGTCAGGTAGGGATTGACATGAGAATGATGAAGAAACGGCCACTCGGCAGTGAACTCCAAATAACACACTAGGCTACAAATAACACACTAGGCTACGAATGCAACAAGAAATGCAATACGTTGAAGTCATTTTCAAAAGTGGATAGAAAAGAAAAAATAAGGAAAAGTTTGGTACCAATAAAGTAAAAACATGAAATGTTGATACATTTGATACAGTGTGTTATTGTTTTTTTTTATAATAACTTAACAATGGCATCCTTAACTAATAATAACCCACTGGCATATGGTCTCGGTATACCCTTGCAAAATGTTGCAGTAAAAAATGATTGAAAGAAAAGCACAACAAAAATGAGTTCCTTTCGTTTCGCAATCTGATTTTGACAGTGCATTTAAATATAAGTATATATGAGAAGATAATCCTCGTAACGCTCAGTTGAAAAATGCATAAGTTTGTGTGCACTTATATTGAAGTAAAAGCAAAGATCGCATTCAAACACCATCATTCACACTCATAACAAAAAGGAAAACCGTTTATTCCTAATAGAAATGGTGCAAAGCATCATTGGTTTTTTGAAATATTTTAAAGTAAGGGAGTTACACTTATATGATACACACTCATGAGCATTGTAATACCCATGTCGCTAGTCTAAATAAATGATTGAGGGCAAAGTATCCCTAGTGTTGCTTTACCTAGATGTGATGATATATGTAACCACAATTATAAAAGAAAACACGATTCGTGTCAGTGTGTAGTTAAGAAAAATCTTTTTGGTGAACAGTTGCGGTGAAATCCCCTCAGGGTGATACAACTATTGTATCTATTCGAATTAGCGTTCCCAGGGGGCCTATGTCAGGGGCCGAGCTAAAGATTAGGAAGGCTTCTTTTTTATTAAAATAACATAGGTTATTGTTTTGTTGCGGACCATCATTTTTAGGTTCACTGCTGTCCTGTTTTTCAGCACCTACTACTTTTTTCTTCAACTTTGATCTTGTTTAGTGAACTTTTTTCTCTCGTACTGTTTCTATGCCCTTTCTGCATAGATTCCACGTTCCCTTAACTCCATACTAAATGGTGCCTTTTTCCTTCCTCTCTTTGGATCGTATTTGTTGAGGATAGGGAGGCTTAAACTAACTAATAATCTAATCTAATCTGCAGTGAAATACGAACTCGGTGACTTGCGGTATAATTAACTTGTTGAAAGTAAAACGGGTGGTTCTAAATAATCCTGCGTCTAAGGCAGCGAGGTTGACATTCAGAACTATATTTTTATTCCTACGTATAGACAAGTATTCCAACCAAGGCACTCGTATAAAATGTCTTCTATCACGTAACGCAAATATTTCCATGCTAATACGATATTTACAAGCTAATAATATTGCCACTAAACAGTCTACATGAGTCAGAGACTTGAAAATGATTATTCTACAACGCTTACCAAGAGATGTACAACATAATTAGAGTGGTACGTGAAAGTGACCACCAAGATAGGGTTATCATAACATTCTCAAGAGCGTATAATGATTTGCATCACACAGGACTAACAAGAACGATTTATAACGTGAATAATAGATGAACACATTAGTGTTCTACAAATATTTCTTGAGTATTTTTATTGTAGCTAGTGGCTGGAACTAACTTGTAATCTAATCTCATTTTGAGAGAAGTAATGACATGAATGCTTACAGTGCGCCTGCCCTCAGGGGATACAGATGTTGTATCGATGGGAATTAGCGCTCCCAGGGGGACAACGTGAGGGCCCGAGCTGAGAGTTAGGTAGGGCTTCTTTTTGTTGAAATAAAATGTTTGTCATGTTAAGGACCACCCTTTTTTCGGTTTACTGCTGTCCTGTTTTTCAGCACCTACTACCTAATTCTTCAGTTTTGATCTTGCTTCATAATCTTGTTTCACAACTTATTGTGTTTCCTTAACTCCAAACTAAATGGAGCCTTCCTACTTCTTCTCTTTAGATCGCATTTGTTGCTGCTGGTAGGGAGGCTAAAAATAACGACTAATATAATCTAATCTTACAGCGCGAGAATGAGGAGCTCAGGGCCCAGCTGGATGCTGCGCTGGAGCGTGTGGCCGAGCTTGAAGAGCTGATGTTAATAAGTTTAAAGGTTTTTTTAGGCTCTGGCCATGTACTAAGATTTTGGTCGACAAGCGGTATATTTTAGGAAAAGTCAGCAAGTTAATATCCAAGAACTAAGGTGATGCAACTTTTGAGTTACTGATGTTACGTGCAGAGATTTTGGTCGGTGCCATCTATAATTTGAGGTGTTTCCTAGTTGATGAGGTGGTCGTCAAATAGAATGCACGAGTGCTACGAGTTACGCAAGTTGTATTATTAGCAGGGTTGCGGAGTCGGAGTCGGGGTCGGGAGTCGGAGTCGCCGGAGTCGGATGTTTTAGGGTGGAGTCGGAGTCGGAGTCGGAGTCGCTTCTCTGAAGTGTGGTGGAGTCGGAGTCGGAGTCGCTACTCTGAAGTGTGATGGAGTCGGAGTCGGAGTCGGAGTCGCTTTTCCGAATGTGGTGGAGTCGGAGTCGGAGTCGGAGTCGGAGTCGTTCATTCGGATGTGGTAGAGTCGTGGTTGGAGTCGCTATTTTTTGGTGTCTTCGATTCTAATTTTTGCTAAAAATTATTTATAATTCTTTAAAACTAGAAGTAAACCAAAACAGAGTTAGAATGCTTTGCTGAAAAATCTAAAAAATACGCAATGTTTTCGTTGATTGTTTTGTTCTAAGTTTGAAACAGCGTATTTATTCCTATCACCTAATACCGTCATCTTATCTAGTCATTGAGGGTTTGCACAGATATATATGAGAAACCTACGAGTGCGAAATATAATTTTTGCACCCAGCATTAATGTATATTTTGTAGTTAAAAGCAGGAATTAGTAATTGAAAGCATCGCAAATTCATTCTGTATGTTTCTGTTTTGTTCATTTTTCCTTCAATTAATACATAGGAACTGGAAAATAGTAGTAAATGTGTTGCAAGTTACTTGCAGAACATTTCAGCTGATGCAATACATTGTACTCGCATAAAGAGTGGTAACTCTGTATGCTCAAAATGATGCATTGATTGATAATGATCATAAACATTTCTAGTCTTTTGGTTATGATTCATTGCCAATGAGTAGTCTTTGCCGAAACCTGAAGCTATGGTCTAGTGCACAAAGACTTCTAGTTTTCAAGTCATGTTATCAAATTTGATATGGCTTCCGTGTTTTTAAGTCAAGTTAACATGTATTAATAATAAAAATTTCTTCTCATTTCTCAAGTTATTCCTTGAATGTAATTTGGTTCTTTCAGAGTTATATTGTTTTTCACTATATCACCATCATGTTTAATTTTTATCTTCGTATCACTCCCCAGTTTCTAAGCTAGTATACGCTGAAATGCAGAATTTTATAATTATGTTGATACATTTTAAAAAACTGAAATAGTATTTGTTTTGTAGCATTATGTAATTAATTACTTCTTGTTAGGGAAGATTTGGAAATGTTGTAAGGTTATCTATATCGGCATTGAGACACGAAAAAAATAAAAATACGATGTAAACGAGCTGCAATGAAAATAATTAAACACACCAGCAAAAACTTCCCTTACAGTCACACACACATTGTAACTGAAAACAATGCACTATCTCAGCTGCAATGGTTTTTGCATTTATGCGATAGTACAAATTCTCTTGCTGGAAACGTTTAAAATTGCTCCAAAAAACACGAAATGAGAAGAACCTGGGCGTTTATTAAAATAACAAAGTGTCCAATACAAAGTAAAAAGTTAGACGAAAATAAGAGATAGTATCATAATACACGCAAAGAAGCTAGAAGTGACTTTTATTCGTAAAAAAAACTTTCCGAAAACGTCAGGCCCCTGCAATGAAAGCAGAACAACTTTTGCTTATTATAGCCGAAATGTAACATAGTGTTGAGCAATAATATGACACTTTTTCTGCATTGTTACCCTGCATAGTGTAGATACAAAGAAGAAAAGGCAGTGTGCAAATCTTACCTACCTTATCTACACGTATATCATAATTTTGGGGATTTGAAGCATAGTCATTGAATTAACTACTATAATTTCACTGAATTAGTGCATACTTAGTAATAAAAAACTGTTGATGCATATCTATGCTTCTCAGTGTAGACAATGCCTACATTACCTACTCAGAAAGCACTTGTCAGTAATATACAGTATGTTATAGATTCAGAATAAGAGGCAAAAAATTGCACACCAAGTAGAAGATATCCAAATAAAAACTTTTTCTTCTATAAAATTTCCCGAAGAAAGAGACATTGAGATATTAGCAGTTTATTGTTTTAAAGGGTGAAATTTAATGAATAAACTACTCGCAATATTTATTTTGAATTTTCGTTGATCGGGCGAAATGTGCTAGTTGCATGACCTCCTAGATCTCCTGACATGACTCCACTCGATTTCAATTTTTGGGGACACGTGAAGAGTCTTGTTTATGCTACACCCATTGGGTCTGAGGAAGATCTTGTGGCCAGAATTGCAGTGGCTGCAGGTGAGATACCTTAATGCCAGACGTGTTTCCTAATATTCGGCAGCCGTTAACCGGCGCGCCCCAGCCGTTAAGGCTAACATTCGAAAAGTGCATAGATGTAGGTGGAACACATTTTAAACAATTTTTGTAAAGTAAATTCAGAATCAATACCGCGAGTAAATGTGCCATTAAATTTAAACCTTAAAAACAATAAACACCTAATGCCTCCCAACCCCGATTTTTTGGGTGAAAATTTCATAGGACAAAAAGTGCTTATTTGGCCATTTTCTACTTGATGTGCAATTTTGGACCTCGTGTTCTGAAACACTCAGTATACATAATTGTGTACACGACTCGTCAAATGACGGGATTCGATATTGTCTGTATAGAAATCTTCCAGATGTGGACCATAAAGAAATATTCTCATCCTAATAGCACCCGCGATTAAAATATTCTAATACTTGTGCACTGGTGAAACTCGCATCACAGATACAGTAGTTAAGTATCTCTAAGAGCGTGAAAGGGAGACAGATCAACCAACAAAGACGAACAGCCAATTTTGTTTGTTCAATGAAATTTCCTGTTGAATATTTTCCGTATTTTTGATGGCGGCTTTGTGGAAGAAAAAGTTTTCTTCAGTTGGCCTCTCTTAGTTCACAGACAAGAATTTGAAACTGATGAAATTAGATCTTTTTGTTCGTTGTTTTTTGTTTTGCAGCTGCATATTTTTTTCCGGTTTTTGTGTTTAAATTTAACTTTCTATAAATAAGCATGTTTGCGCTTCTAGCAGACTGCATTAACCTTAAATAGCTTTGATTAACAATACTTGTGACGCTTTGGCGTTCACTCATTAAATTATCTTTGAGCTTGCTCTGCTTGGGCAGCATGTCGTCCTTTTAATAAAAGTGGGTCTGGTACCTCTAACTTATTTCTATTGCGTAAAAAGCAGTCTCTTTCTGCGACTTGAACTCCTCGACCCGGCTTTTGCAGCCTCTTGAATAGGAACTTACTATTCAACGTAATTAATTGTCAATTAATTGTTAAAATCTTAGTGCTATATGTAATCTTACAATAAGATACGATATTCACCTAGTCGGCGACCGGACATCTTAAAACTCTGTATCTCTCTACTCAGAACGCCTCTAAAATTTCCTACCGGAGTACCGTGCTGATGACCGGCCGCGTCCATTGGGTGTCTTCTATTTTTAGCGAGTATCGTTTTAAAAACTAACCTTAGGTTAAAGAAGATTTTCGGTCTCCATTTTAAAGGAATTCAAAATAAAAATTTCACAGAGGACGCTCCTGTGCGTACTGTTGGAATCCTCAAGATCCGCCTAACTTGGGTACGGTTTCTCTTTTTACGCATCTCGGGAAACGACTTGCTGTTGTTCCCTTGAAGTTCTTCTGTATTTGAAATAAATGTTCGACCAATTGCTCTTAAGTTTTAAATCCTAAAACTTCATTGTACTAACATAGGAGAGATTACGCTCACGAAATAGCTAAACCTATTTATTAATTTGTTCAAAGGAGACACTTGACCATTTATTGTATAAGAACAATTAATACTATACTGCGTGTCCCACAAAAATGTCCCGGACTTTTTAATTGATAATATCTCCGCTTAAATTAACATATTTTAATTGTCTTTTATTTACAATTTATTCAATTTTGTTTCCTTTTGAAATAATATAAGTTTTTGAAAATCAGTTGAATAAACTTCAAGATGATCGATTTACTGAAAGGGGTAGAAAAATTGTTCAAAGGGAAAGTTTTAAAAACAACACTGGTGTTCTTCTTTAAACAATTTAAAAAAATTTATTTACCACAGGTGATACAGAGGTAGAATTTTACTTAAGTCTAGTACAATGGTCAAATTTGAGTATAGCTACCTGTGGGCCCGAATAAGTTCAGCGACTTCTAGGGCATCCTACCATCACATTATTCTAGGGTGTACAAAAGTTTAACCTAGTTCACTTAACCTAGTTTCGCATTAGACTGATCATTGAGATAATTAACTCGATATTTTATGCTGTATTTTAAAATATAGGTCAAGTCGGCTATATTTAACAGTATGTTCGATAAAACGATTCAAGAGCAGAGAGAAGATTGGTTATGGTACACAAGGCAAGTTACATTATGACATTATCATTAGTTACATGTAGGAGGCAAGATTTCGACACGGTGATCTTACACGGCTAGTATTCTGATAGGAAGTGAGACTCAAGATGTCTTTTGAATACTGTGTACGAATTACATTCACGGATCTCTGCAGGTATAGAGTTCCAAGTTTTGGTTCCAACGAAGAGAATACTGTGTTGCGACCTGGCCTTTGAATAATAAGGAAGCATGAATTTACTTCTATTTCGGATTAAATGGTCGTGATGACCAGTTTGCGCAGTCAATAATTGTCTTAGGCTATTGTCGCCATCATTTCTTAATGTTTTGTAAATGAAATTACAGATGGAGATTTTGTAGAGATCCGAAAGTTTAAGTATTTGTAAATTTTTGAAAGAATCATTTGTGTGAGCATTATATTCTAGGTTCTTTACCGCTCTGACAGCTCTTTTCTGCAGAGTAAAAATTTTGTTGGTTTTATTTTTATCAGTTCCGTGCCATGCTTCTATTCCGTATTGCAAGTATGGAGAAATGAGCGTTCGTTAGAGCATTTGTAAAGCTGTTTCAGGCAGAAAATTTTTAACTTTATTTAGGATTCCGATGGATTTTGATAATTTAGAACTAATATGAGTGATGTGCTCTTTGAAGGTCAGATGTTTATCTATTATGATGCCCAGAAACTTACATGAGTTGGTTTCTTCGATTTCACCTTCGCCAATTTTAATGCATGGGAGAGATACATCTTTCTTGTATGAGAAAGTAATATAATTTGTTTTATCGATATTTAGGCTTATTTTATTAGCTTTGAGCCACGATGAAACCTTGTGAAGTTCAGTATTTATACTCTCCACAATCATAGCAGGATTTTGGTTCGGAAGGACCGCAGACAGCGTACTGTCATCGGCAAAAAGTATGAATTTGAAGAATGATGTAGATTTTACAATATCATTGATAAAAATCAGAAACAAGAGAGGCCCGAGAACAGATCCTTGTGGAACTCCATGGCTAATTGTCTGTGGGTCCGATTTTGCGTCGTCAATGACAACGTATTGCTTCCGATTTGTTAGGTATGATCTGAACCAATCATGGGCAATCCCTCGAATGCCATAACAGTGTAGTTTCGATAATAGTATTTTATGGTCCACACAATCAAATGCTTTTCGGAAGTCAAGAAATACAGAGAAGACAGGCTTTCCTTCATCTATATTAGAATAGAGGAATTGTAAATGATTTAATATAGCCTGTGTTGTTGATTTTTTAGAGCGAAAACCGTATTGTTTATCGTAAAGAAATGATTTTTGTTCAAAATAAGAGTACACTTTTTATACACAATCTTTTCGAATACTTTGCTAATAATTGGTAGAATGGAGATAGGTCGATAATTGTTTACACAGGTTTTTTCACCACTTTTAAAGATTGGGGTTACTCTAGCAATTTTGAGGGAGTTCGGGAAAGTGCCTAGTAAGAGAGACTGGTTAATAATATTTGATATCAGTGGGGCTACAATGTCAGCAATAACTTTAAGTACTTTAGTCGGAAACGTTTGTAACCCACTCGATTTATTTTTCATGTTGTTTATGCACGTAATTACATCGGAGGAGTTTGTAGGCGTAAAGAAAAAGGAGTTGGGTTCTCGAATATGATCCATAAATTCCAGGTGATCAGTAGGTTCACTTAGAATACCATCAGCTATTGTTTTCCCTACGTTTACGAAGAAGTTGTTAAAGAGATTAGCAATTTCTTTCTTCTCATGATATTTTACATTATCTTGAACAACATATTCAATTTTCTTTTTATCGGCATTATTCGGTTTACAGCAGGAGTTAAGGAGATGCCAAGTCTTTTTAACGTCAGTTTTGAATTGAGCAAACTTGAGCGTAAAGTAGTCCTTTTTTGATGTTCTTATCTGGTTTGTTACATAGTTTCTAAATCGGTTATATGTTTCTCTAGATATTCGTCCTTCGCAAAGGAGGGCTAGGTACGCTTGACGTTTCTTTATATTTATCACGATGTCTCTAGTAATCCAGGGCTTATGTTTATTTTTCGGGGTAACTGTACGAGTTACAATTGGGCAACACTGATTGTATGCGGTCATTATAGTTTCAGTCAACTTTACTACTGCTTCATCAATGCTCGTAGTATTATTGTTTTGTTGAGAGATGTGCAATGTAGGCATTGATTCTTCTAGAACGGTGCGCATTTCTTCAAGATTTGATTCGTTTATTTTACGATATGAGTAAGTTTCAGCCCGTGCCTTGGTGCAAGCAATATAGACATTTTTCTTAATAAGAAAAACTGGGAAGTGATCTGATAAGTCAGAAGTAATTATTCCAGCAAGAAAATCACTAGGGTCTGTCATAAAGATATTGTCAAGCAGCGTAGCACACTCTGAGGTTATTCGTGTAGGCTTTGTAATGATCGGAAGGAAGGATTGAGACTGAAAGGTAGTTAGGAAATTAGAGATTGGTTCATGGCTTTCATGTTTCAGTAGATCATAATTGAAGTCACCGCATATTATTATGTCATTGTATAAGGGCCTGTTGAACTGAGAAATAATACGATTCAATTCATTCAGGAAGGATATAGGACAGGCTGTAGGAGGCCTATACACCGTTCCAAGCACAATGCGTTTACCATCTCTAAAAAGTTCTACGAAGAGTGATTCTATATGATCCTGATTCATGGTTGCACTTGCTATGGTTCTCGAGTCTATGTGGTTAGATATATATGTGCTGATGCCTCCGCCCCGCTGGTTTTTTCTTAGCGAATGGTAACTATGATAATTTTCAAATCGAATCATGTCTTTTGTCGAGTCATCTAGCCAGCTTTCGGTGAAGCTAATCACGTCTAGGTTATATTTAAGTTCAGTAATAGTACATTGTATCTCTTCCAATTTTGGATAGAGTGACCTACAGTTCCAACACAGGAGTGAGAAATCTCGGTCAGTTATTCGTATAGTTTCGTTGAATTCTGATATATTAGTATACCTACACTCTTGAGAGTCGTTTAGGTTTGGATATATTCTGTTCAAATGATTGAAATCTGGATCGATTTCCTCAAATATTACAGGGTGATCAGTCATTTAAAATAAGTAAAAGTAAGAATTAGGTACTATAGAGCTTAAAACGAAATACAGAGTCAAGCTTAAAGGGATATTCCAGTCTAAAAAGTAGCTTATTAAGTAAGAGAGAATAGAGTAAAAAGAAAAATCTAGCGCGATTTCGTGAGTACACACAAACTCAGTCCATGAGCGAGTGATAATGGAGTTCAATATCACAACATTGGTGCAAACAGATTGCTAAGGGCGTTTTTGCAAGTTCACATACAACAGGTAATAAGTTTCTAAAGATTATGACGACAATGATACAATCAGCTAATATGGTTTACGCGTAATAATAACTGTAGTGGTAAATAAAGAAGAATTCACAGTAACATTGGTTGGTGAAAAATTACTAATTGCGATGTTACAAAATGTGACACACAGATGTCATAGATGTTTACACACACATCTATTATTTATTTGTTATAATATTGGAGTTCGATATCACTACATTGGTGCAAACAGATTGCTGAGGGCGTTTTCATAAGTTCACATACAAGAGGGAATAAGTTTTAAAGATTATGATGACAATGATACAATCAGCTAATATGGTTTACGCGTAATAATGACTGTAGTGGTAAATAAGGAAGAATTCACAGTAATATTGGTAGGTGAAAAATTGCTGATAGATTATAATGACAATGATATAATCAGATTATAAGAAGATTACAACGACAATGATATAATCAGATTATAAGAAGATTACAACGACAATGATATAATCAGCTAATATGGTTGTACGATGGCAGTGGAGGGCAGAAGCGATTATCAGGTTATAAGAAGATTACAACGACAATGATATAATCAGCTAATATGGTTTACGCGTAATAATACTTAAGTGGTTAAGAAGAGAAAAAATTCACAGTAACATTGGGAGGTAAAAAATTGCTGATTGCGTTGTTTCAAAAGTTCACACACAGCTGTCATAAATGTTTACAAGCACATCTGTTATACATTTGTATAGATTCAGGTTGAACTGGCTCTTCATTCCTCAATACCTACTGTTGAGAATAATTTCATAACGATGTATCGTACATACAACTAAGTATTTAAACCCTCTGAGAGGTTTCAAGTTTCAAGTGTTCTCAATAATAGTGTTTCAAGGACCGATAGAAAACTGTGGAATAATGGGTAAAACTCTTCGTTCAATGGTGGCTAGAAGTAATACTTGCCTTGAGAGGAATGGAGGGTATGTCGTTGGATACTAAAATTACTTTATTTATTTAAACGTTATATAAGGTAATGATTTGTTACTCCTTAAAATTTTTGTGTGTTCAGTTTTATGGAAACTACAAAATAAGGAAGAATATCAATATTGTTTTAAAAACTTTTCATTTGAACAATTAATTTTTCTACTCCTTTCAGTAAATTGGACATTATAAAGTGGTTATTCAACCGATTTTCAATAACATAAATTATTCGAAAAGGAAACAAAATTTACTACATTGTGAACAAAGGCAATTCAAATATGTTAATTTAAAGCTGAGATATAATTAATTAAAAATCGGGGACATTTTTACAGGACACCCGATATAATAAAAAACCAGGTGTCCGTCAATGATAAGCATATGTTCTCGTGCGTAATTTCCCCTATCTCATTACAATGGGAATCTGCTTGCTTGGACAGTATCATAAATACATACATACATATACCGGGCTTATCCTCCCTATGGGAGGGTAGCCGACAGCAGGCCACAATCCCCACACTTAGTCACTAGGAGGCGAGAGAGGCAGCACTGGCCGCACCTGAACTGCCAGGATCAGCAGCAGCCCAGCACAACCACCTCCCAGAGTCAGGCCCGACAGCCACAGCTGGTTTACCCCGACCGCTTCATTGAGTGCAGCCCCTCCCACGGCAAATGACAGGTCAACCCCATCACACGCGGGCAGCTTCCAGTAACGCGTCAAAAATAAAATTACCTCCTTATACACTGCCCCCACTCACTTCTGTCCGCAGCCATCCCTCTCGCCACGTCCACAGTCAGACCCCTCTCATACAAAGCACGTCTCACCCCATCCATCCAACTCATCCGTGGTCTACTTCGCGCTCGAAGACCACTCACTTCCGACATATATATCTTTTTCACCAGCCGCTCAACATTCATTCTTTCAACATGCCCAAACCATCCAAGCACTCTTTCATCCACTCGCCTGCTCAACTTTTTGATAACACCCGTCTGCCCCCTAACCAACTCATTCCTGATCCTATCTCTTCTAGTTACTCCATACATGCTGTTGTGGGACAGGTAGGCTTCCTACCATCAACACGTGTAGCGTAGACCGCTAGCACTACTCTACATTGGTTGTGGATGAACTATTTCCTATTTCTATCATGTCTCAAGGTGAATAACGAGCCGACACTCCCAGGTCATGGGATTACTTTTCACTTTCTTTTTTTTTGTTTATTCACATACTTTTAACAATAATAACACAAGTAAACACAAAAAATATAACCAGATGCGGACACTAATAATTAACCTACTTACAAATAACCCTAACAAAACAAACACGACTATAATGCAGCGGTCAACTATACTAACGCAACCCGGCGTGGCAGCAACCCCAAAGCGACCCAAGACTGGCTTGCAGGAGTGCAAGGGTGACCATGGCGCAGCGATACAGGGGTGCAGGAGCAATAGGTGCGAGAGTAAGGCCGCAGCAAGCGATGCCAGAGTGCAACAGGAGCCACCTGAGCACAGCAGGAGATGCAAGGTGCGGCGGTTGCAGATGCCAGAGTACGGCAGGAGATGCCGAAGTGCTGCAGTGGCAGATGATGCAGAGGCACAGCAGCAGCCAGAGATCGGCAGCACTTGAGGAGGAATCAGCTGCTGTTGTAAGCTGTCCCTTGTCCTCAAGGTTGTGACGGACACGACCGAGCTTCGGGTGATGGCTCTGATGTCTCCCGTCGGGTTCAACTCCCGCTCTCCGATTGGAGGTTGGTTGGAGGTTTGGAGCCGATTTGGAGGTCTTTTTTGGAGTACAGCAGCCGCAAGAGATCGGAGGAAGATTCAGCCTTTGTGGACTGCTCCTCAGTCTCAAGTTGTGGAGGTTTATTGGAGGTCTTCCTGCCAATCCACCACGCATAATAAATAACTTACACTAATACAAGCAATAGAGTACATAATTTCTCACTTTTGCCTAATTACTAATCAATATCATTTACAATGAATATTTCAATAAATCAAAC
The DNA here is from genome assembly GCA_030386875.1 of Morinoia aosen. Taxonomy (NCBI): domain Eukaryota; kingdom Metazoa; phylum Arthropoda; class Malacostraca; order Amphipoda; family Talitridae; genus Morinoia; species Morinoia aosen. The sequence continues at coordinate 36,429,645 of CM059579.1, read as the reverse complement.
ATTCTTTTATTTCTGTCCTTTTAATGTGCCTTTTAATCTTACCCTCGCTGGTTGATGCTGCTATGAACAATTTGCCTGTATAATATTATGCTGCACTTGGAACTTTGTCTATACCAGTTAACAGTAATAACTCTGTTCTGAAACAGAAAAATAGGGGTTAGGGGAATAGGCAGATTGCACCATCTCATCAGCAAACACGGTTTAGGAGACTGGTGAATCGCCCCATTACAATGCTCCTCAAACACTTCATCTCAAACACATCCAACTTCCTCCTCTCAGCTGCTCTCAACCCCCAGGACTCTTCTCCATACAACAAAACTGGCACAATCAAACTTTCATACAGTCCCCTCTTAACATTCATACCCAAACTCCTGCATTCAAAAACTTTCCTCATTGCACCCAATGTCTTACAACCTTTACTCACTCGATGCTTCACTTATACTTCCATACTATCCTTAACAGTCACATCCGACCCGAGGTACCTAAAATGCTCTACCTCCTCTAAAACTTCCCCATTCAACCTCACATCCAAAGTTCCAAACACTCCACCTCTTGAACATCTCATCACCTTACTTTTATTCACATTTACCCTCAATTTCTGCCTTTCGCACACTCTACCAAACTCTGTGACCAGTCTCCAAACTCAGTATCATAAATACCATCGAAATATGAAAAACCAGGCATCTGCTCACTTATGTTTATAAGTAAAAACCATTGCGTGAAAATCGAATCAACTGTCAAGAAAATGCGGCTCATCGCATTTAAATTTCAAAGGCATTTAAATGCTTAAAAGGTATGGCAAATTTTTTAAAAACCTCTTGCGAACAATAATTTAAATTACAATTCAGATAGGTATTATGTTATAAAATTTGCTTGGTTGTTGTGTGCGTTTGTGACGTTTTTAAATATGCTCAATGACCGTATCTGTGATACGAGTTTTACCAGTCACATGTATGAGAATGCTGTATTTTAATCGCGGGTACTTTCACAATGGATATATTTGTTTGCCATTTTTATCTTGAGATTTTTTTAAAACGATACCATTGGATCCTGTCATTTTTGACCAATCATGTACACTAGTATCTTGATTATTAACAATCTGTAGTCAATATAAAAGTCGTTCGATAATAAAGAATATAATGAATATATGCACAGGTTTCAACACCTGCAACCGTTTACTTCTATGAATGACTGTCGTGTGTTTATTTATACGTTTTGTGTCACGCTGTTAAGAATAATAGTTAGGAAAAAATTTGCACTGGCAGTCTTGGTTCCAGTTCACGGTCAATTAATACACTCATTTTCGTTGTGCAATAGCTCTATAATAAGTCCTTTTCATCACAATTAGAGCGATCCATAGCCTTATATACTCAAGTTTTTATCGTGAATACCGAGTTCGGCGGGGTATTGCATATTACAATATGCTGTATTGTATATTACAATATGCTGTATTGTATATTACAATATACTGTATTGCAATGTACTGTATTGCATATTAAAATATACATACACAAGTTCACAGTTGCTTTCAGTAATGCTGAATTTCTGTATCTTGGATACGACACGAATGGCTATAACTACTTCTCTTGCGGCTCAAAAATGCTGTGTTCTGAGTGTTTATTACTCTTATAAGAAAATTAAGTTACCTTTGGAAAAAGCTGAAAGCATGGAAACTCCACTCAAACGAAAATTTGTTGAAGAAAGGTATTGAATCTCGTCATTTTTGACGGTGTGTGTACACTAGTTAAGAAATAAAATATTCATCTTATAAATTATGAATGGGTGAAGTTGGAGCCACAAAATTGTGAATAGGCGGAGTCGGTGTTGGAGTCGTCAAATTCTGGAGAAATGGAGTCGGAGTCGGAGTCGGAGTCGCCAAATTCTGAAAAGGTGGAGTCGGAGTCGGAGTCGGAGTCGACAAATTCTGAAAAGGTGGAGTCGGAGTCGGAGTCGGAGTCGCCAAATTCTGAAAAGGTGGAGTCGGAGTCGGAGTCGGAGTCGCCAAATTCTGGACAGGTGGAGTCGGAGTCGGAGTCGGAGTCGCAAATTTATTCCACCGACTCCGCAACCCTGATTATTAGACATTAATTCTTTTGTTATCTGCACCTTAAAATGTCCAGATAGGCTTTATTCCCGCTGTTTTTTCATCATAATCATTTTTTTGTCTAGTGAGGCGAAGTATTTGCTCAACATTAGGCGGAAACTTTTCTCATGGCTCTGAAATGATGTGTTCATTAGTCATGTTGGTGGAATATTCACAATACCAAAATTTAATGCTTGACTGAGATCATTATCTATCTTTAAAACACTGGTTCCAAACTGTGGTATCGCGTATACACACACCCCTAAGCTCGGTGTCGATCGTGCGCCGTGCCTCCCAGAAGAAAATGTGTGAGGGCCCAAGCTGAGTTAGGTAGGCCTTTATTGTTGAAATTAAATGTTTTTGCATTATGTCGAGGACCACTTTTTTCGGTTCACTGCTGTCCTGTTTTTCAGTACATACTATTCTTCAATTTTGACCTTGTTTCATGAACTTCTTGCTAAATTTCCCGTTTCTATGCCCTTCTGCACAGGGTTTCGGAGTCGGAGTCGCCGGAGTCAAGGTGGAGTCGGAGTCGGAGCGGCTTCTCTGGAGTTTGAAGTCGGAGTCCGAGTCGGAATAGGAGGTGCTACTCTGAAGTGTTATGAAGGCGGAGTCGGAGTCGTTTATTCGGATGTAGTCGAGTCGTGGTTGGATTCGCTATTTTTTGGTGTCGTAGATTCTATTTCTGGGTAAAAATTATTTATAATTGTTTAAACCAAAAATAAACAAAACAGAGTTAGAATACCTTGCTGAAAAATCTAAAAAATACGCAATGTTTTTGTTGATTATTTTGATTCAAGTTTGAAACAGCTTATTTATACCTATCACATAATACCGTTATGTTTTCTATTCCCTTTCGTGCGCCAGAGACAGAGGCGTCCTGCTCTACTTGGAGCAGCTGGCTGCGGTGGTGTGGCCATGTGGGCCAGGTTTGTTGCCTGTTGCCGCAACGTGTGTCGCCTGTTGCCACATCGTGTGTTGCCTGCTCCCACAACGTGTGTTGCCTCCTGGCACAACGTGTGTTACCTCCTGGCACAACGTGTGTTACCTCCTGGCACAACGTGTGTTGCCTGCTGCCACAACGTGTGTTACCTCCTGGCACAACGTGTGTTACCTCCTGGCACAACGTGTGTTACCTCCTGGCACAACGTGTGTTACCTCCTGGCACAACGTGTGTTACCTCCTGGCACAACGTGTGTTACCTCCTGGCACAACGTGTGTTACCTCCTGGCACAACGTGTGTTACCTCCTGGCACAACGTGTGTTACCTCCTGGCACATCGTGTGTTACCTCCTGGCACAACGTGTGTTACCTCCTGGCACAACGTGTGTTACCTCCTGGCACAACGTGTGTTACCTCCTGGCACATCGTGTGTTACCTCCTGGCACAACGTGTGTTACCTCCTGGCACAACGTGTGTTGCCTGCTGGCACAACGTGTGTTACCTCCTGGCACAACGTGTGTTGCCTGCTGCCACAACGCGGGTTGCCTGCTGCCACATCGTGTGTTGCCTGCTGCCACATCGTGTGTTACCTCCTGGCACAACGTGTGTTACCTCCTGGCACAACGTGTGTTACCTCCTGGCACAACGTGTGTTACCTCCTGGCACAACGTGTGTTACCTCCTGGCACAACGTGTGTTGCCTGCTGCCACAACGCGGGTTGCCTGCTGCCACATCGTGTGTTGCCTGCTGGCACAACGTGTGTTACCTCCTGGCACAACGTGTGTTACCTCCTGGCAAAACGTGTGTTGCCTGCTGCCACAACGCGGGTTGCCTGCTGCCACATCGTGTGTTGCCTGCTGCCACATCGTGAGTTGCCTGCTGGCACAACGTGTGTAACCTCCAGGCACAACGTGTGTTGCCTGCTGCCACAACGCGGGTTGCCTTCTGCCACATCGTGTGTTGCATGCTGGCACATCGTGTATTGCCTGCTGCAACAACGCGTGTTACCTGCTGCCACAACGCGTGTTACCTGCTGCCACAACGCGTGTTACCTGCTGCCACAACGCGTGTTACCTGCTGCCACATCGTGTGTTGCCTGCTGCCACAACGCGTGTTACCTGCTGCCACAACGAGTGTTACCTGCTGCCACAACGCGTGTTGCCTGCTGCCACAACGCGTGTTACCTGCTGCCACAACGCGTGTTACCTGCTGCCACAACGCGTGTTACCTGCTGCCACAACGCGTGTTACCTGCTGCCACAACGCGTGTTACCTGCTGCCACAACGCGTGTTACCTGCTGCCACAACGCGTGTTACCTGCTGCCACAACGCGTGTTACCTGCTGCCACAACGCGTGTTACCTGCTGCCACAACGCGTGTTACCTGCTGCCACAACGCGTGTTACCTGCTGCCACAACGCGTGTTACCTGCTGCCACAACGCGTGTTACCTGCTGCCACAACGCGTGTTACCTGCTGCCACAACGCGTGTTACCTGCTGCCACAACGCGTGTTACCTGCTGCCACAACGCGTGTTACCTGCTGCCACAACGCGTGTTACCTGCTGCCACAACGCGTGTTACCTGCTGCCACAACGAGTGTTACCTGCTGCCACAACGCATGTTACCTGCTGCCACAACGCGTGTTACCTGCTGCCACATCGTGTGTTACCTCCTGGCACAACGTGTGTTACCTCCTGGCACAACGAGTGTTACCTCCTGGCACAACGTGTGTTACCTCCTGGCACAACGTGTGTTACCTCCTGGCACAACGTGTGTTACCTCCTGGCACAACGTGTGTTACCTCCTGGCACAACGTGTGTTACCTCCTGGCACAACGTGTGTTACCTCCTGGCACAACGTGTGTTACCTCCTAGCACAACGTGTGTTGCCTGCTGCCACAACGCGGGTTGCCTGCTGCCACAACGTGTGTAACCTCCTGGCACAACGTGTGTTGCCTGCTGCCACATCGTGTGTTGCCTGCTGCCACATCGTGTGTTGCCTGCTGCCACAACGTGTGTTGCCTGCTGCCACATCGTGTGTTGCCTGCTGCCACATCGTGTGTTGCCTGCTGCCACAACGTGTGTTGCCTGCTGCCACAAGGTGTGTTACCTCCTGCCACAACGTGTGTTACCTCCTGCCCCAACGTGTGTTGCCTGCTGCCACAACGTGTGCTACCTCCTGGCACAACGTGTGTTACCTCCAGGCGCAACGTGTGTTGCCTGCTGCCACAACGTGTGTTACCACCTGCCACAACGTGTGTTGCCTGCTGCCACAACGTGTGTTGCCTGCTGCCACAACGTGTGCTACCTCCTGGCACAACGTGTGTTATCTCCTGGCACAACGTGTGTTATCTCCTGGCACAACGTGTGTTACCTCCTGCCACAACGTGTGTTGCCTGCTGCCACAACGTGTTACCTCCTGGCACAACGTGTGTTACCTCCTGGCACAATGTGTGTTGCCTGCCGCCACAACGTGTGTTACCTCCTGCCACAACGTGTGTTGCCTGCTGCCACAACGTGTTACCTCCTGGCACAACGTGTGTTACCTCCTGGCACAACGTGTGTTACCTCCTGGCACAACGTGTGTTGCCTGCTGCCACAACGTGTTTTGCCTGCTGCCAAAACGTGTGTTACCACCTGCCACAACGTGTATTCCCTCCTGCCACAACGTGTGTTACCTCCTGCCACAACGTGTGTTACCTCCTGGCACAACGTGTGTTACCTCCTGGCACAACGTGTGTTACCTCCTGCCACAACGTGTGTTGCCTCCTGCCACAACGTGTGTTGCCTGCTGGCACAACGTGTGTTACCTCCTGGCACAACGTGTGTTACCTCCTGGCACAACGTGTGTTGCCTGCTGCCACAACGTGTGTTACCTCCTGCCACAAAGTGTGTTACCTCCTGCCACAACGTGTGTTGCCTGCTGTCACAACGTGTGTTGCCTGCTGCCACAACGTGTGTTACCTCCTGCCACAAAGTGTGTTACCTCCTGCCACAAAGTGTGTTACCTCCTGCCACAACGTGTGTTGCCTGCTGCCACAACGTGTGTTACCTCCTGCCACAACGTGTGTTACCTCCTGCCACAACGTGTGTTGCCTGCTGCCACAACGTGTGTTGCCTGCTGCCACAACGTGTGTTACCTGCTGCCACATCGTGTGTTACCTGCTGCCACAACGTGTGTTGCCTGCTGCCACAACGTGTGTTGCCTGCTGCCACAACGTGTGTTGCCTGCTGCCACAACGTGTGTTGCCTGCTGCCACAACGTGTGTTACCTCCTGGCACAACGTGTGTTGCCTGCTGCCACAACGTGTGTTGCCTGCTGCCACAACGTGTGTTGCCTGCTGTCACAACGTGTGTTGCCTGCTGCCACAACGTGTGGTACCTCCTGCCACAAAGTGTGTTACCTCCTGCCACAAAGTGTGTTACCTCCTGCCACAACGTGTGTTGCCTGCTGCCACAACGTGTGTTACCTCCTGCCACAAAGTGTGTTACCTCCTGCCACAACGTGTGTTGCCTGCTGTCACAACGTGTGTTGCCTGCTGCCACAACGTGTGTTACCTCCTGCCACAAAGTGTGTTACCTCCTGCCACAAAGTGTGTTACCTCCTGCCACAACGTGTGTTGCCTGCTGCCACAACGTGTGTTACCTCCTGCCACAACGTGTGTTGCCTGCTGTCACAACGTGTGTTGCCTGCTGTCACAACGTGTGTTGCCTGCTGCCACAACGTGTGTTACCTCCTGCCACAAATTGTGTTACCTCCTGCCACAACGTGTGTTGCCTGCTGCCACAACGTGTGTTACCTCCTGCCACAACCTGTGTTGCCTGCTGCCACAACGTGTGTTGCCTGCTGCCACAACGTGTGTTGCCTGCTGCCACAACGTGTGTTGCCTGCTGCCACAACGTGTGCTACCTCCTGGCACAACGTGTGTTGCCTGCTGCCACAAAGTGTGTTACCTCCTGCCACAACGTGTGTTGCCTGCTGCCACAACGTGTGTTACCTCCTGCCACAAAGTGTGTTACCTCCTTCCACAACGTGTGTTACCTCCTGCCACAAAGTGTGTTACCTGCTGCCACAACGTGTGTTACCTCCTGCCACAACGTGTGTTGCCTGCTGCCACAACGTGTGTTGCCTGCTGCCACAACGTGTGTTACCTCCTGCCACAACGTGTGTTACCTCCTGCCACAACGTGTGTTGCCTGCTGCCACAACGTGTGTTGCCTGCTGCCACAACGTGTGTTACCTCCTGGCACAACGTGTGTTACCTGCTGCCACTACGTGTTTTGCCTGCTGCCACAACGTGCGTTGCCTGCTGCCACAACGTGTGTTGCCTGCTGCCACAACGTGTGTTACCTCCTGCCACAACGTGTGTTGCCTGCTGCCACAACGTGCGTTGCCTGCTGCCACAACGTGTGTTACCTCCTGCCACAACGTGTGTTGCCTGCTGCCACAACGTGTGTTGCCTGCTGCCACAACGTGTGTTGCCTGCTGCCACAACGTGTGTTACCTCCTGGCACAGCGTGTGTTACCTGCTGCCACAACGTGTGTTACCTCCTGGCACAACGTGTGTTACCTCCTGCCACAACGTGTGTTGCCTCCTGCCACAACGTGTGTTGCCTGCTGGCACAACGTGTGTTACCTCCTGGCACAACGTGTGTTACCTCCTGGCACAACGTGTGTTGCCTGCTGCCACAACGTGTGTTACCTCCTGCCACAAAGTGTGTTACCTCCTGCCACAACGTGTGTTGCCTGCTGTCACAACGTGTGTTGCCTGCTGCCACAACGTGTGTTACCTCCTGCCACAAAGTGTGTTACCTCCTGCCACAAAGTGTGTTACCTCCTGCCACAACGTGTGTTGCCTGCTGCCACAACGTGTGTTACCTCCTGCCACAACGTGTGTTGCCTGCTGTCACAACGTGTGTTGCCTGCTGTCACAACGTGTGTTGCCTGCTGCCACAACGTGTGTTACCTCCTGCCACAAATTGTGTTACCTCCTGCCACAACGTGTGTTGCCTGCTGCCACAACGTGTGTTACCTCCTGCCACAACGTGTGTTGCCTCCTGCCACAACGTGTGTTGCCTGCTGCCACAACGTGTGTTCCCTGCTGCCACAACGTGTGTTGCCTGCTGCCACAACGTGTGTTGCCTCCTGCCACAACGTGTGTTGCCTGCTGCCACAACGTGTGTTCCCTGCTGCCACAACGTGTGTTACCTGCTGCCACAACGTGTGTTGCCTGCTGCCACAACGTGTGTTACCTCCTGTCACAAAGTGTGTTACCTCCTTCCACAACGTGTGTTACCTCCTGCCACAAAGTGTGTTACCTGCTGCCACAACGTGTGTTACCTCCTGCCACAACGTGTGTTGCCTGCTGCCACAACGTGTGTTGCCTGCTGCCACAACGTGTGTTGCCTGCTGCCACAACGTGTGTTTCCTCCTGCCACAACGTGTGTTACCTCCTGCCACAACGTGTGTTGCCTGCTGCCACAACGTGCGTTGCCTGCTGCCACAACGTGTGTTACCTCCTGCCACAACGTGTGTTGCCTGCTGCCACAACGTGTGTTGCCTGCTGCCACAACGTGTGTTACCTCCTGGCACAACGTGTGTTACCTGCTGCCACAACGTGTGTTGCCTGCTGCCACAACGTGTGTTGCCTGCTGCCACAACGTGTGTTGCCTACTGCCACAACGTGTGTTGCCTGCTGCCACAACGTGTGTTACCTCCTGGCACAACGTGTGTTGCCTGCTGCCACAACGTGTGTTGCCTGCTGCCACAACGTGTGTTGCCTGCTGCCACATCGTGTGTTGCCTGCTGCCACAACGTGTGTTGCCTGCTGCCACAACGTGTGTTGCCTGCTGTCACAACGTGTGTTACCTCCTGGCACAACGTGTGTTGCCTGCTGCCACAACGTGTGTTGCCTGCTGCCACAACGTGTGTTGCCTGCTGCCACAACGTGTGTTGCCTGCTGCCACAACGTGTGTTGCCTGCTGCCACAACGTGTGTTGCCTGCTGCCACAACGTGTGTTGCCTGCTGCCACAACGTGTGTTACCTCCTGCCACAACGTGTGTTGCCTGCTGCCACAACGTGTGTTGCCTGCTGTCACAACGTGTGTTGCCTGCTGCCACAACGTGTGTTACCTCCTGCCACAAAGTGTGTTACCTCCTGCCACAAAGTGTGTTACCTCCTGCCACAACGTGTGTTGCCTGCGGCCACAACGTGTGTTACCTCCTGCCACAAAGTGTGTTACCTCCTGCCACAACGTGTGTTGCCTGCTGTCACAACGTGTGTTGCCTGCTGCCACAACGTGTGTTACCTCCTGCCACAAAGTGTGTTACCTCCTGCCACAAAGTGTGTTACCTCCTGCCACAACGTGTGTTGCCTGCTGCCACAACGTGTGTTACCTCCTGCCACAACGTGTGTTGCCTGCTGTCACAACGTGTGTTGCCTGCTGTCACAACGTGTGTTGCCTGCTGCCACAACGTGTGTTACCTCCTGCCACAAATTGTGTTACCTCCTGCCACAACGTGTGTTGCCTGCTGCCACAACGTGTGTTACCTCCTGCCACAACGTGTGTTGCCTGCTGCCACAACGTGTGTTGCCTGCTGCCACAACGTGTGTTGCCTGCTGCCACAACGTGTGTTGCCTGCTGCCACAACGTGTGCTACCTCCTGGCACAACGTGTGTTGCCTGCTGCCACAAAGTGTGTTACCTCCTGCCACAACGTGTGTTGCCTGCTGCCACAACGTGTGTTACCTCCTGCCACAAAGTGTGTTACCTCCTTCCACAACGTGTGTTACCTCCTGCCACAAAGTGTGTTACCTGCTGCCACAACGTGTGTTACCTCCTGCCACAACGTGTGTTGCCTGCTGCCACAACGTGTGTTGCCTGCTGCCACAACGTGTGTTACCTCCTGCCACAACGTGTGTTACCTCCTGCCACAACGTGTGTTGCCTGCTGCCACAACGTGTGTTGCCTGCTGCCACAACGTGTGTTACCTCCTGGCACAACGTGTGTTACCTGCTGCCACTACGTGTTTTGCCTGCTGCCACAACGTGCGTTGCCTGCTGCCACAACGTGTGTTGCCTGCTGCCACAACGTGTGTTACCTCCTGCCACAACGTGTGTTGCCTGCTGCCACAACGTGCGTTGCCTGCTGCCACAACGTGTGTTACCTCCTGCCACAACGTGTGTTGCCTGCTGCCACAACGTGTGTTGCCTGCTGCCACAACGTGTGTTGCCTGCTGCCACAACGTGTGTTACCTCCTGGCACAACGTGTGTTACCTGCTGCCACAACGTGTGTTGCCTGCTGCCACAACGTGTGTTGCCTGCTGCCACAACGTGTGTTGCCTGCTGCCACAACGTGTGTTACCTCCTGGCACAACGTGTGTTGCCTGCTGCCACAACGTGTGTTACCTCCTGGCACAACGTGTGTTGCCTGCTGCCACAACATGTGTTACCTCCTGGCACAACGTGTGTTGCCTGCTGCCACAGCGTGTGTTGCCTGCTGCCACAGCGTGTGTTGCCTGCTGCCACAACGTGTGTTACCTCCTGGCACAACGTGTGTTGCCTCCTGCCACAACGTGTGTTACCTCCTGCCACAACGTGTGTTGCCTGCTGCCACAACGTGTGTTGCCTGCTGCCACAACGTGTGTTGCCTGCTGCCACAACGTGTGTTGCCTGCTGCCACAACGTGTGTTGCCTGCTGCCACAACGTGTGTTGCCTGCTGCCACAACGTGTGTTACCTCCTGGCACAACGTGTGTTACCTGCTGCCACAACGTGTGTTGCCTGCTGCCACAACGTGTGTTGCCTGCTGCCACAACGTGTGTTGCCTGCTGCCACAACGTGTGTTACCTCCTGGCACAACGTGTGTTGCCTGCTGCCACAACGTGTGTTACCTCCTGGCACAACGTGTGTTACCTCCTGGCACAACGTGTGTTGCCTGCTGCCACAACGTGTGTTACCTCCTGGCACAACGTGTGTTGCCTGCTGCCACAAAGTGTGTTACCTCCTGCCACAACGTGTGTTGCCTGCTGCCACAACATGTGTTACCTCCTGCCACAAAGTGTGTTACCTCCTTCCACAACGTGTGTTACCTCCTGCCACAAAGTGTGTTACCTGCTGCCACAACGTGTGTTACCTCCTGCCACAACGTGTGTTGCCTGCTGCCACAACGTGTGTTGCCTGCTGCCACAACGTGTGTTACCTCCTGCCACAACGTGTGTTACCTCCTGCCACAACGTGTGTTGCCTGCTGCCACAACGTGCGTTGCCTGCTGCCACAACGTGCGTTGCCTGCTGCCACAACGTGTGTTACCTCCTGCCACAACGTGTGTTGCCTGCTGCCACAACGTGTGTTGCCTGCTGCCACAACGTGTGTTACCTCCTGGCACAACGTGTGTTACCTGCTGCCACAACGTGTGTTGCCTGCTGCCACAACGTGTGTTGCCTGCTGCCACAACGTGTGTTGCCTGCTGCCACAACGTGTGTTACCTCCTGGCACAACGTGTGTTGCCTGCTGCCACAACGTGTGTTACCCCCTGGCACAACGTGTGTTGCCTGCTGCCACAACATGTGTTACCTCCTGGCACAACGTGTGTTGCCTGCTGCCACAGCGTGTATTGCCTTCTGCCACAACGTGTGTTACCTCCTGCTACAACGTGTGTTGCCTGCTGCCACAACGTGTGTTACCTCCTGCCACAACGTGTGTTGCCTGCTGCCACAACGTGTGTTACCTCCTGCCTCAACGTGTGCTGCCTGCTGCCACAACGTGTGTTGCCTGCTGCCACAACGTGTGTTGCCTGCTGCCACAACGTGTGTTGCCTGCTGCCACAACGTGTGTTGCCTGCTGCCACAACGTGTGTTGCCTGCTGCCACAACGTGTGTTGCCTGCTGCCACAACGTGTGTTGCTTGCTGCCACAACGTGTGTTGCCTGCTGTCACAACGTGTGTTGCCTGCTGCCACAACGTGTGTTGCCTGCTGCCACAACGTGTGTTACCTCCTGGCACAACGTGTGTTACCTGCTGCCACAACGTGTGTTGCCTGCTGCCACAACGTGTGTTGCCTGCTGCCACAACGTGTGTTGCTTGCTGCCACAACGTGTGTTGCCTGCTGCCACAACGTGTGTTACCTCCTGGCACAACGTGTGTTGCCTGCTGCCACAACGTGTGTTACCTCCTGGCATAACGTGTGTTGCCTGCTGCCACAACGTGTGTTGCCTGCTGCCATAACGTGTGTTGCCTGCTGCCACAACGTGTGCTACCTCCTGGCACAACGTGTGTTGCCTGCTGCCACAAAGTGTGTTACCTCCTGCCACAACGTGTGTTGCCTGCTGCCACAACGTGTGTTGCCTGCTGCCACAACGTGTGTTGCCTGCTGCCATAACGTGTGTTGCCTGCTGCCACAACGTGTGCTACCTCCTGGCACAACGTGTGTTGCCTGCTGCCACAAAGTGTGTTACCTCCTGCCACAACGTGTGTTGCCTGCTGCCACAACGTGTGTTACCTCCTGCCACAAAGTGTGTTACCTCCTTCCACAACGTGTGTTACCTCCTGCCACAAAGTGTGTTACCTGCTGCCACAACGTGTGTTACCTCCTGCCACAACGTGTGTTGCCTGCTGCCACAACGTGTGTTGCCTGCTGCCACAACGTGTGTTACCTCCTGCCACAACGTGTGTTACCTCCTGCCACAACGTGTGTTGCCTGCTGCCACAACGTGTGTTGCCTGCTGCCACAACGTGTGTTACCTCCTGGCACAACGTGTGTTACCTGCTGCCACTACGTGTTTTGCCTGCTGCCACAACGTGCGTTGCCTGCTGCCACAACGTGTGTTGCCTGCTGCCACAACGTGTGTTACCTCCTGCCACAACGTGTGTTGCCTGCTGCCACAACGTGCGTTGCCTGCTGCCACAACGTGTGTTACCTCCTGCCACAACGTGTGTTGCCTGCTGCCACAACGTGTGTTGCCTGCTGCCACAACGTGTGTTACCTCCTGGCACAACGTGTGTTACCTGCTGCCACAACGTGTGTTGCCTGCTGCCACAACGTGTGTTGCCTGCTGCCACAACGTGTGTTGCCTGCTGCCACAACGTGTGTTGCCTGCTGCCACAACGTGTGTTACCTCCTGGCACAACGTGTGTTGCCTGCTGCCACAACGTGTGTTACCTCCTGGCACAACGTGTGTTGCCTGCTGCCACAACATGTGTTACCTCCTGGCACAACGTGTGTTGCCTGCTGCCACAGCATGTGTTGCCTGCTGCCACAACGTGTGTTACCTCCTGGCACAACGTGTGTTGCTTGCTGCCACAACGTGTGTTACCTCCTGCCACAACGTGTGTTGCCTGCTGCCACAACGTGTGTTACCTCCTGCCTCAACGTGTGCTGCCTGCTGCCACAACGTGTGTTGCCTGCTGCCACAACGTGCGTTGCCTGCTGCCACAACGTGTGTTACCTCCTGCCACAACGTGTGTTGCCTGCTGCCACAACGTGTGTTGCCTGCTGCCACAACGTGTGTTACCTCCTGCCACAACGTGTGTTACCTCCTGCCACAACGTGTGTTGCCTGCTGCCACAACGTGCGTTGCCTGCTGCCACAACGTGCGTTGCCTGCTGCCACAACGTGTGTTACCTCCTGCCACAACGTGTGTTGCCTGCTGCCACAACGTGTGTTGCCTGCTGCCACAACGTGTGTTACCTCCTGGCACAACGTGTGTTACCTGCTGCCACAACGTGTGTTGCCTGCTGCCACAACGTGTGTTGCCTGCTGCCACAACGTGTGTTGCCTGCTGCCACAACGTGTGTTACCTCCTGGCACAACGTGTGTTGCCTGCTGCCACAACGTGTGTTACCTCCTGGCACAACGTGTGTTGCCTGCTGCCACAACATGTGTTACCTCCTGGCACAACGTGTGTTGCCTGCTGCCACAGCGTGTGTTGCCTGCTGCCACAACGTGTGTTACCTCCTGCTACAACGTGTGTTGCCTGCTGCCACAACGTGTGTTACCTCCTGCCACAACGTGTGTTGCCTGCTGCCACAACGTGTGTTACCTCCTGCCTCAACGTGTGCTGCCTGCTGCCACAACGTGTGTTGCCTGCTGCCACAACGTGTGTTGCCTGCTGCCACAACGTGTGTTGCCTGCTGCCACAACGTGTGTTGCCTGCTGCCACAACGTGTGTTGCCTGCTGCCACAACGTGTGTTGCCTGCTGCCACAACGTGTGTTGCCTGCTGCCACAACGTGTGTTACCTCCCGCCACAACGTGTGTTGCCTGCTGCCACAACGTGTGTTACCTCCCGCCTCAACGTGTGTTGCCTGCTGCCACAACGTGTGTTGCCTGCTGCCACAACGTGTGTTGCCTGCTGCCACAACGTGTGTTGCCTGCTGCCACAACGTGTGTTGCCTGCTGCCACAACGTGTGTTGCCTGCTGCCACAACGTGTGTTACCTCCCGCCACAACGTGTGTTGCCTGCTGCCACAACGTGTGTTACCTCCCGCCTCAACGTGTGTTGCCTGCTGCCACAACGTGTGTTGCCTGCTGCCACAACGTGTGTTGCCTGCTGCCACAACGTGTGTTGCCTGCTGCCACAACGTGTGTTACCTCCCGCCTCAACGTGTGTTGCCTGCTGCCACAACGTGTGCTGCCTGCTGCCACAACGTGTGTTGCCTGCTGCCACAACGTGTGTTACCTCCTGCCACAACGTGTGTTGCCTGCTGCCACAACGTGTGTTGCCTGCTGCCACAACGTGTGTTGCCTGCTGCCACAACGTGTGTTGCCTGCTGCCACAACGTGTGTTGCCTGCTGCCACAACGTGTGTTGCCTGCGGCCACAACGTGTGTTGCCTGCTGCCACAACGTGTGTTGCCTGCTGGCACAACGTGTGTTGCATGCTGCCACAACGTTTTTTACCTGCTGGCACAACGTGTGTTGCCTGTTGGCACAACTTGTGTTGCCTGCTGCCACAACGTGTGTTACCTCCTGCCACAACGTGCGTTGCCTGCTGGCACAACGTGTGTTACCCCCAGGCACAACGTGTGTTGCCTGCTGACACAACGTGTGTTGCCTGCTGCCACAACGTGTGTTGCCTGCTGCCACAACGCGTGTTGCCTGCTGCCACAACGCGTGTTACCTCCTGCCACAACGTGTGTTGCCTGCTGCCACAACGTGTGTTGCTTGCTGCTACAACGTGTGTTGCCTGCTGCCACAACGTGTGTTGCCTGCTGCCACAACGTGTGTTGCCTGCTGCCACAACGTGTGTTGCCTGCTGCCACAACGTGTGTTGCCTGCTGCCACAACGCGTGTTACCTGCTGCCACATCGTGTGTTGCCTGCTGGCACAACGTGTGTTGCTTGCTGCCACAACGTTTGTTACCTGCTGGCACAACGTGTGTTGCCTGTTGGCGCAACTTGTGTTGCCTGCTGCCACAACGTATGTTACCTGCTGCCACATCGTGTGTTGCCTGCTGCCACAACGCGTGTTACCTGCTGCCACAACGCGTGTTGCCTGCTGGCACAACGTGTGTTGCCTGCTGACACAACGTGTGTTGCCTGCTGGCACAACGTGTGTTGCCTGCTGCCACAACGCGTGTTACCTGCTGCCACAACGCGTGTTGCCTGCTGCCACAACGCGTGTTGCCTGCTGCCACAACGCGTGTTACCAGCTGCCACAACGCGTGTTGCCTGCTGGCACAACGTGTGTTGCCTGCTGACACAACGTGTGTTGCCTGCTGACACAACGTGTGTTGCCTGCTGCCACAACGTGTGTTGCCTGCTGCCACAACGCGTGTTGCCTGCTGCCACAACGCGTGTTACCTCCTGCCACAACGTGTGTTGCCTGCTGCCACAACGTGTGTTGCTTGCTGCTACAACGTGTGTTGCCTGCTGCCACAACGTGTGTTGCCTGCTGCCACAACGTGTGTTGCCTGCTGCCACAACGTGTGTTGCCTGCTGCCACAACGTGTGTTGCCTGCTGCCACAACGTGTGTTGCCTGCTGCCACAACGTGTGTTGCCTGCTGCCACAACGCGTGTTGCCTGCTGCCACAACGCGTGTTACCTCCTGCCACAACGTGTGTTGCCTGCTGCCACAACGTGTGTTGCTTGCTGCTACAACGTGTGTTGCCTGCTGCCACAACGTGTGTTGCCTGCTGCCACAACGTGTGTTGCCTGCTGCCACAACGTGTGTTGCCTGCTGCCACAACGTGTGTTGCCTGCTGCCACAACGTGTGTTACCTCCTGGCATAACGTGTGTTACCTGCTGCCACAACGTGTGTTACCTGCTGCCACATCGTGTGTTACCTGCTGCCACAACGTGTGTTACCTGCTGCCACAACGTGTGTTGCCTGCTGCCACAACGTGTGTTGCCTGCTGCCACAACGTGTGTTACCTGCTGCCACAACGTGTGTTACCTGCTGCCACAACGTGTGTTACCTGCTGCCACATCGTGTGTTACCTGCTGCCACAACGTGTGTTACCTCCTGGCATAACGTGTGTTACCTGCTGCCACAACGTGTGTTACCTGCTGCCACATCGTGTGTTACCTGCTGCCACAACGTGTGTTACCTGCTGCCACAACGTGTGTTGCCTGCTGCCACATCGTGTGTTGCCTGCTGCCACAACGCGTGTTGCCTGCTATAACAATAATTCTAGACTTAATTCACGCCATTTTAATAAATTACATCAAATAAGTTCACAATTGATGAGTCTTTAAGAACAGTCCAAACAAGTTTTGTATTTTTTAGTTGATTTCTCAAGACGTCTTTTATTTTGTGAGAACACTTACCTCTCGTGGTTAAAGAAAGTGCAATGCAAACATTTGTGGAGTGTAGTGTGCTTCCTAGATTTAAGCCGGTATTCTGAGGTCGTATCATTTTAAATCTATAAATTATTCCTTTGTTTCCTATTCCTGTTTGGCGTGGGGAAATGAAGGTATTACATTAAATTATCGTTAAAAAACGCCATGCATCAGGGTACACCTAATCTTTAGGGTCTGATGAACTTCCAACTAAGTACTGCAACTATCCTTAAAAGTTTACCAAAGAAAAATTCTGCCCAATGGTAATTTTTTACCCAGCTATATCATCATTGCGTATCGTGCCGATAGAGCTTATTCTAAATGTAATTTTCTCTTTTATATCAGAAGTAGAGTAAAAATTCTCCAGGAACCTATCAGTTTTGACTCAATGCCAACAGAATTACTGCTGCCCTTATTTATTAAGGTGAATGGTTTTGACTTCAATATATTTTTACTCACCAAACTTATTGAATCAACTGTTTTAAATCAGTAGTCATTTTACCGGTGTTTAGGGCGAGTAAATGAACGGTGAAATTGTGCCGCGAAAAGAAAGAGATATGAGAGATTTGTGGCCGAGCAAATGGAGATCATGACGTCACTAATAGGTATATTTTTTAGGAAATTTCAATTGTCCGAGGTTTGCATAGACAGAATGGTGTGTTATGTGGTCGGTCGTACTGTCAATGGCACCAGCTTGTTGCTTCAATTACCTCAGTTAGTTTACGATGTAATCCAAGGAGGCGTAACTTGAGCATTACCTTCCTCAGTTAGTTTACGATGTAATCAAAGGAGGCGTAACTTGAGCATTACCTTCCTCGGTTAGTTTACGATGTAATCCAAGGAGGCGTAACTTGAGCATTACCTTCCTCGGTTAGTTTACGATGTGATCCAAGGAGGCGTAACTGGAGCATTACCTTCCTCAGTTAGTTTACGATGTGATCCAAGGAGGCGTAACTGGAGCATTACCTTCCTCAGTTAGTTTACGATGTAATCCAAGGAGGCGTAACTTGAGCATTAACTTCCTCAGTTAGTTTACGATGTAATCCAAGGAGGCGCAACTTGAGCATTACCTTCCTCGGTTAGTTTACGATGTAATCCAAGGAGGCGTAACTTGAGCATTACCTTCCTCGGTTAGTTTACGATGTAATCCAAGGAGGCGTAACTTGAGCATTACCTTCCTCAGTAAGTTTACGATGTGATCCAAGGAGGCGTAACTGGAGCATTACCTTCCTCAGTTAGTTTACGATGTAATCCAAGGAGGCGTAACTTGAGCATTACCTTCCTCGGTTAGTTTACGATGTAATCCAAGGAGGCGTAACTCTAGCATTACCTTCCTCGGTTAGTTTACGATGTAATCCAAGGAGGCGTAACTCTAGCATTACCTTCCTCGGTTAGTTTACGATGTAATCCAAGGAGGCGTAACTCTAGCATTACCTTCCTCAGTTAGTTTACGATGTAATCCAAGGATGCGTAACTTGAGCATTACCTTCCTCAGTTAGTTTACGATGTAATCCAAGGAGGCGTAACTTGAGCATTACCTCCCTCGGTTAGTTTACGATGTAATCCAAGGAGGCATAACTTGAGCATTACCTTCCGCGTGGTCTAGTCGCTGCTTCACGGGCGCGAGCCTGCTGCGCCCTGCCAGTAATGCCTAACACTTCACTACAACGGACTTGTCCCCAGCTATATTTATGCACACACTCGATATGTGAACACACCTCGCGAGATGTCTCCTTAGCTAAAATGAATGGTGTGCTTTAGATCTGCTAAGCTATTCATTACTTAGCGGACAAATTTTTCCTAAGCTTCTGAACAGTCTCGCGGGACTTAAAAAAATTCTAAATCTTGCACAATTAGCTTTTCATACAATACTTTTGATCATTGTTCCTGTGAAATTTGCTATAACTCTTGAGCTTATCCATTGACGGCCCGTTGTAGCGAAGTTTTGCTGTGCCATCTTCTTCTGCTGAAACTCTTTTGTTAGCACTTAGTAGCTGCTCTTAGCTCATGTAATTTACTTTAAAATAGCGAAATGAAGTATTCCTGAGCAACATAAGATTTACAATGCAACTGATATTAACATATGTAAAATCACCCTAGCCCCCTAAACTAATGCCCTGATTCTCCTGTCGGCTACTGCGGTTGTTTCGGTCCATAACGCACAATCTTGGAATGAGTTAATTAACAAGACAACATTTGAGGGCATCTGTAATACGATTTTTTTCCGTAGCTCTTCCATGAGGATACCTACTTTGTTGTAACCTTAACACGGTAGCTCAATACACTACGCAGTTCTCTCATGGACTTGTTGTGCATATTCTCTTTTCTGTGTGGGATTTTTGTTGAACTTCATGCTACTGAATATTCGTGCAATAAATTATTTCTAACAATATGATTTATTTTATAATTCCCCCATTGTATTTAATTTGCATTTAAAGCACTTCTTGAAAATTTCGAGCTAAAAATTTATGATCTTAATACACATGTTGAAATGACTAGTGGAAGTCATTAGGGTTTTTAAAATTATTAGACAATGATTTTTAAATAACTGCATAATTTGCAAAAGTGGAGCCAACTCAGCCGGTAGATTCCAGCTCCGCTTTCGTATGTAATCTTTGAGAGTCCCTTTTAATATCGCTGATAGTTAGAGCCTGGAAATTTTACGTGTTCCCTTTACCACGTTCACTGGTATCTAACTGAACTGATTATATTGGTGATAAAGGGAACGTTAAGAGCATATAGACAAGGATTTGATTGTATGGTACCTTCATTAATTTGTCTGTACCTAGCCGACTGTTATATAGTGAAGTAGGCATCGTTGGGTTTATGGGTTTCCGGAGATGAGGTTTGCGCGTCTTGCCGGATGCCTTATTGCGTTCAGGTCAGATGTCTTTATGGGACCTCCGCCGGAAGCTGTGCCTTGGGGGCGCATCGCATTGGTATGCACCGGAAGAGCATTGTTTAACTTCCGAGCGCTATAGCTTATAAGCAGAGTCGGTGTATGGATGAGTCAGTACAAGAATAGGAACCTTACTGAGAGTTTCCTTTTCCTACTCCTGAAGACTTCAGATACGGTAGCTGTAACTACCCTATCTGAAGTCTTACTTCAGGAGTAGGAAAAGGAAACTCTCAGTAAGGTTCCTATTCTTGTACTGACTCATCCATACACCGACTCTGCTTATAAGCTATAGCGCTGCGATGAAAAACCAAGAAACTACAAATGGCGACGAGATTTCGAACCTCCTAAGTGAATCCTGGGAGATGTGGCCTAATTTTCCACATGTGTGACATTTCAATTTCAAAGCATAGCAATTCTTTGCAAGATGCTTTTGCTTGGTTCCGCAGCGAATGCATATGTAGTTCGTTGGGAGTTTTTCTGTAGTGAAATACGATGAAGATGAATCCTCACGAATGATATCTTGAGCGTCGGAGCTTAATTGTTCGATAAGTTTTGCGTGTTCAACGCATTCGTTGAAGGACTTGCTATCGCACTTCTATAGAACCGCGCTGAGAATTTGCGCTGAGTGTAGCCCAGCCACGAAGGCATCTCTTAATAAACGATCACGACAGCAATTACCATAATTGCATGCAGATGCTAAGTCATTTAACGTTTTAGCATAACTTTCTATGGATTCATTAGCACCTTGTTTTTTATTTAGAAATGTAACCGATGCACCGACGATGGATTTTTTAATTTCAAATTGCTGTGTTAATTTTCCTTCAAGTTCCTCATATGTAGCCTCAGTGAGTAACGTAGGTTTAATTCTTCGTTGTAGATCAGTAATTATGTTTACAGGCAAAGCTTTGATTAAAATACTATCTTTTTTACCGCCATTATTTCCTGTTTTCTGAAGAGCGTCTGCACTTTGTACTTTCCAGCGCTCCAAGAATTCACTCACTGTTTCCACTTCCACGTCGAACGGAGGGCAGCTGACTGTAGAATACGCCATCTTAATTTCAGAGCACTTTTAATTTTAAAGTTCAAATTCACTTCGCAAGTTCGAAGCCTCGTCGCCATTTGTAGTATCTTGGTTTTTCATCGCGATACGAGGATTAGTAATTGTAGCTGCAAACAACAGGATCGGTAGCTGTAACTACCGTATCTGAAGTCTTACTTCAGGAGTAGGAAAAGGAAACTCTCAGTAAGGTTCCTATTCATGTACTGACTCATCCATACACCGACTCTGCTTATAAGCTATAGCGCTCGGAAGTTAAACAATGCTCTTCCGGTGCATACCAATGCGATGCGCCCCCAAGGCACAGCTTCCGGCGGAGGTCCCATAAAGACATCTGACCTGAACGCAATAAGGCATCCGGCAAGACGCGCAAACCTCATCTCCGGAAACCCATAAACCCAACGATGCCTACTTCACTATATAACACCGACCCGCACCTTCCCGAGGTGATACTGTTATTATAGCCAGCTGCGTTAGTGTACAATTTATATTGTAACTGATTGTATTGCTTAAAAATTTTTCCATTCATTAGTTCTTCTGGCTAGAACCAACGCGGGCGGTGCCCTCTACCATCAGGGTCTTTTTGTTATTTTTGGATTAGGGTTAAGAAATATACAATAATATAGGGTAAATTTTCCTAACTTTCGTGTGTGGGCCCTTGCCCAGCAAGGACCTCTCCCCCCTTTTTTGTGAAACAAAAACATGGAATCTACGCAACCTATGGAGACTTCAGCTGAAGAGGGACCTCCAAAGGCACCCGCAATTGGAGGGCCCCAGCAGAAAAAGAAACAAAAGTACATCCCTCTACAACTGACCGAAGAAAAGTACTTCCCGAAGTATTTCTCAATTATCTTTGAACCAGAAAAGAAAAAGACCGTCAACCCCTTCAAAATAATGGAAGAGATAGTGGCGCTTACTGGCCAGAAACCAAGGAGACTGTTCAGCATGAGCAGGGATACAATGGTGGTAGAAGTGCAGAGTGAGCGACAGGCCGAGAAAATGGTGATTCTCACACGGATTTGGGACGTGCCGTGCCGGACTGAGGAGTATGACCGTTTCAACCTCTCAGTTGGACTGATATACATAAATGACTTCGACATCACTGACATAGATGAATTCAAGGCTGGACTCCAAGAGGAATATAATGTGGAAAATGTCACCAGACAACTCATCAGACCACGATGTCCCCGAAACGCAAGCTTTTCTTGTGACATTCAGACAACAATACGTACCGTACAACATCTAAATCCC
The DNA here is from genome assembly GCA_030386875.1 of Morinoia aosen. Lineage (NCBI taxonomy): Eukaryota > Metazoa > Arthropoda > Malacostraca > Amphipoda > Talitridae > Morinoia > Morinoia aosen. The sequence continues at coordinate 36,407,637 of CM059579.1, read as the reverse complement.
CGGCGAAAGACAGGATACAAGAGTGTACCCATTCAACAATAAACCGATGATGCGCCACGACTGCCAAACATACGGACATACTGCGAAGAGATGTCGCAGCAACACAGCTATATATGCAGGAGGTGGGCTGGAGTCGGCCATTCTACTCGTGACTGCGAGTCCGCTCAAGAGAAATGTCACCATTGTGGAGGTTCACACGCAGCGGGTAGCAGCCTGTGTCAGAGGGAGGCGGAGGAGAGAAGCGTGCTAGAAATAATACAAAGAGAAAAAGTAACGCTGCGAAGAGCCAAGCAGATCAACGAGGGAATAGCGGAAACTGGACGCGTGGTGCCAACCAGCGAGTACATCACACACTTCGATTGCAAAATGAGGGAATATGACAGGCGGAAAATGTCTCCTTGGCTGCTGGAGAAATGCGTAGCTAATCATCTTGAAGGTAAACCTAAAACCATAAGGGCAAGTAGCAAAACGGTCTTCACAGTGGAAGTGAGCGACGCAGCGCAGAGTCAAAAAATGAAGCAACTGAAACAATTGAATCAACTACCCGTCCCTGTAGAGGAAAACCTCAACATTGGTATCCACAAAGGCCTGGTATATATCTATGAATACGACATGAACAATTTCGAGCAGTTCAAGAGCGGTCTGCTGGAGAAATGCGGAATCCAGGATGCGATACAAGCAACTTGGATAAAACCCTTGCTCTTGTCCTTCAGGGAATCACCCATACCAGAGTTCATAGAAATACCCGGAGAGCAAGCTAAAACCAAAGTTTATGAAATCAAACAAAGACCAATGATGTGCAAAAAATGTCTGGAATACGGCCACGGTATAAAATATTGTCAAGGTGAAGAAACTTGTTCGAAATGCAGTTCGGCTGGACACGGAGTGAAAGACTGTAACTCCGAAGAAACTAAATGCTACCACTATGGAGATGAGCATATGGCGGGAGCTAAGGCTTGCAAGCGAAGGAAGGTGGAGGAAGAAATCCTCATAAGACAAAGTAGAAAGAAAGTTTCTAAAGGACAAGCCAAACTTTTATTCCACCGTCGAAATCCAAACTTCACTATGAATTATGCCGAAGCCGTCACGAAAAATAAAACTTTTGATGCAGCAGGAACATCAAATACAAAAAAGCGACATCGCTCTGGAGAAGAAGAAACAGAAACCAAAAATAACAAACAAAAAGCAGAAGATCCTAGAGATGATGCAGCAGGCGGAAGCGGTGGACGGCCGGTTGCTGATGGGAGGGTATGCGCCGCGACCGAAGTTGTCTGCGAAAGTCCTAAAACAGGAAGAATATACACTACCACGATTGACCTCCACCTAGATACGACAACCTCAGCGAGGGAAAAGGAAAACCAAAAGAAGGAAGATAATAGAAATCCCAGACATGAGCAAAAGATGGAAAGGAGTGCTCCAGAAGAAGATAGAGACATGTATGAAGAAGAGTTGAGATTATCCAGTCTACTGGAAAAGAATAAAACACTACCAAAGTCACGTGGCACTTCTGGAGAGAACCGTGGACAGAGATCCCCTAGAAGAGGACAGGCAGGTAATGCCAGTGGTAATAAGCGAAGACCTGGAAGTGGAGGGAAGAAATGGCGATGAGAGCAGCAGAAGGACGGGAAATCTTCCTACAATGGAATCTCCAGGGAATGTCCTCATCAGAGGAAGACCTAATCAACTTGATAGACACATACAAACCGGCTGTGGTGTCGGTCCAAGAAACTTTTTATGGTAATGACTTTATTTCACCTATAGCTGGATACAATGGACTGTGCAAACAAGGACACTTCAATCATAGATATCATGGAGGAGTAGCGCTATACATTCACTCTTCAATACCAACCCAACAAGTTGATATTCAGTCATCACTCCAGATCATAGGAGCAAGAATACATCTAAACCACTACAAAATTATCACTATCGCATCTATATACCTACCGCCTGGAGCAAATGTTGACTTTGAAGAGTTATCCAGCGTGCTGAAAGACTTACCTCAGCCGGTTGTCATGATGGGAGACTTCAACGCTCACCACACTGACTGGGGCAACATGTCAATAGATCGCCGAGGCCGTATGCTGCAAACCTCCTCACCCAAAATAATCTGAACATCATAAATGATAGCTCAGCCACGCACATATCTGGCACAGTGATCGATCTTACGCTTGCTTCTCCTGATGTAACTCCTGACTTGGACTTTGTGGTGCTCCCTTCGGTATTAAGTAGTGACCACTACCCGATAACTCTGTCAGTGACTACACAGCAGGGTGACGGAAGAGGCGAAGCTGAGGGATGGAACTATAAGAAAGGCAATTGGAAAGAATACCGCAATGATATCACGTGGAGACACATTCATCAGCAGGAACTGCCAGAGAGTCCTGAAATGGCAATTGAACTATACAGACTGTTCCGATGCACTATGGAAAAGTGGGTTCCTGAATATAAGATCCGACGTTACTTCGCAAAGCCTTGGTGGACACCTGAGTGTAAGAGTGTGTGGCGAGAACGTGAGAAGCTCTACACAGACTACAAACGCACCGGTACGTTGGCAGACAAGGTCAGGTGGTAAAGGGCAAGAGCGGTAGCAACGCGTACCTTCAGAGAGGCAAAGCTCAACAGCTGGCGAGAGTATGTGTCATCGCTGAACATAACCACACCGAGTAGTTGCATTTGGGAGCGGATAAATAGAATCCGTGGTAGAGCAAAAAGAAAAATAACAATATTGAAAGAAGGAAACGCCCTTTTCTCAACAACCTCAGATATAGCAGAAAAATTATCAGAAACCTTTGCTCATACTTCCAGTGACGAGAATTACTCCAGCGAGTTCCGCCAGTACAGACGGCACACCGAACAGATGCCAGTAGACTTAGCGAGCAATAACGAAGAACCATCTTTGAACTAACATCAGCGATCAAGAGTAGCAGAATTACCACCCCAGGACCTGTCAATATCAGTAATCTTATGATAAAAAATATGCCAGAAAATGCTCACCAATACCTGTTGAATGTCTACAATAAAATATGGACAGAAGAATACGTCTATCCTCCATGGAAGGACGCCGTCATACTACCTATCCCCAAGCCAGGCAAAGATCACACAGACCCAAGAAACTACCGGCCAATTTCACTGACAAGTTGTCTGTGCAAGACTTATGAAAAAATGATAAACCGAAGACTGACAGAATACCTTGAAAATAATAAAATATTTGCGGACGTACAGTGTGGCTTCCGAAAACATCGTGCACCAATAGACCACCTCGTGAGATTTGACACCTACATACGACAGTCACTCGCCGCCGGCAAGTACGTAATGGCAGTCTTCTTCGATCTGGAAAAAGCTTTTGATATGACTTGGCGCCATGGTATATTGAGGGACCTAGAAACCGCAGGCCTGAAGGGAAGGCTGCCAAACTTCATTGGAGAATTCCTAAGAAACCGCACTTTCCAAGTAAGAGTGGGACGCCATCTATCATCGCGAAAGGAACTGGCTAACGGCACACCGCAAGGTAGCACATTAAGTGTCACCCTCTTTGCCTTGAAAATTAATTCATTGGCGAAAGAAATTCCTGAGGAAGTATTTAGCTCACTATTCGTGGACGACCTACTCATAGCATTTGCTGACTATAGTAGACCTAAAGTGCAAAAAACTCTGCAAGCATCTATCAACCAAGTCACGGAATGGGCAAGATATAACGGCTTCAGATTCTCAACAACCAAAACAACAGCAATGCAATTCTACAAAGGAATAGAACCAATAATAGTCCCAACTTTACAACTAGAAGGACATGACATACCGAACGCGGAGAACACCAAATTTCTTGGACTCGAGTGGGACAGGAAACTGAACTGGGTCTCCCACATTCAAAAAACAAAGGCAAAATGCAACAAAGATCTTAACCTGATGAAATCTGTATCCTCATTAATGTGGGGAGCAGACCAAGAGATCCTAATGCGATTATGTAGATCCCTGATCCGCCCAAAAATAGATTATGGGTGTATAATTTACGGATCAGCTAGTGCATCAGCGTTAAAGGAGCTTGACGTCATCACGAATGAGGCGATGCGTATCAGTACTGGAGCTTACAAGACTACTCCAGCGCAGAACCTGAACATCCTCACTAATGAACCAAAACTAGAGCTCAGAAGGAAAGAACTACTCCTGCGATACTACTTCAAGCTTAAGTGTCACTTTCTCAACCCTGCCTATCGTTGTGTTCACAACACGAACCTAGAATTATTCTTCAGCAGCCGTGAGCGACTCTCAAAATCAGTTGTCGTGAAACTCCGTGGAGTTTTAAATGATTACAATATTCCAACTCAACCAGTCCAGCCCTATTTCACTCCTACAACATATACATGGATCTTAAAACGGCCGAACATTGAGGAAAATACAACAAATCTAAGGAAAGAAGAGATATCTCCAGCATTCATGAGACACCTGCATAAAGAAACTGTAAGCAACTACAATGATCATATGCTGATATTCACTGATGGTTCAAAGTCACCGACGGGGGTTGGTGCAGCAGCAGTGATGGGTGACATCATAAGAAGGATTTCACTACCGAAGGTTGCAAGTGTTATGACTGCGGAGCTTCATGCGATCAAACTGGCCGTCAGCATAATAAAAGAAACACAATTTGATAATTTTGTTATATTTAGCGATTCACTGAGCAGCATACAAGCTATCAACAACGATTCTGGAAACAATGAACTCCTAGATAGAATTATATTGGATATGCATCAACTGATTCAAGAAGGGAAAAGTATCACTATCAGCTGGGTGCCAGCCCACGTAGGCATTGGTGGGAATGAACGTGCGGACCAAGCAGCTAGGGAAGCAGCAATGAGACCAGCTGAATTTGCCCTTATTCCCTACAGAGACTGGTTTCCATTGATAAGAAGGAGGACGTATGATATCTGGAATGATGACTGGCAGCAGGAACAAAGTGACCTCAGAGAGATGAAGAGCTCCCCCGGGAGGTGGAAGTTGCGCAAGCACAAGTTAACCGTCAAGAAGAGGTAATCAATCGACTCCGATTAAAACATACTGCCCTGACCCACAACTATTTACTGAACCCAGATGCCCTTGACCAGAGACCAATATGCGGATGGTGTGGAGACGCAGTACTGACGGTGAAACACATCATTGAAGTGTGCCCTGCGTTGCACAGCCGAGAGGAAGAATCCTTTGCGGAGAAGTTGGCGGGAACAGTGTTGGTCACTTACTGAAAGATGGTGGCCCAGTGCATAAAGTACTGGAATATGTTAAAATAATAAATGCTTATGCAAATTTGTAAATTCCACCATTCGGTAGAGATGGTTATCCGAAGATTGCTGGGAATACGAAATGATACTTGTGTATCAGTACAAGCTGTTTTCTGTAGCATGGGAAACGCATCTTCAACTGAAATGTACAACTTCATTGGAATGGGGCGAAACGTGCCACAAGCCTTCTGACGTCAACTGCGCGAAAACCTACTCGGGAACTCAGAAGTGGAGTCTGAAGCCAAGCAGCCGCAACTCGAAGTCGAAGTGAGGAAGTGGTAATTGAAATGTCCATGTAAAGCGAGCGCTCAACTTCAATGTGACAGCACTTTACCCGCTGTTAGATAAGTGCAGTCTACTTATAGGAAACTAACTTGAGGAATGAGTGCCTCAGCTTAGAATGTCTTTACTCTGGTGGTGAAGATGGAAAACTACAATATGACCGGGCGCGCTGCGTTGATACCTTGGGGGGGTTTCAGCGTGGGTAAGGCGCCCGGCCATAAATGGGTGGGCAGCTGAAACCCCCTAGGGGATTTGGCTGCCCAGTGCGTTCAAATGATCTGTGGCTTAGTGAGTGAATCATTACCATAGCAATTGGGCCTTGTATATGATAATAAGAGACGATGTGGATGATAAATGAACCTGAATTCATGGCGACTATTGCCAGGTCGATTTTTTTCACGGTCACCGCAGTAACAGCTATTCAAAAATCTCTTGAGTTATAGTAGAGGTTGACGTAGAGGTCGCTTCCCCTGCCTTTCAGTGCTGTCGCTATACTACAAGTGTCTGAAACCGTATTAGCGTTTTACAACAACCTTGCCATCAGTCAGTGCACTGATATCCTACCTTCTTGCGAAACCTCGTCAATTAAGCCGTATCTGGAAAGTATGGACGTAATTCGAGACCATGATGCATACTATGCAACTATACCCTAAAATGTATAATGTTGTGTAACTTTGGCAAAATGCCAAAGCGACAGTTAAATAGTCTTGGACCGAAGCTGTCGTTAAATGAGTTTACTTACTTACTTACTTGAAAATATTCTAAATCTTGCACGATTAGCTTTTCATAAAATAATTTTGATCATTGTTCCATATTTGCTATGACTCTTGAGCTTATCCATTGACGGCCGGCCCGTTGTAGCGAAATTTTGCTGTGGCATCTTCTTCTGCTGAAACTCTTTTGTTAGCACTTAGTAGCTGCTCTTAGCTCATGTAATTTACTTTAAAATAGCGAAATGAAGTATTCCTGAGCAACATAAGATTTACAATGCAACTGATATTAACATATGTAAAATCACCCTAGCCCCCTGAACTAATGCCCTGCTTCTCCTGTCGGCTACTGCGGTTGTTTCGGTCCATAACGCCCTATCTAGGAATGAGTTAACAAGACAACATTTGAGGGCATCTGTAATACGATTTTTTTCCGTAGCTCTTCCATGAGGATACCTACTTTGTTGTAACCTTAACACGGTAGCTCAATACACTACGCAGTTCTCTCATGGACTTGTTGTGCATATTCTCTTTTCTGTGTGGGATTTTTGTTGAACTTCATGCTGCTGAATATTCGTGCAATAAATTATTTCTAACAATATACTCAATATTTTATAATTCCCCCATTGTATTTCATTTGCATTTAAAGCACTTCTTGAAAATTTCGAGCTAAAAATTTATAATCTTAATACACATGTTAAAATGTCTCTAGTGGAAGTCATTAGGGTTTTTAAAATTATGAGACAATGATTTTTAAATAACTGCATAATTTGCAAAAGTGGAGCCAACTCAGCCGGTAGATTCCTGCTCTGCTTTCGTATGTAATCCTTGAGAGACCCTTTTAATATCGCTGTTAGTTAGAGCCTCGTTTGATTAAATTGCGTGATTATTTGATTAATTAGATTTAAAATTCAAAGAAAACTTTCGTATTTTGTATTTCCTTCAATCGGGGCTCGCCGTCGAACAGTGACAAATATTTCAAATATATTTTTTACAGTCAAAGTATCGTTTAAACAACCGTGATAAATTGAGATTTGAAACGTGAGAGGAGTCGCTGATGATTTTTGGACCGCAGTACATTAGTCTAGTTTCTTCCTGAGAGCAACTGAACTCCAAAATTTTCGATCTCGTTGGCAGTGAGATGTGAGGATCCTCTTTGTCAGTTATCTGACGTATGTGTCTTTCCATTCCCGTACAAACGAGAATTTACGAGAAACCTACACCCAAACGTTTCATTCATTTTAATTAAATGCGCCAGCTCTTCCAAGAGGTTTTGCCAGCATATTTTTCGGCTAAAGATGCTTCCAGTGTAAAAGAATGAACGCAAAATTGACTATGAATTATAGCGTGTTCAAACAATCAGTATCAATTGAAGCGCTTTCGACAGCTTGTGGGAAGAAATTGCTTAGTTTGTTAAGGTGCAAGCACGGCCACCATGCCGCCACAGGCCTACGGGCGCCATCCACAACGACAGCCTGCTGACATCAGATTAAGATTAAGATTATAAGTTAGTTTAAGCCTCCCTAACCGCTACAAAAATAGAGCGTATCGAAGAGAGGAAGGAGGAAGGTACTATTTAGTATGGAGATAAGGGAATGAGGAATCTATGCAGAAAAGGCATAGAAACAGTAAGATGAGAAAGAAGTTCATAAAACAAGATAAAAGTTGAAGAAGAAAGTCAGAGGTGCTGAAAAACAGGACAGTAGTGAACCGAAAAAAGGTGGTCCTTAACATAACAAAAAACATTTTATTTCAACAAAACGAAGGCCTACATAACTCTCAGCTCGGGCCCTCACATTTTTCCCCTGGGAGCGCTAATTCCCATAGATACAATAGTTGTATCCCCCTGAGGGGGCCTGCTGGCATCAGCAGCACAGCCCCAGACCGGGGGCACGTCTGACAATTTAGTTTACAGTTCTGCACATCCGCTCATTATTGCATTGATAGCCAAAATATAGGGGCAATCGCATGTCAGGAGAGTATATTTCGCCTACGTTATGCATTTCGTGCGAATCAGTAGCCTAACCCTACTATTACATAAATTTCAATAAAAACAAACCTAATTTTTCCAATGACCACATTACTACCATAAACCAATGGTATTGTCCATTGCTTTTGTCCTCTGCGCTCCAGCGAACGGAGGCCGTAACTGAACGCGACGCAGCGGTGAAGCTAACACTCAGCCCACACTCAGGCGTCTGTGGCCCACACTCAGGTGGCTGTGGCTCACACTCAGGCGGCTGTGGCCCACACTCAGGCGGCTGTGGCTCACACTCAGGCGGCTGTGGCTCACACTCAGGCGGCTCAGGCCCACACTCAGGCGGCTGTGGCTCACACTCAGGCGGCTGTGGCTCACACTCAGGTGGCTGTGGCCCACACTCAGGCGGCTGTGGCCAACACTCAGGCGGTTGTGGCCCACACTCAGGCGGCTGTGGCTCACACCGAGCACGCACTGCATAGTGTCTCGTCTCCAGCTGGTGTCGCGTCCCCTAATACAAGACTGTCTCAATACAAGACTGTCTCAATACAAGATTGTCTCAATACAAGACTGTCTCGATACAATACTGTCTCAATACAAGACTGTCTCAATACAAGACCAGTGGAGTTGACGCTGAAGGGTGGCGAGTTGTGAGCATATAATAAAGACCGGTTTTGACTCACCGTGCAATGGTGAGGCCTCACACAAATATGCTGTGCATACACTGCTCCACTTCATGTATGAACGACGTTCTAGATATACGCTACTTGTAGTGATGTTGTGTTTCCGTTTCAGAATTCTTAACGATATTTACGATATTATGATATTTACCCTTACAATATTTTATTTATTCTTTCGATGTTTACCCTTACGAAATTTATACCCTTAAGGTAATTTTTCCCATTTTCACCCAATGTTTCAAAAACCGATGAAAGTTTTTGAAAATTTTAATACTCGGTTGTAGGTCAACAAAAACTAATTATTTGACCAAAATTTTATTTGAAATTATAAAAATTTTTGAGGAAAAGGTTTAAATCCACCAATTTTATTTTGAGTATTTCCCAAGGTGAATGCATTTGATTTTGCCTTTAAGACCTCATTTTCGAGTTCTCAAAACGTTTTTAGGAAGGAATCAAAGGACTTCTAACATTTTATGTTGCAAAATTTTGCGTCAAAAACCTTACTATATTTTTCCATTTTTTCGAGTGTTTCCAAATGCGGCAAAACTTTTTGACAACTTCAATACTCGGTTGTACATTGCGAAAAACTAAAAACTAAATATATGACCAGAAACTCATATGAAGCTTTTATAAAAAATTTTGAGGCAAATGTTTAAATCTACAAATTGTATTTTTAGTTTTCTATGGTAAATCAATTTGAAATTAACTTCAAGACTGCATTTACTAGTTTTCTAGTCGTTTTTTGTGAGGAATCAAAGAATTTTCAACATTTTTATTGTGCTAAAATGTTTGTATACATCAGTACAATAATGTGCTGAAATGTTTGTATACATCAGTACGATATTGTGCTAAAATGTTTGTATACATCAGTTCGATATTGTGCTGAAATATTTGTATACATCAGTACGATATTGTGCTGAAATGTTTGTATACATCAGTACGATATCGTGCTAAAATGTTTGTATACATCAGTACAATATTGTGCTAAAATGTTTGTATACATCAGTACAATATTGTGCTGAAATGTTTGTATACATCAGTACGATATTGTGCTAAAATGTTTGTATACATCAGTACGATATTGTGCTGAAATGTTTGTATACATCAGTACGATATTGTGCTGAAATGTTTGTATACATCAGTACGATATTGTGCTGAAATGTTTGTATACATCAGTACGATATTGTGCTAAAATGTTTGTATACATCAGTACGATATTGTGCTGAAATGTTTGTATACATCAGTACGATATTCCCTATTGAAAATCGAGGACGTTGCACCGGCGGAATATGAGTGGAAACATGGACGATTTGAGGTTGGTTTATCGTCTATTTAAGGGTCAAATGTCCAGTCTCCGCGACCATACTGCGCCCTTAATACGTCCATACTGCGACCAACTTTGGTCGGTGAACAGCTTTAAATCAACCTCAAATCACCTCTAAAACCAACTTAGGCCGATGAATGGTTTCAAATCAACCTCAACCCAACTCTACATCCAATGAATCGCTCGCTTCGCAACCTTAATCAACTCCAAATCACGGGTGGCCACCTCTACGCAATCGCTTAAAAAACGCTCCCAGCTGCCAGTGTATGACGTCACGAGCATACATACATATGGTTGTGACGTCATACACTGGCAGCTGGGAGCGTTTCTTATCCATCGTACAGAGATCACCTGTGATTCTGATTTTGCTAGGGTGAAGAAGCAACAATATTAACATACCATGCTCACCGCACACCAATAATAAATATCATCTACCCTTATTTAGGATATATGAATCAATTGCGCAACCTTAACCAACACATTTACGTAGATATTTGGTAGCAACGATCAGATATTCGGTATAACCACCCCCTACCCACACACACACACAAATATGTACCTGAACACATTGTTGATCACCTTCGAGAACGTCCTTCAATTCAGAGGTTGCTGAAGACGGACGAGGGACATTCAGGTTTGGTTTCCACATTTTGTTGCTTTTACATTGCCTTCACTAACAGCCCCACCACAACGATGAATCGTCATAAATATCAATTGACCGAGGTGGTGAAGCTAATAGTTAGGCCATCTCTCGTTCCTCGTCAACAAGAAGAATCGCCATTTTCCCCAGAAGTCACGGGTCCGAACTCAAATACAAGCGAAATTTTAGAAGAAAACGACTCTTAGTGCGTTCCAGCGTCATTTTCTTATTAAGCTTCCGTTAGAGTAGCCAATGCAGCATACAACCGTCTTTCTTTTCAACCGTTGCAGATAAATGTAAATTGCTGTCTTTTTATTTGAAATTCGGATCGAAACGTTAAAAAATATTTATAAAATCCTGTCATAAAATTATTGATGAGGCGATGTATTGGTATCGGTCATTTTTACTGGTGTTGGTAAAATCCGGCCGATACTTTCCAATAACGCGTATTTTATCATAAAAATGAAGGTCATATATCATGAAAGTAAAAGTATGATCAAATAAAGAGCCTATTCATAAGGCCCGCTAACTGAATTTACTTCTTCGACTTCCCGATGAGGCACGTACGGTCAGTAAGTGAAAGCTATGTAACATGAACAGTGGAAAACAGAAGCGACATATAATTATTATACTTAAACAACAAAACAGGCGAACCAAAATCAAACCAATTATGTAAATAAAGTTGAAGGTGTATTTTAAAGTTTTTGAAATTTAATGTAGAAAAAGCTGAAAATTCGATTTTCATTTATCATGTAAATCGTCAAATACTACAAAGCGAATAATTTTATTTTAATTTTAGCATATGAATCCCCGTACAGTAGGAATATAGCATTTTTCTTTAATTTACGATGTTTGAAAAATTCATGAACAATCTTATAGTTAGTTGCGCGTGTTTGGATCTTTTTGGTTTCGGGGCCTATCGAATAAAAATGTTTTTTTTCGCCGAAGTATGTATTTTGGTGTGGAAAACACAAACATGCTAACTATTTTGTGGATAAATTATTGTTTTGGTCCACTTTTGGAACTACACCTTTTTCACTTCAAATTAATCTAAGTCACGTTCAAATTAATCCGAGTAAAGTTCAAATTAATCCGAGTCAAGTTCAAATTAATCCAAGTCAAGTCAAATTGATCCAAGTCAAGTTCAATTTAATCCAAGTCAAGTTCAATTTAATCCATGTCAAGTTCAATTTAATCCAAGTCAAGTTCAAATTAATCCATGTCAAGTTCAAATTAATCCAAGTCAAGTCACCGATACTTTTACAATTTTATTAAAATAAAATCATTATAAGCTCAATATGAGTAATGCAATAAAAATATTAACTAATATATCTAATAATATAACAATATTAACAATAAAGTTTTCGATTAGGAATGATAGAACTGCTCTAGCTTTGTTAACTATATTGTTGCAATAAAATAACAAAACGAAATCCTTGCAATAGATGTTTCAAACCGTATTGCAAAGTAATGTAGACTAGTTGTAATAGCAAATGTTTTCAAAAGTAGACCGAAAAAATAATTTCTACGCAATATGGTTATCATTTTCATGTTTTTCACACCAAAATACATACTTTGACGAAAAGAAAACATTAAAATTCGATAGGATTCGAAATCGGAGAGATGCGCTAACACGCAACCAACTATAAGATTGTTCGTGATTTTTTTCAAACATCTTAAAATAGAAGAAAAATGCAAGATTTGTGATGAACGGCGATTTGCATGCTAAATTGAAATAAAATAATTAGCTTTGTAATATTTTACGACCTACAAGCTCAATTAAAATAGAATTTTCAGTTATTTTTATGTTTAATTTATAAAAACTTTAAAATGCGCTTTCAACTATATATGATAGGTTTAATTTTTGTTAGCTAAAAATGTTTTAGTTGTAAAAGTATAATAATTTTATGTCCCCACTGTGTATAACTATTTATGCCACAAAGTTTTGACACAGACCGTCCGTGACATCGGCAATTCAACGTAGTAAATTCACTTAGCGGGCCTGATTAAACGATGTAATTCAACATTTAGCTAATTTACTTGGTATGAATAGGCTTTTTAGTTGATTATACATTTCTTTAAACGAATTATGACCTTATTTTCACGATAAAGTACGTATTGTTGGAAAGTATCGATGAAATATCGGCCAGATTTTGCCGCTACCGATATATCTGTACATCACTAGCTTACGATCACGCAACGTTTGCTAGTAGGAAGCTCCTCAATTCAAAATTTAATTCAACTCTAACTCATCAATAATGCTAATGTTCATCAGGTGATTAAGGAGTTTTATTCGGTTAGTATTTACTTTAATGCGTTCACGGAAATCACGACCTCTGTTTTAAAGAATCACTAAAAGAGCTCATATTCGAACGCTTTACACGAATGACATTTTGCTCGCTGATACGTAATTTTCAAGCTATAACATGAATTACGTTCAGGTTAAATTAGCATTATATATTCGGCTGCATCGTACCTGCATTCTTGAAATACGCCCGATATTTTGGCGGTAACCATCAGTGTCAGTATGGCTAAGTTAAGTTATTTTAGGTTAGTTTATTCAGCTAATCTAACGTTACCTAATCTAATTTAACCTAGCATCACGTCATGCTGTATTACATCATATTTACGTGTCCGTTTCTCCGCTTTTATATACAAAATTCCTATAACTTCACAGGTAAAATAACTTAAACATTGTACCGAGGTCTCTCAAAGGCGTGTCTCAGCCACATTGTGGATAATCTTTTAGTGCGGCTATGTGCCCTCTACTTGAGCGATGTAGGTGTGGCTGTGCGCCGTTGTTGACGGTCTGACGCTGTGAAGTACATGCTCCTGTGTGCGCACTCGTTTGTCCTAACCTCCTAGCGATACATGGTGCCCCGGGTGAGGAACGAAGATGGCGCAATATAGATCTCCAGCCCCTTTGAATTTTATGGAACCTAACTGGGATTCTTGGAAGGACCAGTTCTCAACATTCAGGCTGGTTACGAAATTACATTTAGAGAAGGAGGAGATTCAAATTGCAAGTTTAAAATACTGTATGGGACCGGAAGCAGAAGATGTATTCAGAACTTTTGGCCTGACGTCCACTGAGACCTTGAAATACGAAGTCGTCTTAGGGAAGTATGACGAGTACTTTAAGCCAAAAATTAACATCGCACGGTTAAGGAGGTTATTTCAAAAGAGAGTGCAGGAAACCAGTGAAAGTGAGGAAGTGTACTTACGAGCTTTATACGAAACCGCTCGGGACTGTGGCTTTGGCACCACTCTCCAAGAACGAATCCGGGATCAATACATCGCAGGACTTAAGGATGAAGTCCTTACGGAAAAATTGGAACATTTGTACTTGGTCAGCATCGACAATTTTACCCTCGACAAAGTCGTAGAATACGTCCGAACTTATTGCGACATTAAAGAAGGCCGCCGTAAAGAAAAGCTGCCGGAACGCTTCGTAGATGCCGTGCAAAGAAAGGACAGTCCTTCTCTAATGATCAAAGACTGTCGCTACTGCGGCAGAGAGCACGGGAAGAACAATTGCCCAGCGTTCGGAAAGAGATGCAACTTGTGTGGAAAGCTGAATCACTTCGCAAAAGTGTGCATGAAAGCTCAGCGTCCTTCTGGCCGTCGTCCAGTAAGGACAGCGTTCGAAGTTGTCAACGCCTCTACTCCACAAGGCTCCGTCGGCCACACTTCAGAGGACGAGGAGCCCTTCTTCCTCGGTGAATGCAAAGATAGCTGTAGTGAGGGTTGGGTGGTAGAGCTTTCACTGGCGGGTTCCTCTCTGGTAAAGTTTAAGATAGACACTGGTGCTGACGTAAGCCTGTTGAATTTTGAGTCTTATAGGAGACTCAGTCCGTTGCCAGTTTTGCAGCCTACTCGGCACAAATTAATAACGCCTAGCGGTCAGTTGCATATTTTGGGCTCTTTTAAAACTACTATTCATTATAGAGACACGCAGACTGAAGGTATTTTTTACGTAATGACTTGTGCTAACACAACCTGTAATCTTTTAAGTCGTGAATTGTCCGAAAGAATTGGAGTGGTAAAATATGTCAGAGAGCTTAAAATTGGAGAACATTTGTTCGGATTTGGTACGTGGTTAACAGAACCGGTAAGTTTTTGCGTGAAATCTGGAGTAGAGCCGAGTTCTGTTAACACAAGTAGGCATGTAGCAGCGCCGTTAAGGGAGCCGGTAAAATTGTCTTTGGATAAAATGGTAGCTGAGGGCGTAATCGAAAAAGTAAGTAAGCCGACTGCTTGGGTTAGCCCCATGGTGCCAGTTGTACAAAGATTGCCAGAGTCAGGAAAAATTAAAGCTAGAATTTGTGTTGATTATAGGGCACTCAACCGGGGTCTGAAAAGGGAAATCTACCCTATACCTACATTTGATGAATTGTCTTACAGGTTAGCGGGAGCAAAATATTTTTCGAAACTCGATGCCGCTTCTGGGTTCTTCCAGATTCCGATTTCAGAGTCTTCGAAAGACTTGACTACTTTCATAACTCCTTTTGGTAGATTCAGATTTAATAGGTTGCCGATGGGAATTAATATCGCTCCGGAGATATATCAAAGAAAAATGATAGAATTGTTTGGTGACATGGAAGGAGTGCTTGTTTATTTGGACGACGTATTGGTATTCGGAAGATCGAAAGGTGAGCATGATATGGTCTTGGGGGGCGTATTGGAGAGAATCGACAAATCCGGTCTGAAACTAAACAAGGCAAAATGTGTTTTCAATGTGCAATCTGTGGAATTTCTCGGCCACATGATTGATGAGAGAGGTATACAAGTAAGTCCGGATAAGGTGGAGTGTATAAAGTCTCTTCCTGCTCCTAAAGATGTGAAAGACTTGCGTCGGATACTGGGGATGGTAAATTTTTTGACTAGGTTTATTCCTCACGCAAAATTCGTGCTAAAGCCTTTGCATGATTTACTTGTTAGAGACGCAAGGTGGCAGTGGGATTTCGCTCAAACCGAGGCGTTCAGAAGGATTAAGGAAATGTTAGGCAAAGCGCCTGTTTTAGCTTTTTTCGACCCGCGTAGAGAAACTGTAGTGTCGGCGGATGCCAGTAGAATAGGATTAGGGGGAGTACTGTTGCAGAGACACGAAAATGGTTTCCGACCAGTAGCATATTGCTCGAGGGGACTGAGTAAGGCAGAAGAAAACTAAGCGCAAATTGAACTAGAGTGTCTAGCTGCGGTGTGGGCTTGTGAAAAGTTTCAATTTTATTTGAGCGGTCTCGACTTCACGTTGCAGACAGACCATAAGCCCTTGGTGCCTTTAATCAACACTCGTGCGCTGCACGACACTCCGGTGAGATGTCAGAGACTTTTGATGAGACTAGCTAGGTTTTCTCCGACAGCAGAGTTTGTGCCAGGGAAGAGAATGGTTGTGTCTGACGCTCTTTCAAGAGCTGTCGTTAAGGTTAAGGAATCTAATTGTGAGACAGAAGAGTCTTTGCATAGCTACGTTAGAACAGTAGTGTCATTTTTGCCCGAAACTCAGTCTAAGCTATCCCAAATTGCTGAAGATCAGGCTAATGACCCATGTTTGAAACTAGTTTTTGAATTCATTCGAGCATCGTGGCCTAAAGGAGCTAACTACGATAATATTGAAGAATATTTTGCTGCCCGAAATGATCTAACTATAGCTAACGGTCTCCTAGTTTTTAAAAGTAGAATAGTGATACCGAAAAGTCTTCAGACTGAAATGTTAAGAAAGATACATGCGGACGGGCATTTCAGTTTGCGTAAATGTAGAGAAAGAGCACAGACGTCGGTTTGGTGGCCAGGGATCTCGAGAGATTTATCTAATTATATTACTCATTGCCAATTCTGTCAAATTCACAGGCGTAAAAATAAGATGGAACCAATGAAAATTTCGAAATTGCCAGAAAGACCATGGATGAAACTAGGAGCTGATCTTTTTGAATATGCTAATCAAACTTATCTCATAGTTATAGATTATTTTAGTAGGTGGATCAACTTGAAACTTTTACCTAGATTGGACAGTAAGAGCGTTATTGATGAACTAACTGACATTTTTAGTTTGTTTGGCATACCTGAAATTTTAAGAACGGATGGTGGGCCCCAGTTCACTAGTTACCTATTCTATAATTTCACTCGTAACCATGATATAAAGCATGAACTATCTGACCCCTATTGTCCGCAGGGTAACGGGTGCGCGGAGAGGGCAGTAAGGGTTGCCAAACGCCTACTAGCATCAGAGGACCCCCCTGCCGCGCTGCTGGCGTACCGCAACACCCCCACGGAGGTCACCGGATTCTCACCCGCGCAGTTACTCATGGGCAGATCGCTTCGTACGAATTTGCCTGTGCTGCCGGATACGCTCGTCCCGTCTACTCCTAATGCAGCCATCGTTAAGAAAAACGATAGAGAGTCGAAGAGCAGAACTGCAAGAGGTTTCAACAGGAGGCATGGTGCGAAAGAGTTGCCTCAACTGCCTGAGGACGGGCGAGTGAGAGTGAGGCTGCCGGGTGAAGGGCGCTGGAGTGCTACGACGGCCGCGGCAGCAGCTCGATTGAGACCTAATTCGTACGTCATCAGGAACAGGAGATTCCTGCAACACGTTCCTGAGCCAGGCTTCTCAAACGCCGGGATGAGCCGGCACTCCGTGGGGACTGAGGGGGCCGCGCGCTGGCGGGAGGGGTCCGAAGAGCGGCTGGGCAACCTGGCTCCCTCTCCTGCAGCACGTGGTGCTGAAGTTCAACTTAGTAGATATGGCAGAGTTATTAAACCTGTTGATAGATTTCAGGCAGGATGATTATTTGTCTCGTGTACCTTTGTGTTGTGAATTAATAAAGTATTTGTGAACCTGAGTTAATAAGGGGAGGGCTAATACACTTTCTAAAAATCTTTTAGAAAGGGGGAGATGTACCGAGGTCTCTCAAAGGCGTGTCTCAGCCACATTGTGGATAATCTTTTAGTGCGGCTATGTGCCCTCTACTTGAGCGATGTAGGTGTGGCTGTGCGCCGTTGTTGGCGGCCTGACGCTGTGAAGTACATGCTCCTGTGTGCGCACTCGTTTGTCCTAACCTCCTAGCGATACAAACATTATGCATCAGTGAGAAAAATATCATTCATTTAAAACGTTCTTAAATGTGTTCCTTTGGAGATTCTTTGAAAGAGAATTCTTAATTTCCGCGAACGAATTTAAGTAAATATTGATGTTTTTTCTTTAAACATCGTTATTCCGTAATTTTATAACGCAGCTCGTCAGATATTTATTGAAGTTTAATTTTCTTACTAATAAATGGAAAACTAGTGATGTACAGATAATAGAAAAAGGCCGATACCGAAACTATCGGTACATCTAAATTGAAAATATTGCATATTGTTTCTTGTCAAAGGTTTCTCAAGTGGAATTATACTGCATCTTAGAAGTTTAAAGCTAAATTGTGTTAACACTTACTGTAAAATAAGAAAGGAATTAACAGTGAATAAACACATCATTACTATTCATTACAATTCATTCACACTAAAAAATTATTCACACGACAAGGTTGAAGGCACTTGTCTCAATCGTCACCTTCATCGGCGCTTGACAACATGCCATACCGGCATAACGTCTTCAATGGAATAAGAAACTCACTTGAGAGCGAACACCTTATACCTTTTCAGAGCAAAAATTGTTTCAAAAATAAGATACACTCTAACGTACTACACACTTGCACTGAAATACATTCTCACATTGCTTGAAACTTATTAAATGAGTCAGAAACCAGCACCACATCTGAGACGCACAACTGCCACAACACAATTCAAATAACTGCCGCCGCCCGGCCGCCGTGAAACTTCGAAAGAGCTTGCCATCTTGCCGACGCGCGCGAGCAGTGTTGCCATCTCTAACTCGAGTGCAGATAAAATTTTTGGCTAAGATGAATAACAGGATAGTATTATTTAAATAAATGATTAAATTGCATTTAAATACCTTATTACATTATAAATATCCGCAAGTTAAAGTTTTAGGTAAATTTACCAATTTTTTAGCTGACAGCTTTGACTAGCAAGTATTCCTCGGCAGCTACCAACTGTAATTTTCATGGCAAATGAATTATGCTGTCTGAGAGTGCTCAAGAATGTTGGCATGTACGATTTTCCATAAGAATGTTTTTTATCTTTCATTTGAGAGTAATTTGAACTCAATAGGTGAATCATTTCAAAAGTTACGAGGGTAGACTGAAATCTAAAGTTGCACTCAAGAAATTCTAAAGAAATTTCTGTAGTTTCCAGAAGACCGTTCCCATACAGTCTCCGCTGCAGCCTGACAGTATTATGTCCTATGACAAGTTTAACTTTTTAAGCTATTAGTGTCTTAAAAATTTATAATTATCGGCTTATTCAATGTATTCATCGTATTTTGATTTTTATCGTAGGTATCTCTCACTATTTCGAGACGGTATCTAAATAATAAACCGATGAACAGTTATTCTCTTATTAAACTATTGCATTTCTTTTAATATTGTTATCATTGTCACAATTTACTTCTGTTTGTAGGCTATTACGTGTAGTTTTTCATCCACGTATTCTTTAAGATTTTTGTCTATAATGGATCTGTCCAAAGTGTGAGAGCATTGAATTGATTTTCGATTTATCCGCAAGCCTTTTTTAAAATGAGCCAAGAGCTTGAAACGTTAACATGAATTCGTTTTTAAAATGGATCTTCTCTATCGCCTGCTTTACGGACTGTTTTTTCTTGTATGAGATTTGCTCATATAATTGTTCTGCCAATTATACATATTTTATTAGGCTTGATTGGAATAAAACATCCCCTCAGGGGGTTACAACTATTGTATATGTGGGAATCAGCGCTCCCGGGGGAAAAATGTGAGGGCCCGAGCTGAGAGTTAGGTAGGGCTTCTTTTTGTTGAAATAAAATGATTTTGTTGGGTTGAGGACCACCTTTTTTCGATTCACTACTGCACGGTTTTTCAGCACCTCGGACTTTTTTCCTCAACTTTTATCTTATTTCATGAACTTCTTTCTCATCTTACTCTCATATTCTGCTTAGATTCCTCATTCTCTTACCTCCATACTGAATGGTGCCTTCCTCCTTCCTCTCCGATTCGCTCTATTTGTTTGGCGGTTAGGGAGGCTTTAACAAACTTATAATCTAATCTGGAATAAAACATCCTATTCATAGAGGCCTGAATATTTTAATTTTTATCTTAGTGTGAAAGGTTTTATAATTAGTAAAGCAAAAATTTAAAATTTCAGAATAGCTTTTTATATTTATTTCATTATTATTTTGTTCATTTCATTTCAAAATTAAGAGATTATTTAACATAGATTAATTTTAGTTGCTTGAGGGCATGAGAAACAAGTGCCAGAAAAACACGGTATCAGCGATTCTGAGCCAGATGGCCGTCCTTGGCCAAGTCAACCTCGAATCGCTACTAGATACCGCGAGTTAAAGACGGTGTATGGACGGGAGGCCGCGGATGGCAGTGCCGATCATAACATGCCCGTAAATTGGGCGGTGTACCGTTGTTTTATCGGTCGGATGGCCGAATGACCAATAAATCGCGGATAATAAGCCCTGTCAACCATATTCCACCGGTGCACCGTCCTCGATTTTCAATAGGGTTGTGCTGAAATAATTGTATACATCAGTACGATATTGTGCTGAAATGTTTGTATACATCAGTACGATATTGTGCTAAAATGTATGTATACATCAGTACGATATTGTGCTAAAATGTTTGTATACATCAGTACGATATTGTGCTGAAATGTTTGAATACATCAGTACGATATTGTGCTAAAATGTTTGTATACATCAGTACGATATTGTGCTAAAATGTATGTATACATCGGTACGATATTGTGCTAAAATGTTTGTATACATCAGTACGATATTGTGCTAAAATGTTTGTATACATCAGTACGATATTGTGCTAAAATGTTTGTATACATCAGTACGATATTTTGCTGAAATGTTTGTATACATCAGTACGATATTGTGCTAAAATGTTTGTACACATCAGTACGATATTGTGCTAAAATGTTTGCATACATCAGTACGATATTGTGCTAAAATGTTTGTATACATCAGTACGATATCGTGCTGAAATGTTTGTATACATCAGTACGATATTGTGCTAAAATGTTTGTATACATCAGTACGATATTGTGCTAAAATGTTTGTATACATCAGTACGATATTGTGCTAAAATGTTTGTAAACATCAGTACGATATTGTGCTAAAATGTTTGTATACATCAGTACGATATTGTGCTAAAATGTTTGTATACATCAGTACGATATTGTGCTAAAATGTTTGTATACATCAGTACGATATTGTGCTAAAATGTTTGTATACATCAGTACGATATTGTGCTAAAATGTTTGTATACATCAGTACGATATTGTGCTAAAATGTTTGTATTCATCAGTACGATATTGTGCTAAAATGTTTGTATACATCAGTACGATATTGTGCTAAAATGTTTGTATACATCAGTACGATATTGTGCTAAAATTTTTGTATACATCAGTACGATATTGTGCTAAAATGTTTGTATACATCAGTACGATATTGTGCTAAAATGTTTGTATACATCAGTACGATATTGTGCTAAAATGTATGTATACATCAGTACGATATTGTGCTAAAATGCTTGTATACATCAGTACGATATTGTGCTTAAATGTTTGTATACATCAGTACGATATTGTGCTAAAATGTTTGTATACATCAGTACGATATTGTGCTAAAATGTATGTATACATCAGTACGATATTGTGCTAAAATGTTTGTATACATCAGTACGATATTGTGCTAAAATGTTTGTATACATCAGTACGATATTGTGCTAAAATGTTTCTATACATCAGTAAGATATTGTGCTAAAATGTTTATATACATCAGTAAGATATTGTGCTAAAATGTTTGTATACATCAGTACGATATTGTGCTAAAATGTTCGTATACATCAGTACGATATTGTGCTAAAATGTTTGTATACATCAGTACGATATTAGCTAAAATGTTTGTATACATCAGTACGATCTTGTGCTAAAATGTTTGTATACATCAGTTAGATATTGTGCTAAAATGTTTGTATACACCAGTAAGATATTGTGCTAAAATGATTGTATACATCAGTAAGGTATTGTGCTAAAATGTTTGTATACATCAGTGCGATATTGTGCTAAAATGCTTTTATACATCAGTACGATATTGTGCTAAAATGTTTGTATACATCAGTACGATATCGTGCTGAAATGTTTGTATACATCAGTAGGATATTGTGCTAAAATGTTTGTATACATCAGTACGATATTGTGCTGAAATGTTTGTATACATCAGTACGATATTGTGCTAAAATGTTTGTATACATCAGAACGATATTGTGCTAAAATGTTTGTATTCATCAGTACGATATTGTGCTAAAATGTTTGTATACATCAGTACGATATTGTGCTAAAATGTTTGTATACATCAGTACGATATTGTGCTAAAATGTTTGTATATATCAGTACAATATTGTGCTAAAATGTTTGTATACATCAGTACGATATTGTGCTAAAATGTTTGTATACATCAGTACGATATTGAGCTAAAATGTTTGTATACATCAGTACGATATTGTGCTAAAATGTTTGTATACATCAGTACGATATTGTGCTAAAATGTTTGTATTCATCAGTACGATATTGTGCTAAAATGTTTGTATACATCAGTACGATATTGTACTAAAATGTTTGTATACATCAGTACGATATTGTGCTAAAATGTTTGTATACATCAGTACGATGTTGTGCTAAAATGTTTGTATACATCAGTACGATATTGTGCTAAAATGTTTGTATACATCAGTACGATATTGTGCTAAAATGTATGTATACATCAGTACGATATTGTGCTAAAATGCTTGTATACATCAGTACGATACTGTGCTAAAATGTTTGTATACATCAGTACGATATTGTGCTAAAATGTTTGTATACATCAGTACGAAATTGTGCTAAAATGTATGTATACATCAGTACGATATTGTGCTAAAATGTTTGTATACATCAGGACGATATTGTGCTAAAATGTTTGTATACATCAGTACGATATTGTGCTAAAATGTTTGTATACATCAGTAAGATATTGTGCTGAAATGTTTGTATACATCAGTAAGATATTGTGCTAAAATGTTTGTATACATCAGTACGATATTGTGCTAAAATGTTCGTATACATCAGTACGATATCGTGCTAAAATGTTTGTATACATCAGTACGATATTGTGCTAAAATGTTTGTATACATCAGTACGATATTGTGCTAAAATGTTTGTATACATCAGTTAGATATTGTGCTAAAATGTTGGTATACATCAGTGAGATATTGTGCTAAAATATTTGTATACATCAGTAAGATATTGTGCTAAAATGTTTGTATACATCAGTACGATATTGTGCTAAAATGTTTGTATACATCAGTAAGATATTGGGCTAAAATGTTTGTATACATCAGTACGATATTGTGCTAAAATGTTTGTATACATCAGTACGATATTGTGCTAAAATGTTTGTATACATCAGTACGATATTGTGCTAAAACGTTTGTGTACATCAGTACGATATTGTGCTAAAATGTTTGTATACATCAGTACGATATTGTGCTAAAATGTTTGTAAACATCAGTACGATATTGTGCTAAAATGTATGTATACATCAGTACGATATTGTGCTTAATTGTATGTATACATCAGTACGATATTGTGCTAAAATGTTTGTATACATCAGTACGATATTGTGCTGAAATGTTTGTATACATCAGTACGATATCGTGCTAAAATGCATGTATACATCAGTACGATATTTTGCTAAAATGTTTGTATACTTCAGTACGATATTGTGCTAAAATGTATGGATACATCAGTACGATATCGTGCTAAAATGTATGTATACATCAGTACGATATTGTGCTAAAATGTTTGTATACATCAGTACGATATTGTGCTAAAATGTTTCTATACATCAGTAAGATATTGTGCTAAAATGTTTATATACATCAGTAAGATATTGTGCTAAAATGTTTATATACATCAGTACGATATTGTGCTAAAATGTTCGTATACATCAGTACGATATTGTACTAAAATGTTTGTATACATCAGTACGATATTGTGCTAAAATGTTTGTATACATCCGTACGATATTGTGCTAAAATGTTTGTATACATCAGTTAGATGTTGTGCTTAAATGTTTGTATACATCAGTAAGATATTGTGCTAAAATGTTTGTATACATCAGTAAGGTATTGTGCTAAAATGTTTGTATACATCAGTGCGATATTGTGCTAAAATGTTTTTATACATCAGTACGATATTGTGCTAAAATGTTTGTATACATCAGTACGATATTGTGCTGAAATGTTTGTATACATCAGTACGATATTGTGCTGAAATGTTTGTATACATCAGTACGATATTGTGCTGAAATGTTTGTATACATCAGTACGATATTGTGCTAAAATGTTTGTATACATCAGAACGATATTGTGCTGAAATGTTTGTATACATCAGTACGATATTGTGCTAAAATGTTTGTACACATCAGTACGATATTGTGCGAAAATGTTTGTATACATCAGTACGATATTGTGCTAAAATGTTTGTATACATCAGTACGATATCGTGCTGAAATGTTTGTATACATCAGTACGATATTGTGCTAAAATGTTTGTATACATCAGTACGATATTGTGCTGAAATGTTTGTATACATCAGTACGATATTGTGCTAAAATGTTTGTATACTTTAGAACGATATTGTGCTAAAATGTTTGTATTCATCAGTACGATATTGTGCTAAAATGTTTGTATACATCAGTACGATATTGTGCTAAAATGTTTGTATACATCAGTACGATATTGTGTTAAAATGTTTGTATATATCAGTACAATATTTTGGTAAAATGTTTGTATACATCAGTACGATATTGTGCTAAAATGTTTGTATACATCAGTACGATATTGTGCTAAAATGTTTGTATACATCAGTACGATATTGTGCTAAAATGTTTGTATACATCAGTACGATATTGTGCTAAAATGTTTGTATTCATCAGTACGATATTGTGCTAAAATGTTTGTATACATCAGTACGATATTGTACTAAAATGTTTGTATACATCAGTACGATATTGTGCTAAAATGTTTGTATACATCAGTACGATATTGTGCTAAAATGTTTGTATACATCAGTACGATATTGTGCTAAAATGTTTGTATACATCAGTACGATATTGTGCTAAAATGTATGTATACATCAGTACGATATTGTGCTAAAATGCTTGTATACATCAGTACGATACTGTGCTAAAATGTTTGTATACATCAGTACGATATTGTGCTAAAATGTTTGTATACATCAGTACGATATTGTGCTAAAATGTATGTATACATCAGTACGATATTGTGCTAAAATGTTTGTATACATCAGGACGATATTGTGCTAAAATGTTTGTATACATCAGTACGCTATTGTGCTAAAATGTTTGTATACATCAGTAAGATATTGTGCTAAAATGTTTGTATACATCAGTAAGATATTGTGCTAAAATGTTTGTATACATCAGTACGATATTGTGCTAAAATGTTCGTATACATCAGTACGATATTGTGCTAAAATGTTTGTATACATCAGTACGATATTGTGCTAAAATGTTTGTATACATCAGTACGACATTGTGCTAAAATGTTTGTATACATCAGTAAGATATTGGGCTAAAATGTTTGTATACATCAGTACGATATTTTGCTAAAATGTTTGTATACATCAGTACGATATTGTGCTAAAATTTTTGTATACATCAGTACGATATTGTGCTAAAACGTTTGTATACATCAGTACGATATTGTGCTGAAATGTTTGTATACATCAGTACGATATTGTGCTAAAATGTTTGTAAACATCAGTACGATATTGTGCTAAAATGTATGTATACATCAGTACGATATTGTGCTAAAATGTTTGTATACATCAGTACGATATTGTGCTAAAATGTATGTATACATCAGTACGATATTGTGCTAAAATGTTTGTATACATCAGTACGATATTGTGCTAAAATGTTTGTATACATCAGTACGATATTGTGCTAAAATGTTTGTATACATCAGTACGATATTGTGCTAAAATGTTTGTATACATCAGTACGATATTGTGCTAAAACGTTTGTGTACATCAGTACGATATTGTGCTAAAATGTTTGTATACATCAGTACGATATTGTGCTAAAATGTTTGTAAACATCAGTACGATATTGTGCTAAAATGTATGTATACATCAGTACGATATTGTGCTTAATTGTATGTATACATCAGTACGATATTGTGCTAAAATGTTTGTATACATCAGTACGATATTGTGCTGAAATGTTTGTATACATCAGTACGATATCGTGCTAAAATGCATGTATACATCAGTACGATATTTTGCTAAAATGTTTGTATACTTCAGTACGATATTGTGCTAAAATGTATGGATACATCAGTACGATATCGTGCTAAAATGTATGTATACATCAGTACGATATTGTGCTAAAATGTTTGTATACATCAGTACGATATTGTGCTAAAATGTTTCTATACATCAGTAAGATATTGTGCTAAAATGTTTATATACATCAGTAAGATATTGTGCTAAAATGTTTATATACATCAGTACGATATTGTGCTAAAATGTTCGTATACATCAGTACGATATTGTACTAAAATGTTTGTATACATCAGTACGATATTGTGCTAAAATGTTTGTATACATCCGTACGATATTGTGCTAAAATGTTTGTATACATCAGTTAGATGTTGTGCTTAAATGTTTGTATACATCAGTAAGATATTGTGCTAAAATGTTTGTATACATCAGTAAGGTATTGTGCTAAAATGTTTGTATACATCAGTGCGATATTGTGCTAAAATGTTTTTATACATCAGTACGATATTGTGCTAAAATGTTTGTATACATCAGTACGATATTGTGCTGAAATGTTTGTATACATCAGTACGATATTGTGCTGAAATGTTTGTATACATCAGTACGATATTGTGCTGAAATGTTTGTATACATCAGTACGATATTGTGCTAAAATGTTTGTATACATCAGAACGATATTGTGCTGAAATGTTTGTATACATCAGTACGATATTGTGCTAAAATGTTTGTACACATCAGTACGATATTGTGCGAAAATGTTTGTATACATCAGTACGATATTGTGCTAAAATGTTTGTATACATCAGTACGATATCGTGCTGAAATGTTTGTATACATCAGTACGATATTGTGCTAAAATGTTTGTATACATCAGTACGATATTGTGCTGAAATGTTTGTATACATCAGTACGATATTGTGCTAAAATGTTTGTATACTTTAGAACGATATTGTGCTAAAATGTTTGTATTCATCAGTACGATATTGTGCTAAAATGTTTGTATACATCAGTACGATATTGTGCTAAAATGTTTGTATACATCAGTACGATATTGTGTTAAAATGTTTGTATATATCAGTACAATATTTTGGTAAAATGTTTGTATACATCAGTACGATATTGTGCTAAAATGTTTGTATACATCAGTACGATATTGTGCTAAAATGTTTGTATACATCAGTACGATATTGTGCTAAAATGTTTGTATACATCAGTACGATATTGTGCTAAAATGTTTGTATTCATCAGTACGATATTGTGCTAAAATGTTTGTATACATCAGTACGATATTGTACTAAAATGTTTGTATACATCAGTACGATATTGTGCTAAAATGTTTGTATACATCAGTACGATATTGTGCTAAAATGTTTGTATACATCAGTACGATATTGTGCTAAAATGTTTGTATACATCAGTACGATATTGTGCTAAAATGTATGTATACATCAGTACGATATTGTGCTAAAATGCTTGTATACATCAGTACGATACTGTGCTAAAATGTTTGTATACATCAGTACGATATTGTGCTAAAATGTTTGTATACATCAGTACGATATTGTGCTAAAATGTATGTATACATCAGTACGATATTGTGCTAAAATGTTTGTATACATCAGGACGATATTGTGCTAAAATGTTTGTATACATCAGTACGCTATTGTGCTAAAATGTTTGTATACATCAGTAAGATATTGTGCTAAAATGTTTGTATACATCAGTAAGATATTGTGCTAAAATGTTTGTATACATCAGTACGATATTGTGCTAAAATGTTCGTATACATCAGTACGATATTGTGCTAAAATGTTTGTATACATCAGTACGATATTGTGCTAAAATGTTTGTATACATCAGTACGATATTGTGCTAAAATGTTTGTATACATCAGTAAGATATTGGGCTAAAATGTTTGTATACATCAGTACGATATTTTGCTAAAATGTTTGTATACATCAGTACGATATTGTGCTAAAATTTTTGTATACATCAGTACGATATTGTGCTAAAACGTTTGTATACATCAGTACGATATTGTGCTGAAATGTTTGTATACATCAGTACGATATTGTGCTAAAATGTTTGTAAACATCAGTACGATATTGTGCTAAAATGTATGTATACATCAGTACGATATTGTGCTAAAATGTTTGTATACATCAGTACGATATTGTGCTAAAATGTATGTATACATCAGTACGATATTGTGCTAAAATGTTTGTATACATCAATACGATATTGTGCTGAAATGTTTGTATACATCAGTACGATATCGTGCTAAAATGCATGTATACATCAGTACGATATTTTGCTAAAATGTTTGTATACATCAGTACGATATTGTGCTAAAATGTATGGATACATCAGTACGATATCGTGCTAAAATGTATGTATACATCAGTACGATATTGTGCTAAAATGTTTGTATACATCAGTACGATATTGTGCTAAAATGTTTGTATTCATCAGTACGATATTGTGCTAAAATGTTTGTATTCATCAGTACAAAATTGTGCTAAAATGTTTGTATACATCAGTACGATATTGTGCTAAAATGTTTGTATACATCAGTACGATATTGTGCTAAAATGTTTGTATACATCAGTACGATATTGTGCTAAAACGTTTGTATACATCAGTACGATATTGTGCTAAAAGGTATGTATACATCAGTACGATATTGTGCTAAAATGTTTGTATACATCAGTACGATATTGTGCTAAAATGTTTGTATTCATCAGTACGATATTGTGCTAAAATGTTTGTATTCATCAGTACAATATTGTGCTAAAATGTTTGTATTCATCAGTACGATATTGTGCTAAAATGTTTGTATTCATCAGTACAATATTGTGCTAAAATGTTTGTATACATCAGTACGATATTGTGCTAAAATGTTTGTATACATCAGTACGATATTGTGCTAATATGTTTGTTTACATCAGTATGATATTGTGCTAAAATGCTTGTATACATCAGTACGATATTGTGCTAAAATGTTTGTATACATTAGTACGATATTGTGCTAAAATGTTTGTACACATCAGTACGATATTGTGCTAAAATGTTTGTACACATAAGTACGATATTGTGCTAAAATTTTTGTATACAGCAGTACGATATTGTGCTAAAATGCTTGTATACAGCAGTACGCTATTGTGCTAAAATGTTTGTACACATCAGTACGATATTGTGCCAAAATGTTTGTACACATCAGTACGATATTGTGCTAAAATATTTGTATACATCAGTGCGATATTGTGCTAAAATGTTTGTATACATCAGTACGATATTGTGCTAAAATGTTTGTATACATCAGTACGATATTGTGCTAAAATGTTTGTATACATCAGTAAGATATTGTGCTAAAATGTTTGTATACATCAGTACGATATTGTGCTAAAATGTTTGTATACATCAGTACGATATTGTGTTAAAATGTTTGTATACATCAGTACGATATTGTGCTAAAATGTTTGTAGACATCAGTACGATATTGTGCTAAAATGTTTGTATACATCAGTACGATATTATGCTAAAATGTTTGTACACATCAGTGCGATATTGTGCTAAAATGTTTGTACACATCAGTACGATATTGTCCTAAAATGTTTGTATACATCAGTACGTTATTGTGCTAAAATGTTTGTATCCATCAGTACGATATTATGCTAAAATGTTTGTACACATCAGTACGATATTGTGCTAAAATGTTTGTATACATCAGTATTATATTGTGCTAAAATGTTTGTATACATCAGTACGATATTGTGCTAAAATGTTTGTATACATCGGTACGATATTGTGCTAAAATTTTTGTACACATCAGTAAGATATTGTGCTAAAATGTTTGTATACATCAGTTCGATATTGTGCTAAAATGTTTGTATACATCAGTACGATATTGTCCTAAAATGTTTGTATACATCAGTACGATATTGTGCTAAAATGTTTGTATACATCAGTACGATATTATGCTAAAATGTTTGTATACATCAGTACGATATTGTGCTAAAATGTTTGTATACATCAGTACGATATTGTGCTAAAATGTTTGTATACATCAGTACGATATTGTGCTAAAATGTTTGTATACATCAGTACGAT
Organism: Morinoia aosen; assembly: GCA_030386875.1. NCBI lineage: Eukaryota > Metazoa > Arthropoda > Malacostraca > Amphipoda > Talitridae > Morinoia > Morinoia aosen. The sequence goes on along the minus strand of CM059579.1, from coordinate 36,377,190 downwards.
ATTGTGCTAAAATGTTTGTATACATCAGTACGATATTATGCTAAAATGTTTGTATACATCAGTACGATATTTTTAGTTTTTTCACTCAAAGTTTCCAAGTGTTGAAAATTTTCGACAGCTTCAGTACTTGAGTGTACATCAGGAAACACTTATGGCATGACCACAAATTCATATGAAATTATCATAAAATCCTTCGAGGAAATGGTTTAAAGAGTCGCCAGTTCGATATAGCAGGATGAAGTATTTCGCTGTTTTGCAAAGAAAAGACTTCTTAAAGTCATGACGATTGCATACATTCAACGCTCTGCGGCAAGTTAGTATTCAATTTTTTGATCAGAAATAAGAAGATATTTCAGTAAACAAAATTAGCGTGCCTGCTCACTGCTATAAAAATATATATTTATCACTACCCCAGTGAGCGTCCCACGTATCTGTACCCGAAAATTAATGAAAATAAATAAAAAAAAGGCATAATCTCAGCTTAGGTGTCACATGCCAATCCTCTCACTCATTTCTTACACATCGTACGATAAAAAAGCAATTATTTCATTTGTGTATCTGCTTAGAGGTGCGTGTTGTGCCATGTTTCTTGTTAATTACTTTTGCCCAACCTTTTTTATTACTGGAAAATTATTTTGGGCTCTATTTTCACTTTTTCGTTCGAGTTTTTTCTGTCTTTTCTTGTTTCCTAACTCTAAAGCGAACATCCTCGAAGGTATTCTCCAGTAGTATTTGAAGTATTTATAAGCTTTCAGTCATCTTGCCCTGGAGAAAATATCCTGCAGAATATACCTTTATTTTCTCTCAATACTAACCTTTAACGCTGCTATCGTCCTATTCTAATGGTTTGTATATCAATGTAGCACTCTGCATGTGAAGATCCAGTTAGTTTATCTTTTATTAATTTTTTCTTTTATCAATATTTTATTGTTTCTTTCATTCATTTATTTGAAATCCAGTCAGTTGTGGTACATTTCATGTTGCAACTTGTTTTTTAATTAAATAAACGTTTTTCCTTTGCGGCCGGACAATCAGATTACGTTGGCTTGAAGCGGCCCATAGACGATCAGTTTTATTGTCAATATGCTTGACAATAATGTATCTTGATAATTTAATTGGTCGTCTGTGGGCTTGATTGACGACCGTCAATTAATTGACTTAGTCGGCAAAAAAAAAATCATCAATGTATTTAGTCAATGAAATTTTCAATTAAATTGATCGTCTATGGGCCGCTTAAAACTGCAGCGTTTGATGGAGCGAAGAGTGCGGACCGGCGGCAGCGTCCATTACCGTTCAGAGGCTGGTGAAGTGAGTTTGCGGAGTGCAGAGCGTATCTGTTTAGGAATGGAATCTGAGTGTAAGCCAGTTGGAGAAAATATGTCGGGGGCATGCAAGGAAGGTATGCAAGAGATAACTTGTGTTAGAATTAGGAGACCTGTGGATGTCTGGCTATTCATAAACGTTGGAGGTGAAGGTCCAGAGTGAGGCTGCACGAGGTGGAAAAAAGAGATTGAAAGGCGAACGAAAGAATATGGACTGAATAAGTGGATGCTCAGCATGACGCAAAAGCCTACACTAATCTGGTGTATGCGAAAGGAAGTGCCCAAGTGTGAGATGTTCTATGATGGTAGTTTAGGAAGCCAGCTCTTGTTTGCTGTGAGGTGCAAGGCATTGAGCGTTATTAGACGCACATGGAGGTGGAATTAGAATAATAATAGATTAAGTTGGTAGTGTGGCAGGGGAGTGGGAGAAACAATTCAACATTTTGGGTAAATCTGAAGGATATGTCAGTTATCGATTTTCCATTTTTTGGTGCCTGAACCTAATTAATTGAATCAAAATAAACAAGTTTTCTTCTATACACTTTCCGTCTCAAATGAGTATTTTACGATTTATAGCGGTAAGTTTGTTTCGTCTTTGATGACGAATGCGCTCGAATAAACAGCTACTCATCGATTTTCGAATTTTTGTTGCTTGATTCATGATAATAAAATCGAAATAAACAACTTTTCTTCCATACACTTTTGGTCAATGTGAAGTTTCATGCAATCACGGAAATTAATAATGCCGATCCCAGGAATCACTAAAGGAACACATTTCAGAACGTTTTACAAGAATGACATTCTGCTCGCTGATGCGTTATTTTCGAATAATTGAACTTTGAAGTTGGCCTTGGCGCCAAAGGAAGCGAGCGCGTGAAACGGAATTTAATTAATAACGGAAGCTATTACAAACGTAAAAAGGTTGGGTCGTGAGGGGGAGGCACAGTTCTTCTAGTGAAAATTATAAATAAAGCTTCTAACCCACCCATTAGGGTGACGACCGCAATCTTGTTGACATCGGGTCCAAAATGGCGGCACCCATGGTGGTCGCCATGTTAGACCCGATGTAAACAAGATTGCGGTCGTCACCCTAATGGGTGGTTTAGAAGCTTTATTTATACTTTTCACTAAAAGAACTGTGGCTACCCCTCACGACCCAACCTCTTTACGTTTGTAATAGGGGGTTAGCTTCCGTTTTTAATTAAATTACGCTCGCTTCCTTGGGAGCGCCACGGCCAACTTCAAAGTTCAATAATTCGAAAATAACGCATCAGCGAGCAGAATGTCGTTCATGAAAAACGTTCTTAAATGGGTTCCTTTAGTGATTGTTTGGAATATAATTATCAATTTCCGTGATTGCATGAAACTTCACATTGACCACACTTTTTTCGTCAAATGAGTATTTAACGAGGTATAGCGGTAGGTTTGGTTTCGTCTTTGATGACGATCGGGCTGGAAGCGAGACTGCATTGCAGTGATGCCGTCCGACGTGCTGTTTGAATTACTTGCCGCTTCAAACACTGGAGTTAAGGTAAGTCATTTACCGCTATAACTAATAAAATACTCATTTGAGACGGAAAGTGCATAGAAGAAAACTTATTTATTTCGATCTAATTTACTATGGTAAGGCATCGAAATTTACAAAATCGATAAATGACATATCCTTCAGATTTATCACATTTTGTGCTGGAATGTAGTATGAGCAAGAGAAAGTTTCATGAATGTGGTGTTTGAGCTGTATAGAGAATGAGTGGTATGCCAGATGTGCTGAAGATGATTGTCGTATGAGCTGTATTGTTGGATTAGATCAGGAGTGTAAGTTGAGTATCATTGCAGCTATGAAAATTTGGTAAACGTGTAGCGTTGGTCGGTAATCGATTTTCCAGTTTTCGGTGTCTAATCGTAGTTAATTAGATCGAAATAAACAAGTTTTCTTCTATGCACTTTCCGCCGGAGATGAATACTTTACGAGTTAAAGCGGTAAATAAGTTACCGCAACTCCAGTGTTTGAAGCGGAAAGAAATTCATCGACCCCGTGGTAGGGCATCACTGCAATGAAGTCTCGCTTCCAGCGGAATCGTCATCAAAGACGAAACCAAACCTACCGCTATACCTCGTTAACTATTCATTTGACGAAAAAAGCGTATAGCCTAGTAGAAAAGTTGTTTATTTTGATGTTATTACGATGATTCAAGCAACAAAAATTCGAAAATCGATGAGTAGCTGTTTATTCGAGCGCATTCGTCATCAAAGACGAACCTAAACCTATCACCATAACTCGTTAAATACTCATTTCCGACGGAAAGTGCATGGAGGAAAAATTGTTTATTTAGATTTAATTACCTATTTCTAGGCACCGAAAAGTGGAAAATCGATTACTGACCAACGCTACACATTTACCGAAATTTTTTCTTGTACGTGCCTGGAGTATGAGAGAGGGTCAATATTGAATTTAATCTTGTCAACGCTTTCGAAAATTTTGTTACCTTTATTAGGTGATAGGGTATATTTGAAGACATAATACACAAATGACATAGTGCTCGCAAATGCTTAATTTTCGAGATATTTAACTCTGAAGTTATAGGACCGTCGTAGATAAATCTGAACAAACTGACACGTAAATAAGCTGAACTACGGAATTGACATAACGAAAGCTGAAGTTAGGTTAGGTAAACTAACCTAAGTAAACCTAAAATAATTTGAAAGACACCGATGGTTGTCCGCCAAAATGACTGCGAATGCTCCGTATCCGCCAAACCCTGGAAGAGCCATTCGAGACGGCCGTTAACGCTTTTCTTACCTGAACGTTAGTTATGCTATATCTCGAAAACTAAGCCTTTGCAAACACAATATAATTCGTGTAAAACGTCTTCAAATATCTCCAATTACCTAGATGTCGCAACGAATTTGGTAAATCTGAAGGATATGTCAGTTATCGATTTTATAAATTTCGATGCCTAAGCATAGTTAATTAGATCGAAATAAACAAGTTTTCTTCTATGCACTTTCCGTCTCAAATGAGTATTTTATTAGTTAAAGCGGTAAATGACGTACCGCAACTCCAGTGTTTGAAGCGGCAAGTAATTCAAGGAGCACGTCGGACAGCAACACTGCAATGCGTACTCGCTTCCAGCGCGATCGTCATCAAAGACTAAAACTAACCTACCGCTATACCTCGTTAAATACTCATTTGACGAAAAAAGTGTATAGAAGAAAAGTTGTTTATTTCGATGTTATTACCATGATCCAAGCAACAAAAATTCGAATATCGATGAGTAGCTGTTTATTTGAGCGCATTCCTGATCAACAACGAAACTAAACTTACCGCTATACATCGTAAAATACTCATTTGAGACGGAAAGTGCATAGATGAAAACTTGTTTGTTTTGATGCAATTAATTAGGTTCAGGCACCAAAAAGTGGAAAATCAATAACTGACATATCCTTCAGATTTACCACGAATTTATGTAAATCGTTGACAACATTAAATTCAATATTGACCAGAGACAGTGACAGGAATGAGCCAGTCATGTGGAGTGGGATGTAGTGACCCCTTGCCTGAGGGATGGTGTTTTGACGATCTGGTAATCTTAGTGATGCCGTCCGATGGCAGGTTGTGACGAGGATTTATTGGATCCTGAGTAGCTTATGGGACAAGTCTGGTACACAGGCTCTGAACTCTTGTGTGAATATTGTGAGCATTGCGAAGGGAATTGTAGGCCGCTACAAACGCCCTGACGCTGTCGGCCCTCGCTCTCAAGTTCAAGTTAGTTCGTAAAACTCAAATCATCTCGTTTTGTGTAGCGGGATATTAACAGTAGGTTACCTCACCATTTCTTGACTATTTCCAGACTAACGTTATCGTGAGGTATCTATTGACCACAAATCGCCTTAACAAGATTGAAACTACCACGTACCGGTATTAGTCAAGTTTCACCCCGATCGGAAAGGTAAGAACATAAGTAAAATTTCACTGCAGCAACGGATTTTGTGTGAAATTATGTGGTCATTGTAGGAGCAACTTTGTTTTGAATTGTTGGTAAGTGGTTACTTCTGTCGTTGATTTAGCCGAAAATGTTGACCCTAGGAAAAGCCGCAGTTTCTGAGGTTCGCGGGCAGTGCGACACTTTGCGTGAGCCGCCATGTGGGTCACGCAAAGTGTCGCACTGCGTGACCCACATGGCGGCTCACGCAAAGTGTCGCACTTTGCGTGAGCCGCCATGTTGGGTCGCTGAGGGAGTATTTACATGCTGCTCACCAACAAATGGTAGCGAAGGGAATTTACATAAATCCCAAATGAAGGCACCATCCAATTAATGTTTGGTATCTTTAAAATTGCTTACTACAATTGACTTTAGATTCGAATTGAATATTGAACTTCAGTTTTACCTGCTGGGGTCTAAGTGTTAATTAGGGCACAATAAAGAGGCAAGAACAGAGGCTAAACTTCCTCTACATTTCAACAGCGCCGCGAACCAACCGTTTGTTTCAGACAGTAAATGTTGCTTTCAGGAGAATTTTTTTTGTTATTTACCGCAGGTGATAGAGAGGTAGAATTTTTCTTAAGTCTAGTACAATGGTCAAATTTGAGTATAGCTACCTGTGGGCCCGAACAAGTTCAGCGACTTCTAGGGCATCCTACCATCACGTTATTCTAGGGTGTACAAAAATGTTTAACCTAGATCACTTAACCTAGTTTCGCATTAGACTGATCCTTGAGATAATTAACTCGATATTTTATGCTGTATTTTACAATATAGGTCAAATCGGCTATATTTAACAGTATGTTCGATAAAACGATTCAAGAGCAGAGAGAAGATTGGTTATGGTACCCAAGGCAAGTTACATTATGACATTATCATTAGTTACATGTTGGAGGCAAGATTTTGACACGGTGACCTTACACGACTAGTATTCAGATAGGAAGCGAGACTCAAGATGTCTTTTGAATACTTTGTACGAATTACATTCACGGATCTCTGCAGGTATAGAGTTCCAAGTTTTGGTTCCAACGAAGAGAATACTGTGTTGCGACCGGGCCTTTGAATAATAAGGAAGCATGAATTTACTTCTATTTCGGGTTAAATGGTCGTGATGACCAGTTTGCGCAGTCAATAATTGTCTTAGGCTATTGTCGCCATCATTTCTTAATGTTTTGTAAATGAAATTACATATGGAGATTTTGTAGAGATCCGAAAGTTTAAGTATTTGTAAATTTTTGAAAGAATCATTTGTGTGAGCATTATATTCTAGGTTCTTTACCGCTCTGACAGCTCTTTTCTGCAGAGTAAAAATTTTGTTGGTTTTATTTTTATCAGTTCCGTGCCATGCTTCTATTCCGTATTGCAAGTATGGAGAAATGAGCGCTCGGTAGAGCATTTGTAAAGCTGTTTCAGGCAGAAAATTTTTAACTTTATTTAGGATTCCGATGGATTTTGATAATTTAGAACTAATATGAGTGATGTGCTCTTTGAAGGTCAGATGTTTATCTATTATGATGCCCAGAAACTTACATGAGGTGGTTTCTTCGATTTCACCTTCGCCAATTTTAATGCATGGGAGAGATACATATTTCTTGTATGAGAATGTAATATAATTTGTTTTATCAATATTAAGGCTTATTTTATTAGCTTTGAGCCACGATGAAACTTTGTGAAGTTCAGTATTTATACTCTCCACAATCATAGCAGGATTTTGGTTCGGAAGGACCGCAGAAAGCGTACTGTCATCGGCAAAAAGTATGAATTTGAATAATGATGTAGATTTTACAATATCATTGATAAAAATCAGAAACATGAGAGGCCCAAGAACAGATCCTTGTGGAACTCCATGGCTAATTGTCTGTGGGTCTGATTTTTCGTCGTCAATGACAACGTATTGCTTCCGATTTGTTAGTTATGATCTGAACCAATCATGGGCAATCCCTCGAATGCCATAACAGTGTAGTTTCGAGAGTAGTATTTTATGGTCCACACAATCAAATGCTTTTCGAAAGTCAAGAAATACAGAGAAGACAGGCTTTTCTTCATCTATATTAGAATAGAGGAATTGTAAATGATTTAATATAGCCTGTGTTGTTGAATTTTTAGAGCGAAAGCCGTTTATCGTAAAGAAATGATTTTTGCTCAAAATAAGAGTACACTTTTTTATACACAATCTTTTCGAATACTTTGCTAATAATTGGTAGTACGGAGATAGGTCGACAATTGTTTACACAGGTTTTTTCACCACTTTTAAAGATAGGGGTTACTCTAGCAACTTTGAGGGAGTTCGGGAAAGTGCCTATAGTAAGAGAGACTGGTTAATAATATTTGATATCAGCGGGGCTACAATGTCAGCAATAACTTTAAGTGCTTCAGTCGGAAACGTTTGTAATCCACTCGATTTATTTTTCATGTTGTTTATGCACGTAATTACATCGGAGGAGTTTGTAGGCGTAAAGAAAAAGTAGTTGGGTTCTCGAATATGATCCATAAATTCCAGGTGATCAGTAGGTTCACTTGGAATACCACCAGCTATAGTTTCCTCTACGTTTACGAAGAAGTTGTTAAAGAGGTTAGCAATTTATTTCTTTTCATGGTATTTTACATTATCTTGAATAACATATTCAATTTTATTTTTATCGGCATTATTCGGTTAACAGCAAGAGTTAAGGAGATACCAAGTCTTTTTAACATCAGTTTTGAATTGAGTAAACTTGAGCGTAAAGTAGTTCTTTTTTGATGTTCTTATCTGGTTTGTTACATAGTTTCTGAATCGGTTATATGTTTCTCTAGATATTCGCCCTTCGCAAAGGAGGGCTAGGTACGCTTGACGTTTCTTTATATTTATCACGATGTCTCTAGTAATCCAGGGCTTTTGTTTATTTTTCGGGGTAACTGTACGAGTTACAATTGGGCAACACTGATTGTATGCGGTCATTATAGTTTGTCAACTTTACTACTGCTTCATCAATGCTCGTAGTATTATTGTTTTGTTGAGAGATGTGCAATGTAGGCATTGATTCTTTTATTATATGAAAGAAGACACCAATGCGTGAAAGAAGCGTGTTTTGTCTTACTTTTCATTCATTTAATTTTTCATTCTTTCTTCGTTCATTTTTTATTAATAGTTTCATCTAGTTTTCCTGTCATTCATTTATTCTTGCATCCAGTCATTCTTTCATTTACTTTTTCCTTTATTCATTTCGTTTTTCTTTCGTTCATTTACTTTTTCGCCTATTCATTTAGTTTTTTTTTCGTTTATTTACTTTTTCGCCTATTCATTTAGTTTTTTTCCGTTTATTTACTTTTTCGCCTATTCATTTAGTTTTTTTACGTTTATTTACTTTTTCGCCTATTCATTCAGTATTTCTTCCGTTCATTTATTTTTACGCCTATTCATTTAGTTTTTTACGTTTATTTACTTTTTCGCCTATTCATTTAGTTTTTCTTCCGTTCATTTACTTTTTCGCCTATTCATTTAGTTTTTCTTCCGTTCATTTACTTTTTCGCCTATTCATTTAGTGTTTCTTCCGTTAATTTATATCATTTCAGTTGCACACGTAACTGGGGTTGCAGAGGTCTGGAGGGATTTATCTTTGCATGATTTATCTCCATACCGTTTATCTTTACATGATTTATTTCTGTACCGTTAATCTTTACATGATTTATTTCTATACCGTTTATCTTTACCTGATTTATCTACATACCGTTTATCTTTACATGACTTATCTTTGTAAGTTAACATTCCCTGATTTAACTATCTGGATATCTTCACATTGAATTCTTCTTATCCCTTTGACATCCGCCGTAGGGCGGGGGATCAGAGCTGCGTAGCGCAGGGCGGGGAAATTAGGATCGATTTCAAACTAGTATAATTTACTTCATATATGTATACCCGTTATAATTTTGACTAGTTTGGGTCTACTAATTATAATTGTGATATAATTATACTAGATATATTTATAACTAGCGTAATAGGCTATTTCCCTGACCCCCTTCCCCCGATACTACGCAAGTCAAATCCACGCGGTCTGTTCGCCCCGCCCTTTGTACACGAACATAACGTCTGCTGACGCGCCCTTTGTACACGAACATAACGTCTGCTGACGCGCCCTTTGTACACGAACATAACGTCTGCTGACGCGCCCTCTGACAACGAACATAACGTCTGCTGACGCGCCCTTTGTACACGAACATAACGTCTGCTGACGCGCCCTTTGTACACGAACATAACGTCTGCTGACGCGCCCTCTGTACACGAACATAACGTCTGCTGACGCGCCCTTTGTACACGAACATAACGTCTGCTGACGCGCCCTTTGTACACGAACATAACGTCTGCTGACGCGCCCTCTGTACACGAACATAACGTCTGCTGACGCGCCCTCTGTACACGAACATAACGTCTGCTGACGCGCCCTCTGTACACGAACATAACGTCTGCTGACGCGCCCTCTGTACACGAACATAACGTCTGCTGACGCGCCCTCTGACAACGAACATAACGTCTGCTGACGCGCCCTCTGTACTCGAACATAACGTCTGCTGACGCGCCCTCTGTACACGAACATAACGTCTGCTGACGTGCCCTCTGTACACGAACATAACGTCTGCTGACGCGCCCTCTGTACACGAACATAACGTCTGCTGACGCGCCCTCTGTACACGAACATAACGTCTGCTGACGCGCCCTCTGTACACGAACATAACGTCTGCTGACGCGCCCTCTGTACACGAACATAACGTCTGCTGACGCGCCCTCTGTACACGAACATAACGTCTGCTGACGCGCCCTCTGTACACGAACATAACGTCTGCTGACGCGCCCTCTGTACACGAACATAACGTCTGCTGACGCGCCCTCTGTACACGAACATAACGTCTGCTGACGCGCCCTCTGTACACGAACATAACGTCTGCTGACGCGCCCTCTGTACACGAACATAACGTCTGCTGACGCGCCCTCTGTACACGAACATAACGTCTGCGGACGCGCCCTCTGTACACGAACATAACGTCTGCTGACGCGCCCTCTAAGTTTCTTGCGGTGAAACCAAACAATTTGCTCGCATCTTTGGCGCTGTCTTCTGCTTGTTGCTCGCGCTGGGGCTGTGGTGATGTTTGGCTGTGTTGTGGTGTGTGATGATGCTTGGCTGTGTGGTGGTGTGTGGTGATGCTTGGCTCTGTGGTGGTGTGTGGTGATGCTTGGCTGTGTGGTGGTGTGTGGTGATGCTTGGCTGTGTGGTGGTGTGTGGTGATACTTGGCTGTGTGGTGGTGTGTGGTGATGCTTGGCTGTGTGGTGGTGTGTGGTGATGCTTGGATGTGTGGTGGTGTGTGGTGATGCTTGGCTGTGTGGTGGTGTGTGGTGATACTTGGCTGTGTGGTGGTGTGTGGTGATGCTTGGCTGTGTGGTGGTGTGTGGTGATGCTTGGATGTGTGGTGGTGTGTGGTGATGCTTGGCTGTGTGGTGGTGTGTGGTGATACTTGGCTGTGTGGTGGTGTGTGGTGATGCTTGGCTGTGTGGTGGTGTGTGGTGATACTTGGCTGTGTGGTGGTGTGTGGTGATGCTTGGCTGTGTGGTGGTGTGTGGTGATGCTTGGATGTGTGGTGGTGTGTGGTGATGCTTGGCTGTGTGGTGGTGTGTGGTGATGTTTGGCTCTCTGGTGGTGTGTGGTGATGCTTGGCTCTGTGGTGGTGTGTGGTGATGTTTGGCTCTCTGGTGGTGTGTGGTGATGCTTGACTCTGTGGTGGTGTGTGGTGATGCTTGACTGTGGTAGTGTGTGATGATGTTTGGCTCTCTGGTGGTGTGTGGTGATGTTTGGCTGTGTGGTGGTGTGTGGTTATGCTTGGCTGTGTGGTGGTGTGTGGTGATGCTTGGCTGTGTGGTGGTGTGTGGTGATGCTTGGCTGTGTGGTGGTGAGTGGTGATGCTTGGCTGTGTAGTGGTGTGTGGTGATGCTTGGCTGTGTGGTGGTGTGTGGTGATGTTTGGCTCTCTGGTGGTGTGTGGTGATGCTTGGCTCTGTGGTGGTATGTGGTGATGTTTGGCTCTCTGGTGGTGTGTGGTGATGCTTGACTCTGTGGTGGTGTGTGGTGATGCTTGACTCTGTGGTGGTGTGTGGTGATGCTTGACTGTGGTAGTGTGTGGTAATGTTTGGCTCTCTGGTGGTGTGTGGTGATGCTGGGCTCTGTGGTGGTGTGTGGTGATGCTTGGCTGTGAGGTGGTGTGTGGTGATGCTTGGCTGTGAGGTGGTGTGTGGTGATGCTTGGCTGTGAGGTGGTGTGTGGCGATGCTTGGCTCTGTGGTGGTGTTGGTGATGCTTGGCTCTGTGGTGGTGGTGTGTGGTGATGCTTTGCTGTGTGGTGGTGTGTGGTGATGCTTGGCTCTCTGGTGGTGGTGTGTGGTGATGCTTGGCTGTGTGGTGGGGTGTGGTGATGCTTGGCTGTGTGGTGGGGTGTGGTGATGCTCGGCTGTGCGGTGGTGTGTGGTGATGCTTGGCTGTGTGGTGGTGTGTGGTGATGCTTGACTGTGTGGTGGTGTGTGGTGATGCTTGGCTGTGTGGTAGTGTGTGGTGATGTTTGGCTCTGTGGTGGTGTGTGGTGATGCTTGGCTCTGTGGTGGTGTGTGGTGATGCTTGGCTCTGTGGTGGTGTGTGGTGATGCTTGGCTCTGTGGTGGTGTGTGGTGATGCTTAGCTCTGTGGTGGTGTGTGTGGTGTTGCTTGGCTGTGTGGTGGTGTGTGTGGTGATGCTTGGCTGTGTGGTGGTGTGTGGTGATGCTTGGCTCTGTGGTGGTGTGTGGTGATGCTTGGCTCTGTGGTGGTGTGCGTGGTGATGCTTGGCTGTGTGGTGGTGTGTGTGATGTTGCTTGGCTGTGTGGTGGTGTGTGTGGTGATGCTTGGCTGTGTGGTGGTGTGTGGTGATGCTTGGCTCTGTGGTGGGGTGTGGTGATGCTTGGCTCTGTGGTGGTGTGCGTGGTGATGCTTGGCTGTGTGGTGGTGTGTGTGATGTTGCTTGGCTGTGTGGTGGTGTGTGTGGTGATGCTTGGCTCTGTGGTGGTGTGTGGTGATGCTTGGCTCTGGGGTGGTGTGTGGTGATGCTTGGCTGAGTGGTGGTCTGCGGCTGCTGGAGGTTGCCTACCTTCTGGGGTGTCGGGGACTAATGCTACTAATGTAAATTGACTAATGCAACTAATGTGAATTGACTAATGCGACTAATGTGAATTGACTAATGCGACTCATGTGAATTGACTAATGGGACTAATGTGAATTGACTAATGGGACTAGTTTGAATTGACAAATGCGACTAATGTGAATTGACTAATGCGACTAATGTGAATTGACTAATGGGACTAGTTTCAATTGACAAATGCGACTAATGTGAATTGACAAATGCGACTAATGTGAACTGACAAATGCGACTAATGTGAACTGACAAATGCGACTAATGAGAATTGACAAATGCGACTAATGAGAATTGACTAATGCGACTAATGTGAATTGACTAATGCGACTAATGTGAATTGACTAATGCGACTAATGTGAATTGACTAATGCGACTAATGTGAATTGACTAATGGGACTAATGTGAATTGACTAATGGGACTAGTTTGAATTGACAAATGCGACTAGTTTGAATTGACTAATGCGACTAATGTGAATTGACTAATGCGACTAGTTTGAATTGACAAATGCGACTAGTTTGAATTGACAAATGCGACTAGTTTGAATTGACTAATGCGACTAATGTGAATTGACTAATGCGACTAGTTTGAATTGACAAATGCGACTAGTTTGAATTGACTAATGCGACTAATGTGAATTGACTAATGGGACTAATGTGAATTGACTAATGGGACTAGTTTGAATTGACAAATGCGACTAGTTTGAATTGACTAATGCGACTAATGTGAATTGACTAATGCGACTAATGTGAATTGACTAATGGGACTAATGTGAATTGACTAATGCGACTAACGTGAATTGACTAATGGGACTAGTTTGAATTGACAAATGCGACTAATGTGAATTGACTAATGCGACTAATGTGAATTGACTGATGCGACTAATGTGAATTGACTGATGCGACTAATGTGAATTGACTGATGCGACTAATGTGAATTGACTAATGCGACTAATGTGAATTGACTGATGCGACTAATGTGAATTGACTGATGCGACTAATGTGAATTGACTAATGCGACTAACGTGAATTGACTAATGCGACTAATGTGAATTGACTAATGCGACTAATGTGAATTGACTAATGCGGCTAATGTGAATTGACTAATGCGGCTAATGTGAATTGACTAATGCGGCTAATGTGAATTGACTAATGCGGCTAATGTGAATTGACTAATGCGGCTAATGTGAATTGACTAATGCGGCTAATGTGAATTGACTAATGCGACTAATGTGAATTGACTAATGGGACTAATGTGAATTGACTAATGCGACTAGTTTGAATTGACAAATGCGACTAATGTGAATTGACTAATGCGACTAATGTGAATTGACTAATGGGACTAGTTTGAATTGACAAATGCGACTAGTTTGAATTGACAAATGCGACTAATGTAAATTGACTAATGCGACTAATGTGAATTGACTAATGGGACTAATGTGAATTGACAAATGCGACTAATGTGAATTGACTAATGCGACTAATGTGAATTGACTAATGGGACTAATGTGAATTGACTAATGCGACTAGTTTGAATTGACAAATGTGACTAATGTGAATTGACTAATGCGACTAATGTGAATTGACTAATGGGACTAATGTGAATTGACTAATGCGACTAATGTGAATTGACTAATGCGACTAATGTGAATTGACTAATGGGACTAGTTTGAATTGACAAATGCGACTAGTTTGAATTGACAAATGCGACTAATGTGAATTGACAAATGCGACTAATGTGAATTGACTAATGCGACTAGTTTGAATTGACAAATGTGACTAATGTGAATTGACTAATGCGACTAATGTGAATTGACTAATGGGACTAATGTGAATTGACTAATGCGACTAATGTGAATTGACTAATGCGACTAATGTGAATTGACTAATGGGACTAGTTTGAATTGACAAATGCGACTAGTTTGAATTGACAAATGCGACTAGTTTGAATTGACAAATGCGACTAATGTGAATTGACTAATGCGACTAATGTGAATTGACTAATGCGACTAATGTGAATTGACTAATGCGACTAATGTGAATTGACAAATGCGACTAATGAGAATTGACTAATGCGACTAATGTGAATTGACTAATGCGACTAATGTGAATTGACTAATGCGACTAATGTGAATTGACTAATGGGACTAATGTGAATTGACTAATGGGACTAGTTTGAATTGACAAATGCGACTAATGTGAATTGACTAATGCGACTAATGTGAATTGACTAATGCGACTAGTTTGAATTGACAAATGCGACTAATGTGAATTGACAAATGCGACTAATGAGAATTGACTAATGCGACTAATGTGAATTGACTGATGCGACTAATGTGAATTGACTGATGCGACTAATGTGAATTGACTGATGCGACTAATGTGAATTGACTAATGGGACTAATGTGAATTGACTAATGCGACTAATGTGAATTGACAAATGCGACTAATGAGAATTGACTAATGCGACTAATGTGAATTGACTAATGCGACTAATGTGAATTGACTAATGCGACTAATGTGAATTGACTAATGCGACTAATGTGAATTGACTAATGCGACTAATGTGAATTGACTAATGGGATTAGTTTGAATTGACAAATGCGACTAATGTGAATTGACTAATGCGACTAATGTGAATTGACTAATGCGACTAATGTTAATTGACTAATGGGACTAATGTGAATTGACTAATCGGACTAGTTTGAATTGACAAATGCGACTAGTTTGAATTGACAAATGCGACTAATGTGAATTGACAAATGCGACTAATGAGAATTGACTAATGCGACTAATGTGAATTGACTAATGCGACTAATGTGAATTGACTAATGCGACTAATGTGAATTGACTAATGCGACTAATGTGGAATGACTAATGCGGCTAATGTGAATTGACTATTGCGACTAATGTGAATTGACTATTGCGACTAATGTGAATTGACTAATGCGACTAATGTGAATTGACTAATGCGACTAATGTGGAATGACTAATGCGACTAATGTGAATTGACTAATGCGACTAATGTGAATTGACTAATGCGACTAATGTGAATTGACTAATGCGACTAATGTGAATTGACTAATGGGGCTAATCTCACTAATGTGACAGAAGTAAATTACTGAACACTTCTCGACATTGATGCTCTTTTGTCAGGCATCGGTCTATTGGAAAAGAAGGTTCGAGCCTAAATGCTACCTCTCAAGAGGACATTTCTATTGTACCTGCGTGTGTTAGCACTCCCTGAGGAAGATGTGAGGTCCCAAGTTGAAAGCAAGGTGTGTCTTCTCTTTCTTGAAACGGTTTTTGGCTTTGTTACGGAACATCTTTTTTCGGTTCATTGCTGTCCTGTTTATCTACACCTACTACTTTCTTCTTCAACTTTTATCATGTTTCAAAACCTTCCTTTTTATCTTACTGACTCTAAGCGCACGGGATCCCTTGCGGGAACATCCTATGTGCATAGATTCCACGTTCCCACTCCATTGAAAATGGTGCCTTCATCCTTCGTCTTTTTGAGCACATTTGTTGTGGTAAACGGAGGCTAAAACTAGTTTATAATCTACAATCAATGTCTAAATGTTCTCGTACCCACAATCCTGACGAGTTCTCTTCCTCAAGGTAGTGAAACTATCGCTATGGTTCATGAGATCACAGTACGCTTATTGATTCATTGTATCATGGTTCATTGTATAGTTGTAATTATCTCTATGGTTCGTTGTGTCATTATGATGACCTAAATGAAGGCGGATAGCATCACTATTGCGGCGACCACAAAAGTTCCTAAAACAAACCCTTCACTTTAAAAGATCTAAAACCAACCCTCTACTTTAAAAGATCTAAAACCAACCCTCTACTTTAAAAGATCTAAAACCAACCCTCTACTTTAAAAGATCTAAAACCAACCCTCTACTTTAAAAGATCTAAAACCAACCCTGTACTTTAAAAGATCTAAAACCAACCCTCTACTTTAAAAGATCTAAAACCAACCCTCTACTTTAAAAGATCTAAAACCAACCCTCTACTTTAAAAGATCTAAAACCAACCCTCTACTTTAAAAGATCTAAAACCAACCCTCTACTTTAAAAGATCTAAAACCAACCCTGTACTTTGAAAGATCTAAAACCAACCCTCTACTTTAAAAGATCTAAAACCAACCCTCTACTTTAAAAGATCTAAAACCAACCCTCTACTTTAAAAGATCTAAAACCAACCCTCTACTTTAAAAGATCTAAAACCAACCCTGTACTTTAAAAGATCTAAAACCAACCCTCTACTTTAAAATATCTAAAACCAACCCTCTACTTTAAAAGATCTAAAACCAACCCTCTACTTTAAAAGATCTAAAACCAACCCTGTACTTTAAAAGATCTAAAACCAACCCTCTACTCTAAAAAATCTAAAACCAACCCTCTACTTTAAAAAATCTAAAACCAACCCTCAACTTTAAAAATCTAAAACCAACCCTCTACTTTAAAACAACTCATAGCAACGAAGTCTATGAGAAGCATATGTTGTGTAACAAGATTGGATAAAATCCGTTATGAAATGATATGACGAAGGTCATGTGTGAGGGAAGCCAGAAAGTCATCGCAGAGAGTGGATCAAAGTGTGAGGTTAGATTAAGCATGTTGAAAGAATGACTGAAATGCGTGAATGGATGGAAAATTAAATAAAAAATAAATAATTGTACTAGGGATAGGTACACATATTATTGCATTTCTAGCAGCATGGCAATTGCATTTCTTGCAGCATGGCAGATGATCGCGCACCGAGTGAGGAAGAGCCACCGATACCACCTCGAAAAAAGGAAAGCTCCACTTGAAAGCTAGAAACTACCAGCTGAAATTTAAAGATTAGTTGACATCGGAACCTGGGTTTCAGGGATGGTTATCCAAGTTCTCAAAATCAACAGAGTAATAGGTTGTGGAATATTGCAAGGTTTATCTAACCTACTCGTATATTACTTGTGCTCGCGGTGGCACGGTGGTCAAGGGATCGGACTTGTATGTTGGAGACGCGGGTTCGTATCCCGGCGCTGGCGCGGCGATTTTCCCCGTTGGGTATGAGGGAAAGCTCAAGCACAATACCCCACTCGACCCAGGTTTCGGGAATGGGTACCGGCTTTGCGGGGGAACCGTCATGGTTTCCTATATATAGTGTTAGTTATAAGAAATTTGAAAAAACAATGCTTAAGATCACTTGTATCAGGCTTGATTGGAAATAAAGCATCCCAAAGATGCCGATGTTTGTTTGTTTGTTTGTTTTTGTTTTGTTTGTGGGAAATCGAAGATCAGGCGCCACATGCTCTCAGCGACACAAATAACGATCCATGGTGGCAAAAAAAACATCAATTGCCAGCTACGTGCTATCCAATGATCCTCTCGAAAATCGTGCTAGTAAAGTGGAACTGCAAGTTTGTGCATTTTTAGCTAAGCACCACCAACCTATCTCATTGTGTGAGCCTCTTTTAGTTTGATAAAAACAATGTTAACAGATCAGGAGTCGTAGAAAAAATCGCGCCTTGGAAAATAGCGGGCATCAAAATTAATTCGACAGGTTTTTGGCAAACATCTTGTACGTGATATCGTCTGGATATCAACCCAGCATTCTAACGTCGTTTGACTGGATTTCCCTCCTGACGCTCATGCAGTATGTAACACAGGACTTATTCATACTGACAGAGCTCTGGAAACCAGTCCATTTACCTTTTAGTGAATTAATATATCATAGATCAGGATTGGCTGTTTTAGGGCAATCTGGGGTAATCAACACCCTTCAGCTACGGTAATTAGAGTCGCCTCGCGTGGAAACCCTGGCCTGCATCTGTTGGTCTGGCTTTAGGCATTGAATGGATGGCAACTGAACTAATTTTACACAAATTAGTAGCAGTAATCTGGAATGATGGGGAGAGTGAAAAAATAGTTATTTGAAAACACACGCAACACAACCAACTGCGAATACATTAAGCATCAAATTTTAGTAAGGTAATTATTAGGATTTTTGTCATAACGACCACCGTAAAATACACAGTAAAACCGGCTACCGTGAAAAAGTCACACTTTACGATTGTTGACACATCGTCATATGACTGGGAACCTAAAAACTGATAGCAAATACTAGTTACGTAGGGTTACAATACTCTAAAAATAATAAATCAAACATAGGCAGCATGAGTAGGCGTTAATGGCATTATGATGGTATTTATGGCGTTTGTAGGCATTTATGGCATTATAGGCACTTATTGCGCTTTAGGCATTATAGGCATTTATGGCAAAAGTCCGGGCTTTAGATATACCGATAGCTGAGGTTAACTTAGTTAAGGTTAGATCGGTTTAATAAACTAACCTAAGTAAACATAGAAATAATTTAACCTAGCCATATCAACACCGATGGTTACCACCAAAACTGACTGCGCATGTTCCGTATCCGCCATACACCGGAAGAGCCATATCACTTTGTTCATTTAAATAAATAACACAATATGAAATAAAAACTTTTAAACCAGCAATATAGTCATTATCAACTATTTATGCCAACACCCACACACCGTTTAATGCACTCAAATAAGGTCCCACAACACCCTTTGCATGCACCTTCCACTGCAAGAACTATATCGAAACTGCCGGCAATGCTATTCTAACCTTCCAGGGTTTCCACGCGAGGCGACTCTAATTACCCTAGCTGAAGGGTGTTGATTACCCCAGATTACCCTAAAACAACTAATCCTGACCTATGATCTATTAATTAACTAAAAGGTAAATGGACTGGTTTCCAGAGCTCTGTCAGTATGAATAAGTCCTGTGTTACATACTGCATGAGCGTCAAGAGGGAAATCCAGTCGAACGACGTTAGAATGCTGGTTTGATATCCAGACGATATCACGTACAAGATGTTTGCCAAAAACCTGTCGAATTAATTTTGATGCCCGCTGTTTTCCAAGGCGCCCTTTTTTTCTGCGACTCCTGATCTGGGAACATTGTTTTCATCAAACTAAAAGAGGCTCACACAATGAGATAGGTGGTGCTTAGCTAAAAATGCGCAAACTTGCAGTTCCACTTTACGAGCAAGATTTTCGAGAGGATCATTGGATTGCACGTAGCTGGCAATTAATGGAGTTTTCTTTGCCACCATGGATCATTGTTTGTGTCTCTGAGAGCATGTGACGCTTGATTTCCGATTTTCCACAAGTAATATCGGTTCGACAAACCTTACACTATGCCAAATCCTTTTGCTCTGTTGATTTTGAGGACTTCGCTAACCATCTCTCAAACTCAGGTTCCGATGTCCACGAATCTTTAAATTTCTGCTGGTAGTTTTTAGCTTCCACGTGGAGCTTTCCTTTTTTCGAGGTGGTGTCATTGGCTCTTCCTCACTCGGTGCGCGATCATCTGCTATGCTGCAAGAAATGCAGTAATATGCGTAATTATCCCTACTACAATTATTTATTTTTTATTAAATTTTCCATCCATTCACGCACTTCAGCCATTCTTTCCACATGCTCAATCTAACCTAACACTTTGATCCACTCTCTGCGATGATTTTCTGGCTTCCCTCACACACGACCTTCGTCGTATCTTTTCATAAAGGATTTTATCCAATCTTGTTACACCACAAATGCTTCTCAGAGACTTGGTTGCTATCACATTCACTTATCAACTCATAAAGTTGATTGTAAAGTTATCAAATTTCTTCATTTCCTGAAGAGCAGGTGAGGAAATTCAGATGTTGTTGGTGAAAACTACCTTGCCTCTATTAATATGCATAAACTTTCCTCAACACTCAGTTGTAGAACCCCAAGTGCTTCAATTTTGGTTGACGGAATTCTAGGCATGATCGCAGCTATATCAAATTCTACGTCCGTGCTACTGCGCCTAAGAAAGACAGTGAGAATACAAACAGATATTGCAAGTTTTAAGTCGATAACTGTACTATTTTGTTCATATGAATTTTTGTAACTAATTACATAGCTTCTTCCTTTCGCCTTTAGCACCTTTTGCAACTCGAAGTGTCAAAGAACCCTGTCTAAATTTTTTTATTTGCATCGATACAAAAACATGCTTCGTGGGCGAGCAACATGGCTAAGAAATAGGACGCCTTCCATCTAATAAGCTGGCAAAATACCAGCGCTGTGGGGCAACTCTGCTGTTAATTCAATGACTATCACAAGAATGAACCTATTAATTATTTCTAAGATGAAATATATTAGCTGTGGAATTTGACAATACAACAAACATACCTGTCAATATCCTTTTGAAGCTTCAACCACTAGTGCAATCAGAATAGGACAGTGACTTGCGTCGACTGGCTGTTGCTGACACCGATCGAGTTTTTATTAGCAAAATGCAACTCAGAATCATTTGTCAAAACGAAGTGGATATGAGATATTATGGCTTCGTACGTATCTTGACGCCGTCTTTCGTGAGCGATACCTGATGACATTCAAATATGCGACACTAACCACAGCAGCAGTGCAGTTTTGTGAACACTTAATTCTGACCCGTTTCATTACATTTCGTTCAAGTGGTAACCAGTAGGGTGCTTGCATATTGGCTTCCAATTTTTTATTTTTCGTAAATTAGGCGGTCACTTCCTTCACGGAGCTCTGATTACCCTAGATTTGCCCATATTTTTCATTACCCTAAACATTACCCTAGGGTACCCCTGATTACCCTAAACTGGGGTAATTACCCTGCTCGTGGAAACACTGAGTCCTTCACCCAGGGCTTCCACGAGTGTGAAAGTTCCTACCCTAAAACTTTGCTCAAGATTACCCTAAAAATGCATAAATTACCCTAAAATATCAATTAAGCCCATTGCTAGTATTACGTGAATATATTCAATGTTTCCATGTTTATATGTTTAGAAATGACACAACATCAGGGTTTATGCGAACATTAGAAAATGAAGTTCTCTGATTTTACGGAGTCATGTGTGTCACGATACGTGCAACATTTTATATTGCTTTCACCATAGTCTACCCTCTTTCTTTGATTTCCTAGTTACAAGCTCTGCTCAATGAGCGTAAAGTATGAGGCCAGGCGATTTACTCTTGACTAGCAGAGAGAAGCAAAGGCATAGTAAGAGAAAATGAACGACAAGGGAATACTCAAAACATTCATTTATGGAACACAACACAAACACAGGTTTACAATTTTTGCGCAAACAAATTAGAGGAATTTTGATGTGAAATAAGTTCATATACACCCTAATTCTCGGAGCAAATGCAAAGAACGTGGCAAAGAATGTAAAGAGATAAATGAATTATGACTTTCCCAAAATTTTCGTAATCAATACACTCAATTGGCGCGAATTGTACTGAGTGTAGAGACAATTTACGTTAAGTGAGGCGAAGCAGAAGTTCCGCAAGGCTCAAAGTTAGCCCCATTGAATTACAAATAAGAATCTCGGAACAATTAAGAATCTTTGATGGCCTGATTATTTTTCGAGAGATACATGTCAAAAAAGCCAAAAGCCAACAGTCAAATACTTGTAGCTCTTCCAAGAATCGGAATCCTAAGTTAGGAAGCCCTAGTGCCAAGAATAATGGAAGAAGAACCTCGATTTCTATTTTACAAGCTTTTTTTAGTGATTCCCGATATATGTATTTCCACCAAGGCAACCTTTCTTAACAGAAGTCGATTTTTTTCCCACTAAGAAGCCATTTGAATGTTTGAATCCCACAACGCTAGTCGTGTCACAGCAGAACCCTACAATGTCGCTCAATTTAATATTTTTATCTCTGAAATATTTTTTAAGTGTAGTAAACACTCCATAGGCTGTGCTGTCCTTTTTTCAACAAGATGAACAGAGGAGCTCTTAATTGCACTCTCACTCCAGTATTGCACTATGAATCCGAGCTGTGTAGCTTTACTGCGATAAGTTGTTTCATAAATTATTACAGGATATAAACTCGACGACAAGATCACTTAGTAGATGTTAACCGAAACATTGTCGAATAATGTTTGAAGCTCTTTGTTTCACTAAGTTTACTTTCGTTGAGAAACATTTGTTTCAGTAGTTTAGCAATGAGTCACTTAACGAAATAGGCAAATTATGCTCGAAAAGGTTGGTCCATATCCGTAATTTAATTTTTATACCTGACTTGTCAATTGGATCATGTGATAAAATGAACAAAATTATTGTTTGTGTTTTTCTTCTCTGTTCTGAGAATTTTTTATGGCGTTGACTGTTAGCATGAAAAATAATCTCATTTACCAAATGTAATGGTAGTTGAGCATATAGTACATCATGCCATATCTTTAGTTGAGGTATAAGACTGAGATTTTTCTAACCAGCCTCGAAACTGTTGTTCGCTCCTCCATCCTTCCTCCCATTTTTGTGGATAGGGCTTTAAAAGACTATCAAATTTTTCTTTTCTTCATAGGTGGTATAGTAGCTTCATCGGACACAGAATCTATTTAATAGTAGCAATTTTACTGAGACGCAAGTAACTAAATAATTTGTTACAATGCAAAACTGCAAGTGACAGCACCTGACACAGTTAATTGCACTCGACTGAAGCAAAACTATCTGCCCTCGGCTCGGGCAGCGTCGTTTTACATACGTTATATAGTTGTTCAATTCCAGTAAACGACGATGACCGATGTATTGGTGTAAATCTTGATACATTTACACGTTAGTTATGTAAGGCTAGAAAATATAAAATTTCAAACAATGTATCAATTTGCCTATCACCTTTAATTATTGTCATTACTTTTACTTCCGCAAGGTATTATTTATGCAACAAATCTGGCAAAATTATACTGAAGAGAGATTTGAAAGATATGCAGCGATGTGCATAGCAATTTGCGCCTTATCTCAGTGTGCAATAAAAACGAAATTAATAGCGAGTTCTGACAAATTTTAAGTTTGTTCCATATATGGCTCTTATTGAACATTTTCATAAATGCTCAAGTAGCGTACTTCCGAAATGTACCTTACAAAAGGAAAATGTAGTACTTGAGAGCAAACTTAGTATTGGCAATGAAAACAGGCAATTACCCTACAATTTTGCCGTGATACCCCGTCAGAAATCGAATTACCCTAAAAACCATGGAATTTTTCTTTGCCCTAAACTCTACCCTAGACAACACCTGATTAACCAAAAATAGGGTATTTTACCCTAAAGTGGAAGCACTGCCTTCACCTTATTTATGCTACATCTCGAAAACTAAGTATTTGCTAGCAAAATGTCATTCAATTAACCCTTTCCTTCCCAACACTCTAATTGCTAAGGGAAAAATTTTCTTAGGTAATTTCAGTCATTACCCCTGAAATATCAGCAAAATTGCCCTAGCATGGTTTTTATCTCCATAAGCAGGTGCTTACTTCCTTTTTAACACGTTGACTACGATTGCACGTGTTGTAAAGCTGATTCGGTTGGGTTGTGAAAAACAGACTGGCAATATCAATGTATTTGCTGGAATAAGTATCCGTCCTTTGTAAGAAATGTACAAAATGTAAGAGCTTGATAATATTTTCATGGTATGATAGATTCCTTCAAAAAAGGTCGCAAAATGTTTTGAAATTTCATACATTTACATTGGTGCGTGTATGAACAATTTACCTAGCGGTACACATTTGTCAAACTCATTGGTCAAAGTATTAAATTGAAAAAAAAAATTTTTTTAAAATGTATGCTTCCACGCCAAAAATAAATGAACGAAAAATCTGGGAAAAAATATCAATTTAAATTTTGCTTTATTTTGTATGTAAATACATGTCCTTATGAAAAACTTGCTCAAGTTAAATAGAAAAGTATTAAATGTATTGCATAGACCATGAAGTTTACATTGAGTGGATATCAATAGCAAATTGCACGTGTCAAACGTCTGGAGTGTCTAAAACATAGATGCAGGAATATTATTAATTGCCCTAATTTTGTCATTTACTTCGAATTATTTCCCTACTAGTTGAATTACCCTGAAATTTCTTCAATTTCCCTAAACTGGAAGACGAGTTCATGACGGGAACTGGAGTTCCCGTCGGGAAGCAAAGGGTTAAAACGTCTAAAAATGTTTCCAATGCCCTAAATTTCATGATGAAATTATCAAAACCGATGACAACATTAAATTCAATATTGACCCTTGCGTCCACACAAATTAACAAAAACGCAATAACGCGGGTTGTACTCACAGCATGGAGGTGGTGCTGGGTCTGGCATGTCCTGCACACCCGCTTGTGTGATGTGATCCACACACCTGCAATACATGCCTACACACCCACACACACCTGCATGACACACCTAGACACCCCCACACGCCTGCATGACACACCTACACACCCCCACACGCCTGCATGACACACCTAGACACCCCCACACACCTGCAATACATGCCTACACACCCAAACGACACACCTACACTCCCCACAGTCCACACATCTGCATGATACACCTATACACCCCCACGACACACCTGTACACCCCACACACACCCACACACCTGCAATACACACCTATACACCCCCACACACCTGCAATACATGTCTCCACACCCCCACACACCTGCAATACATGTCTCCACACCCCCACACACCTGCAATACACACCTATACACCCCCACACACCTGCATGACACATACACACCCCCACACACCTGCAATACATGCCTAAACACCCCCAGACACCTGCAATACATGCCTAAACACCCCCAGACACCTGCAATACATCCCTACACACCCCCACACACCTGCATGACACCTACACACCCCCACACACCTGCAATACACACCTACACACCTCCACACAACTGCATGACACACCGACACCCCCCACACACCTGCAATACACACCTACACACCCCCAAACACCTGCAATACACGCCTACACACCCCAACACCTCCAAAACATGCCTAAACACCCCCACACACCTGCAATACATGCCTAAACACCCCCACACACCTGCAATACATGCCTATACACCCCCACACACCTGCAATACACGCCTACACACCCCCACACACCTGCAATACACGCCTACACACCCCCCACACCTGCAATACACGCCTACACACCCCCACACACCTGCCAAACATGCCTACACACCCCCACACACCTGCAATACATGCCTACACACCCCCACACACCTGCAATACATGCCTACACACCCCCACACACCTGCAATACATGCCTACCCCACAAACCTGCAATACATGCCTACACACCCCCACACACCTGCAATACATGCCTAAACATCCCCACACACCTGCAATACATGCCTAAACACCCCCACACACCTGCAATACACACCTACACACCCCCACACGCCTGCAATACACGCCTACACACCCCCACACACCTGCAATACATGCCTACACACCCCCACACACCTGCAATACATGCCTACACACCCCCACACACCTGCAATACATGCCTACACACCCCGACACACCTGCAATACATGCCTTCACTCCCCCACACACCTGCAATACATGCCTACACACCCCCACACACCTGCAATACACACCTATACACCCCCACACACCTGCAATACATGCCTACACACCCCCACACACCTGCAATACATGCCTACACACCCCCACACACATGCAATGCATGCCTACACACCCCCACACACCTGCAATACATGCCTACACACCCCCACACACCAGCAATACATGCCTACACACCCCCACACACCTGCATGACACACCTAAACAACCCCCACACGCCTGCATGACACCTACACACCCCCACACACCTGAATGACACCTACACACCCCCACACACCTGCAATACACACCTACACACCTCCACACACCTGCATGACACACCGACACCCCCCACACACCTGCAATACACACCGACACCCCTCCCACACACCTGCAATACTTGCCTAAACACTCCCACACACCTGCAATGCATGCCTAAACACCCCCACACACCTGCAATACATGCCTAAACACCCCCACACACCTGCAATACATGCCTAAACACCCCCATACACCTGCAATACATGCCTAAACACCCCCACACACCTGCAATACATGCCTAAACACCCCCACACACATGCAATACATGCCTAAACACCCCCACACACCTGCAATACATGCCTACACCCCCCCACATACGTTCAATACATGCCTAAACACCCCCACACACCTGCAATACATGCCTACACACCCCCACACACCTGCAAAACATGCCTACACACCCCCACACACCTGCAAAACATGCCTACACACCCCCACACACCTGCAATACACGCCTACACACCCCCACACACCTGCAATTCATGCCTACACACCCCCACACACCTGCCTGACACACCTACACACCCCCACACACCTGTAATACATGCCTAAACACCCATACACACCTGCAATACATGCCTAAACACCCCCACACACCTGCAATACATGCCTACACACCCCCAAACACCTGCAATACATGCCTACACACCCCCAAACACCTGCAATACATGCCTACACTCCCTCACACACCTGCAATACATGCCTACACACCCCCACACACCTGCATGACACATACACCCCCACACACCTGAAATACATGCCTACACACCCCCACACACCTGCAATAAATGCCTAAACACCCCCACACACCTGCAATACATGCCTAAACACCCCCACACACCTGCAATACATGCCTACACACCCCCACACACCTGCAATACATGCCTACACAACCCCACTCACCTGCAATACATGCCTACACACCCCCACACACCTGCAATACATGCCTAAACACCCCCACACACCTGCAATACATGCCTACCCAACCCCACGCACCTGTATGAAACATCTACGAGCACACCCCCACACACCTGCAATACATGCCTACACACCCCCACACACCTGCATGACACACCTACACACCCCCACACGCCTGCATGACACACCTACACACCCCCACACGCCTGCATGACACACCTATACACCCCCACGACACACCTGTACACCCCACACACACCCACACACCTGCAATACACACCTATACACTTCCACACACCTGCATGACACCTACACACCCCCAAACACCTGCAATACACAGCTACACACCCCCACACACCTGAAATACATGCCTACACACCCTCACACACCTGCAATTCATGCCTACACACCCCCACGCACCTGTATGACACATCTACACACCCCCACACACCTGCATGACACACCTACACACCCCCACACACCTGCAATACACACCTACACACCCCCACACACCTGCATGACACACCTACACACCCCCACACACCTGCAAATCTGCAATACATGCCTACACACCCCCACACAACTGCAATACATGCCTACACACCCCCACGCACCTGTATGACACACCTACACACCCCCACACACCTGCATGACACCTACACACCCCCACACACGTGCATGACACACCTACACACCCCCACATGCCTGCATGACACACCTAAACTCCCCACACACCTGCAATACACACCTACACACCCCCACACGCTTGCAATACACACCTACACACCCCCACACACCTGCATGACTCACCTACACACCCCCACACGCCTGCATGACACACCGACACCCCCCCACACACCTGCAATACACACCTACACACCCCCACACACCTGAATGACACACCGACACCCCCTACACACCTGCAATACACACCTACACACCCCCACACACCTGCAATACATGCCTACACACCCCCACACACCTGCAATACATGCCTACACACCCCCACGCACCTATATGACACCCCCTTCACACGCCTGCAATACACACCTACAAACCCCCACACACCCGCATGACACACCTACACACCTCCACACGCCTGCATGACACACCTACACACCCCCACACACCTGCAATACACACCTAAACACCCCCACACACCTGCAATACACACCTACACACCCCCACACACCTGCAATACACACCTATTCATCCCCGCGCACCTGTATGACACCCCCCACGCACACCTGCAATACACCTGCACACCCAAACACACCCCAACGCTCTTACATTACAACCCCACACTTTTGTACACCTGCACACCCCACCACACCTACATTACACGCCTGCTCACCACACCCATAAAACACCTGTACACCCCAACACCCCCACAATACACACTTGCACATCCCAACACACCTACACACCCTCACACACCTGCAATACACACCCCCACATACCACGCCTAAACATCACATACCTACATAACACACTACCGCATACCAGTTCTCAACATGTATGTGGAGTACGGCGGACACCAAAATGGCGGACAATCGTACGGCGGACACTGTCGTCTTTTTCTCTACAGGAACTGGGCTCACCGAAGCGCTGGGAAAAATACTTTATTTTAAGCGCAAAGTATTCTATTTTCTCCTTCTGTTCGTCAGGATGTTTAGATTAATTAAAAAAATTTTTAAAAATAAAATATTTTCCTTCAGTCATTTATTGGTGCGACACCCCCCCACACACCTGCAATACACACCTACACACCCCCACACACCTGAATGACACACCTACACACCCCCACACCAAATCATTATGTACTTAGGAGAGTCAATGAATACAAATTTGGAATGTTGCGACCTCCATGGTCATTATTAATTATCAACCTGAAAAAAGATAGAAAAAAATAGTCAAATCAAATTTACATCAATCATAGAAGAAAAAGCAAAACGAAAAATTAGAGGAACAAAATAATAAAATGTCCTGTATTAATATTACACACCTAGTTAGTTTTGGCGGAAAAATTTATTGCATGTCATAATAATGGTTTATAATGATCCTGGAGGTCGAAACGTTCCAAGTTTTTATTCATTGACTTTCCAAAATAAAAATGATCTGACTTGCATCTAGACACTTATTTTTTTTAATTATTATAACTGATGTCATGACCATGCAACACTTGATATGTAAGCCATCCGAGTGTGTTTTTACGAAACTTATTTTCACATTTGTTTCAGCTGAAATGGAACTGCAGACACTAAAAACGTTCT
This sequence comes from Morinoia aosen, assembly GCA_030386875.1. NCBI lineage: Eukaryota > Metazoa > Arthropoda > Malacostraca > Amphipoda > Talitridae > Morinoia > Morinoia aosen. The sequence goes on along the minus strand of CM059579.1, from coordinate 36,347,759 downwards.
CCTCGTCCCATTACGCCACAAAGGCTGAAGTCCATCGGGCTTTGGCAAAGGCACTTGGAATTGCCAGATTTTCCAAAGCCCGAGGGCTCTTCGAAAGGCTGTGGCGTAGGGACGAGGAGTTTGAGCGTGAGATGGAGCGGGTGTTGATCGTAAGTATGAATTTCTTTTGATTTTACGTGTAACTAAAATTCTTACGTAAAACAGGATGCAAAAACAATAAGACGATGTAAAACTCACACCGATTTCATTGCAAGATGACTAGAGACAAATAATTGACAGATATGTTTATATTAGCAAAATGAAATCAATTATTTAAGATACCACGAAATTCAGTGTCATTCATGAATCATGGGAAAAATCGGTCCTGCCCATTGAAGATAAAATCAATACTTTTTGCGGAAATTGAAAAATTTGCAGGTTTTGCCGAACAATCTCTATTCAAAACTTCACGTATCCGGCTGGTGTCCAGGGATTCTTTATGGGCGACCTAATATTCTTAAATCCGATTTTTCTTCTAAATTTAAAATACGCCCAATTTTCTCTGCTGTTAATACTCCCATTTTCAACCTCGCAAAATTTTTCGTGCCGCTTTTGAATCCTTTAACAGTTAATAACTATACTTTGAAAAATTCGTCACAGTTTACTCGAGATATTACTTCTATTCAAAATGCATTTCAATTATTTATGGCGTCGTTTGATTTAGAAAATTTATTTACAAATGTACCGTTAGTAGAAACCATAGACATGATTATAAAGTCTCTTTTCGTTACTCCAGCAATGTTTGTATTGCAGTTTTCCTTTCTTTCGTCAGTTGTCTCAGAAGATGTCTATAATTTGGAATTGCTTTTCAATCGCTATTTTCCTGACATAAAATTGCGCCTAATTTCTGTCAATTCATTTAAAATAGGCTCATTTTTTCGGTCTCAAGCTTCCATCCCCACGATAGTGGATAAACGACCATTACAAAAAAAGATTCATTAAAAATCTTTATGATCTAATTACCCGTTACAGGCACCTCGCATGGACGCTGCAGGAAAAAAGCCGACGCCAGGAAGCAGGCCTGACGTCTGCGAGGGTGAGGAAGTTTTTGTAGTTGTTACAAGTGATGTACCGATGTATTGGTATCGGCAGTATCGGTCATTTTTATTGGTATCGGTAGCGGAAAAATCTGACCGATACTTTCAAATAATACGTATTTTATCACAACGATAGTTATACTGACCTCCACTTCGAATTTCTTTCAGTCATTCACATTACAAAATTTTTCGTGGAGGATATTTCCTTTTAATATCCGCGGTGAACAAATTTAAACCATATCAGGGCCATATTTGGAAAGATGGAAGCTCAAAACTCAAAATTTTGTGTTTGATTTGAATCTTCATTTGTGCAAATCTTCTATCATTTGTCTCAGTGTCATAGGAATGTCTTTTGAAATTAAATGCTTTCAATTTTTCACTCTTCTACTTGAGTTTATGTAGAACTCGACCCGCGACGTTGTAGTACATATATATTACATTTATAAATTAAAAAATATTCCATTGTTTTTATTAATGATTTGTTCACTTACTTTCTCCAGTTGTTGCATCATATTTTTTTGTTCACCAGTCGTGAAGCTTAAAATTTCTCCTAAATTCATATCATCAAATTACTGCACGCGTTTCGTCCTTTCTTCGGACATCTTCAGGCTAAAATTGTTTAGATTTTGCCGTTACATGGATAGAATGCTAGGTTGGTGGAAACTGGGCGTGCAGTTGAGGTCAAAACTATGTGTGAAGTTTTAGGGTGCGGACGGTTCCAGTATTTTGGTTATTGATGAACGTATAAACTAAACATGTTTGCACAAAACCCTACTTTTTCTACATTTTTTGACGTAGAAGCTTGATTTTGGTTTCATTCGACGCGGAAAGACTATGCCACCTCGAAAAATAGAATTTTTTGAACATCGAAAAAAAAAATATTAATTTCTTTGTTCAAACAATTTTTTATTTGCACAATTTTCAAATTTTTCAGGTTTTTTCTTTTTTATTTCACCTAGAGGAACGAAAATGCATACAGATATGTAAAATTGAATTTTTAACCGATTTGCTACTATAAAAGTTTCGATTTTTGCAATAGAGAAAAGTTATTCTGCGAAAATGTAATATTTGTTATTAAAAATTTATTTGCGCAAAACACCACTTCTACAATTTTCAGCGTAGAAGCGTGATTTTGGTCTCATTTGACGCGGTACGACAGTGGGAACAGCGTAGCGAAGCGGAATTTTGTTTGAATTCCAAATAAGATATTACGGTTTGATGTGTTACGCACAATCAGTAGCGATCGGTTGGAACTGGGGTAGTAATTGATGAACACCAGAGCGAAAAAATTTATTTTCACGCCCCCTCTGGCCTTCAACAAGTTAAAATCAATGATTTACTAATTTAAGGAGCAAGAATTCAAGCGCCACCTAGCACCCTTTAACACATTACAAAGGCCCGAGCAAAAGGAAAAACCGATGATCCGATACTATAGCGAGAGCAAGAGCGGTCAGGACGTGGGCGTAGCAAACCCTGAGACAGGAGATAACGTGCACGAATTAATGCATACGGAACTTATAAAGTTACAACATATTTGTCTCAAATACGACCTCGATTATTCCACCCAACACAGCCATACTTACCCCAAGCATCAGCCCCTCCGCACCAGTGACAGAGACCAAGTGTCCGCAGACCACTCCCCCGGAGGTCTATTCTACAATCTTTGCTACAGTTCTTAATTCTCTGTATATACTATGCGACCAAAATCAAGCTTCTTAGTTTAAAATTGTAGAAGGAGTAGGGTTTTGTGCAAACATATTTAGTTTATGCGTTCGCGCAATAACTTTTTTATATTGTGGGAATCGAAATTTTTATAAAACAAACAACTCAGCTTGATTTAACCCTAAACAATACACATACAATGTACAAGAAAAGAATTCTAATCAACACACAACAACGGTAAACATCTGGGATTTTTTGAAAATTTTCTATTACATATGTATCAATTTTTTTTCTAAATTCAAAAAAATACTTCTTCCTCGAAGTGCCACGGTCTTTCCGCGTTGAATGCGACCAAAATCAAGCGTCTAAGTGTAAAATTGTAGAAGGAGTATTGTTTTGTGCAAACATTTAGTTTTTGCGTTCGCCCAGTAACTTTTTTATTTTGTGGAAATCGAAATTTTTTCTTAAATCATATGTGTTCAGAGTTCAATTTTACATATCTTCATGCATTTTGGTTCCCCTAGTTGAATAGAAATGTGTGCCAATGAAATTTAAAAAAATTAGGTGAATTAGGTGATTTCAGAGTAGGAGATCCTTACACGCAGGGCGAAAATCTTTTCACATTGGCCAATCTCGTGATAACCGAGTGTGTTTGTGGCTTTGGCTGCAGTGTGACTGATTTTGTCTCGTTCAATTATATGCTCAATTTCAGCGATATTATTTTGTGTAGGTGCTGCTGCTGGTGCTGCTCCTGCTGGTGCTGCTCCTGCTGGTGCTGGTGGTGGTGGTGGTGGTGGTGGTGCTGCTGCTGCTGCTGCTGCTGCTGCTGCTGCTGCTGCTGCTGGTGATTATTTTTGGGTTTTCAGCTATATAATTTTTTTTTAATTTGAAAGTTGGCTACTTTACGTTTGTTAGATATGTTTCAAGGATTCTAAAACCGTCTTTGTTGTTTCCTAGGACAAAAACTCACTGACGAGTCCTCTTTTGAATGTTGAAAGTTAGAGGTTTTGGGTATATTGGGTATAGAAGCAATAAACAAAATTTTTTGTAGTAGTGTAATACAATGGACAACTCATGAAATTGAATGCTGTTTTTATTTTTATTTCGATTATCTCTATGCATAACTTTATATTCACACTGTGAATTGTTATTTTCGCCAACAAAATAAAGGTTTCATAACAATTATGAAATTTTCTATATGTAGTCTGATTCTTATGAAATTTGACACTATATGTAAATTGTGAAAAGAAGCAATACTTCATTGATTCATTATTTCTATCCAGGCCTTAGGTTTCGACAAAATTAGACTATAATAGACATATATAATGGTTTGTTACTTCATTTTTATTGATGTTTCAATTGAATAGAACTCATTGTATTTTTATGCTTGAGCAAAATCAAAGAGTGTTTTAGAATTGTTGAAGCATTGTAAACAAAGTACTGGTTTCAAATTTTCCAATTCCCGTTTTGTTTTGTTCTTATATGGGGTCGAAAGTTCAAGATTTTTAGTCCTCTTACCTCCCCCGGGGTGGGAGGGGGGTATCTAGTGTCCGTAGTGCCATAAAATTTTAGGACCGAATAGTCCACCACCTAAGGGTCCTTTTCCAACAAAACAAAAAAAAAAGCTCACCGGACCGACAGGGGCCTGGATGACCCCCTTAAACATTGTTCGGGTTATAGCCTACTCATTTAAGCAATCAGTCAAGTGCAACTTTTTATAGGCGTAATGTTTTTTTGTCCATACTCACTCGAAAAATTTTTTAATTTCTGCCACAACCAGCAGCTATATTATTTCATGATTTCGTGAAATCCAAAGCTCATATTTCAACGTACATACAAACTGTCACAAGTGTTTTAACCCATTAGAGTTCCTTTATTTATTACTTCCATAAATTAACAAACACAATTAAATTTCAATCAAGCAGCTATAGGAAAACGTTTTTATGCCCCTCAGGGGATTACAACTGGTGTATCTATGGGGGTTAGCACTCGAAAGGGCCTATGCGAGGGCCCGAGCTAAAGGTTAGGTAGACTTCCTTTTTGTTTTAATAGAATCCGTTATTGTTTTTGTAATATCGTGGTTTTTCATCACGATACGAGGTTTATTAACTGTAGCTACAAACTACAGTATCGGTAGCTTTAACTACCGTATCTGAAGCCTTAACTTCAGGAGTAGGAAAATGAAACTCTCAGCTAGGTTCCTATTCTTGTACTGGCTCATCTATACACCGACTCTGCTTATAAGCTATAGCGCTCGGAAGTTAAACATGCTCTTCCGGTGCATACCAATGCGATGCGCCCCCAAGGCACAACTTCCGGCGGAGGTCCCATAAAGACATCTGACCTGAACGCGATAAGGTATCCGGCAAGACGCGCAAACCTCCGCTCCGGAACTCGTACTCACAAAACCAGAATCACATTATACGATGCATATTTTAATATACAACAGTTTTGTTACGGACCATCTTTTTCCGGTTCACTGCTGTCCTGTTTTTCAGCACCGATTACTTTCTTTCTCAACTTTGATCTTGTTTCATGAACTTATTACTAAGCTTACTGTTTCTGGGCACATTGTGCATAGATTCCGCCTTCCCTCAACTCCATACGAAATGGTGCCTTCATCTTTCCTCTCTTGGAACATCGATGTCGTGGTTAAGGTAGGCTAAAACTTTCTTATATTATAATAATTGAGCTTTTCGTACGAAGCTGCACTGGAGGATTTTGTTTTTTCAGATGGGGCAACCCTCCGAGTAGTTGAGCGAGTTCTACTTGGATACATTGCGAAGTTGATAGGTACATACATACATATACCTGGCTTATCCTCCCTATGGGAGGGTAGCCGACAGCAGGCCACAATCACCACACTTGGTCACTAGGAGGCGAGAGAAGCGGCACTGGCCGCACCTGAACTGCCAGGATCAGCAGCAGCACAGCACAACCACCTTCCACAGTCAGGCCCGACAGCCATAGCTGGTTTACCCCGATCACTTCATTGAATGCAGCCCCTCCCCCGCACATGACAGGTCAACCCCATCACACGCGGGCAGCTTCCAGTAACGCGTCAAAAATAAAATTACCTCCTTATACACTGCCCCCACTCACTCCTGTCCGCAGCCATCCCTCTCGCCACGTCCACAGTCAGGCCCCTCTCATACAAAGCACGTCTCACCCCATCCATCCAACTCATCCGTGGTCTACCTCGCGCTCGAAGACCACTCACTTCCGACATATATATCTTTTCACCAGCCGCTCAACATTCATTCTTTCAACATGCCCAAACCATCCAAGCACTCTTTCATCCACTCGCCTGCTCAACTTTTTGATAACACCCGTCTGCCCCCTAACCAACTCATTCCTGATCCTATTTCTTCTAGTTTCTCCATACATGCTCCTCAAACGCTTCATCTCAAACACATCCAACTTTCTCCTCTCAGCTGCTCTCAACCCCCAGGACTCTGCTCCATACAACAAAACTGGCACAATCAAACTTTCATACAGTCCCCTCTTAGCATTCATTCTCAAACTCCTGCATTCAAAAACTTTCCTCATTGCACCCAATGTCTTACAACCTTCACTCACTCGATGCCTCACTTCTACTTCCATACTATCCTTAACAGTCACATCCGACCCGAGGTACCTATAATGCTCTACCTCCTCTAAAACTTCCCCATTCAACCTCACATCCAAAGTTCCAAACACTCCACCTCTTGAACATCTCATCACCTTACTTTTATTCACATTTACCCTCAATTTCCGCCTTTCGCACACTCTACCAAACTCTGCAACCAGTCTCCTCAGTTTTTCCTCTGAATCAGCCACAAGCGCTGTATCATCTGCAAACAACAGCTGACACACTTCCCAATACATACCATTTCGTCCCACCAACTGCGCACCTTTTCCCAACACTCTGGCATTCACTTCTCTCACCACACCATTCATAAACAAATTAAACAACCACGGCGACATCACACATCCCTGTCTCACACCTGTCACAACTGGGAACCATTCACTCAACTCATTCCCTACTCTCACACATGCTCTGCTATCAATGCAGAAACTCTTGATCGCATTCAACAGTCTCCCACCCACTCCATACAAACTTACCACTTGCCATAGAGCCTCGCGATCCACTCTGTCATATGCCTTCTCTAGATCCATAAATGCCCAATATACATTCTTTCCCTTTAATGAGTATTTTTCATTCACCTGCCTCACAGCAAGCATTTGATCCACACAACCTCTACCACACCTAAAACCACACTGTTCTTCAGCAAGCACACGATCCGTCAACACTCTCACTCTTCCAATTAACACTCTTCCATACAGCTTCCCAACGACACTCAGTAGACTTATACCCCTAGAATTACTGCACTCAAGTTGATAGGTAGGAAGAAAAATTAATTTCAGTTCACTGAGTTGAAGTTGAGTGAATAGTTGTCCAAGAGAAGGATAGCCATTGAAAGATGAGTAAGAGCTTGCTGCCCGTAAAGATTAAAACAATTAAAAGATACCACCGTTAAAGGTAGATGAAGAAACGGCTAATGGGAAAGTGAGGGTGGGGTGGGGGGGGAGGGGGCTTTTGTAGGCGAGAAGAGTAGAAAGAGTAGGTGGAACAAAAGGGTGAACGGGAGGGGGGAGGGGGGGGGGCAGGTTGGTTTTTACAATAGGTGTAAAATGATAGGACCATTGTTTTTGTGATCGTTGTTTTTCTTAAATTTTCATATTAATGAATTTTTTTCTAAAAAACATGAAAAAATTGTGTTGCGGAAAATCCTACTCCTCCTACTATTTAAAAGGTACGGAACTGGCCAAGTTTTTTCTAGATAGCTAAGTCTTGTCTAAAGATCCAGTGCAAAGGTTTTTCGATAATTTGAAGTGTTTCTTTCAAATTCAACTTTTTTCTATTTTTAACAGATGACATTCAGTATGAATTGAATTTTAAAGTAGTTTTCAACGGATCTCCAGAATTTTTTAATACCTATCAATTGATACAATTGCCATTTCTGTACCTTCAAAACTGTGGAAGATGAAACGCTTCAAATGTCACATGGGCGAATTTTCACGACAACCATTTATCTAAAATTTGTTTCTCTTTTATTCATAATTTTTGAATTAAGTCTTTCTTGAAAATGAACTACACTGCTTTTTTAGCTCTATTTGAGATCTATCGATTCATATATTAGCCATTCTTGTACCTTCAAAACTGGAGAAGGGGTCTAGATCAAAAGACAAAAATTGCAAGTTTCAGAACAATGGCATTTTTGAAAGAATATTTTTTAGGTATTTACAAATTGATTTTTTGAATCAACTTTATTGCTTTGTAGCTCTTTTGAAGCCCTTTCGATTGATATATTTGCCATTCGTTTAGCTTCAAAGCCCCGGGAGGCGATTATATGTTTACACAGCAAGATAATTAGCTGATGACTCAGAACAGCCGGACTCAAAACACTCAGTTATATCATAATTTACCACTGAGTGATAGAATGTTTCGTTTGAGTACAAAAGCATGTCAAGCATGATCGTGAATGAACTCACTTGCAATTCCCGTTGAGGATTTCTCAAAACTGACTCGTAATAAGGGGGAAGGAGAGATCACCCATCCATAGGCGCGCGCAAGGTCACACTAGTGCGCGTCTTCTACCCCTTCTAGGAGACGAAGCAATGCACGTAGTTGGAGCCAATTAAATAGTTAGATGAGCAAGGAAATTTGAGATGGCGATCAGGTGAGGTTTGGAGATCTTTGTATAACTTCATTAGACAAAAAAACTTATACAACTACACGTAAAATTACCGAAAGCGCCCTCTGGAGGAACGTAGCGATTGATCATGATACTGGATGCAGTTCAATTTGAACAGAACAGCCGAGCGCAGCCCGCGTTGTAGCCTGAATGGGTTTCAACGCGGGTGAGAAACTCTGCTGTGAATGGATGGACAGCTGAAACCCCGAGGGCCTGGCCCGACAATCAAGCTACTTCAAACTTGCCTGGGCAGAGGCATAGCTGGTACAGAACCAACTCGTCCCTATACGGAAATGACAGCCTAAAACCTAACGCAACAAATCTATCTGAGAATCACAGCTGAAATCAACGCTTGTGTGACTGTGTTGATTGTGTGACTGCAACGCTTGTGTGACTGCGAGGTAAAACCAGGAATATAATTATGATACGCAAGGAAATTCTTCATAAGACGAGTTTATTAACCGACAATACACCATTATCCGGAAATTCACCCAAACCGCGCCCTTAGAGGGGCAACAATGATACAAAAGGATTTGAGCACATGCGAGCTCCTCCTGCAAACTAGACGTTCCTTGCCCACATGAGACAAAATATTTGTATCCTAGGCTACCTCCCCTTCTTCATTCGCTTAGGTTACGAAGCTGAAATGTCATTTATAAAAAAACTGGTGCAGTAGTGGCGGGATATGTTCCGATATTAACTTAGCGGGTATCACTACAGGACCGAGTGAGCAGACTGCTGTTACCGTGCAACTGGAGGACCAGCTGGAAACTCGCAACACGTGGGTATTCTATGGAATTGTTATCTTTCTTCTCAAGGTCATGGGTTGTTAACGTTGGAGGAGAGAACATTCAATATTTGTTACGATTAGCTTCAAGATACCTGTCCTTACTTAGAAACTTCTCTTGGAGTCGAGGTAAATGTGTCGCATGCGAACGAATAAATTATCTAGTGTAACTGTTCATTGTGCTTTCAGTGCAAAGGTTTTGCAATATGCTTGCTATTAGCATTCTCTTATGCGGGAACTACTAATCTATTTACTTAATTTATTTACCAGTGGGACGCAAACCGAGTCTTTCTCATCGGACCTCGCCATCGAGAAAAAAAAGATCGGGATCTCGAGGTAATTAATTGGCAAGCACGGGTGAAGTGCTGCTTCTATCATGTTCGCATTCCTCAGGGAGCGCCGGCCACATTTCTGTATGTATACCGTCCTTTGTGGTGCAGATGTTGTGCGGTTAAGATAGTCCAACCGTTAAATTCTAGTAGCTTTCCCAAGGGAATACATTTATATGGTATCTTCAGGAACTGACGTATAATGGAGAAGATGTAAGGTCCTGAGTTTGTTGAAAGGTAGGCATTCCTATTGTTCAAGTTGGAGAGGTTTTATTTTTGCCATAGACCCTTCAGGGGGATGTAACTATTGTATCTATGGGAATTAGCGCTCCCAGGGGAAAAGTGTGAGGGCCCGAACTGAGAGTTAGGTAGGCCTTCTTTTTGCTGAAATAAAATGTTTTTTTTTTTGTGATGTTAAGGACCACCTTTTTTTCGGTTCATTGTTGTCCTGTTTTTCAGTACCTACTACTTTCTTCTTCAATTTTGATCTTGTTTCAATAACTTCTGTCTCGGTTTACTGTTTCTTTGCCCATCTGCGTGGATTCCTCATTCTCTAATCTCCATGCTGAATGGTGCCTTCCTGCTTCTTCTCTTCGATACGCTCTTTTTTGTAGTGGTTAGGGAGGCTTAAACTAACTTATAATCTTAATTTTAAACTTTTGCCATAGACCATCGTTTTTTATTCACCAAGGTGCAGTGTTGTAGCACTTCTGACTCGCTTTCTTTTCTATTTTCATAACCTTGCTTCTCGACTCGCTAATTCTGCGCAAAGGGGATTTTGTGTGGGAACATATCTTGTGCGATAATTCTGCGTTCTCCTTAACTTCATAATGAATTGGGCTTTAACCTTTTAATGTCATTATTTTTCTACTCAAATTAGTGATCTTAACCACCATCATTAGCCTTACTCTGGAGTCAGGTAGGGATCGACATGAGAATGATGAAGAAACGGCCACTCGGCAGTGAACTCCAAATAACACACTAGGCTACAAATAACACACTAGGCTACGAATGCAACAAGAAATGCAATACGTTGAAGTCATTTTCAAAAGTGGATAGAAAAGAAAAAATAAGGAAAAGTTTGGTGCCAATAAAGTAAAAACATGAAATGTTGATACATTTGATACAGTGTGTTATTGGTTTTTATAATAACTTAACAATGGCATCCTTAACTAATAATAACCCACTGGCATATGGTCTCGGTATACCCTTGCAAAATGTTGCAGTAAAAAATGATTGAAAGAAAAGCATAACAAAAATGAGTTCCTTTCGTTTCGCAATCTGATTTTGACAGTGCATTTAAATATAAGTATATATGAGAACATAATCCTCGTAACGCTCAGTTGAAAAATGCATAAGTTTGTGTGCACTTATATTGATGTAAAAGCAAAGATCGCATTCAAACACCATCATTCACACTCATAACAAAAAGGAAAACCGTTTATTCCTAATAGAAATGGTGCAAAGCATCATTGGTTTTTTGAAATATCTTAAAGTAAGGGAGTTACACTTATATGATACACACTCATGAGCATTGTAATACCCATGTCGCTAGTCTAAATAAATGATTGAGGGCAAAGTATCCCTAGTGTTGCTTTACCTAGATGTGATGATATATGTAACCACAATTATAAAAGAAAACACGATTCGTGTCAGTGTGTAGTTAAGAAAAATCTTTTTGGTGAACAGTTGCGGTGAAATCCCCTCAGGGTGATACAACTATTGTATCTATTCGAATTAGCGTTCCCAGGGGGCCTATGTCAGGGGCCGAGCTAAAGATTAGGAAGGCTTCTTTTTTATTAAAATAACATAGGTTATTGTTTTGTTGCGGACCATCATTTTTAGGTTCACTGCTGTCCTGTTTTTCAGCACCTACTACTTTTTTCTTCAACTTTGATCTTGTTTAGTGAACTTTTTTCTCTCGTACTGTTTCTATGCCCTTTCTGCATAGATTCCACGTTCCCTTAACTCCATACTAAATGGTGCCTTTTTCCTTCCTCTCTTTGGATCGTATTTGTTGAGGATAGGGAGGCTTAAACTAACTAATAATCTAATCTAATCTGCAGTGAAATACGAACTCGGTGACTTGCGGTATAATTAACTTGTTGAAAGTAAAACGGGTGGTTCTAAATAATCCTGCGTCTAAGGCAGCGAGGTTGACATTCAGAACTATATTTTTATTCCTACGTATAGACTAGTATTCCAACCAAGGCACTCGTAGAAAATGCCTTCTATCACGTAACGCAAATATTTCCATGCTAATACGATATTTACAAGCTAATAATATTGCCACAAAACAGTCTACATGAGTCAGAGACTTGAAAATGATTATTCTACAACGCTTACCAAGAGATGTACAACATAATTAGAGTGGTACGTGAAAGTGACCACCAAGATAGGGTTATCATAACATTCTCAAGAGCGTATAATGATTTGCATCACACAGGACTAACAAGAACGATTTATAACGTGAATAATAGATGAACACATTAGTGTTCTACAAATATTTCTTGAGTACTTTTATTGTAGCTAGTGGCTGGAACTAACTTGTAATCTAATCTCATTTTGAGAAAAGTAATGACATGAATGCTTACAGTGCGCCTGCCCTCAGGGGATACAGTTATTGTATCGATGGGAATTAGCGCTCCCAGGGGGACAACGTGAGGGCCCGAGCTGAGAGTTAGGTAGAGCTTCTTTTTGTTGAAATAAAATGTTTGTCATGTTAAGGACCACCCTTTTTTCGGTTTACTGCTGTCCTGTTTTTCAGCACCTACTACCTAATTCTTCAGTTTTGATCTTGCTTCATAATCTTGTTTCACAACTTATTGTGTTTCCTTAACTCCAAACTAAATGGAGCCTTCCTACTTCTTCTCTTTAGATCGCATTTGTTGCTGCTGGTAGGGAGGCTAAAAATAACGACTAATATAATCTAATCTTACAGCGCGAGAATAAGGAGCTCAGGGCCCAGCTGGATGCTGCGCTGGAGCGTTTGGCCGAGCTTGAAGAGCTGATGGTAATAAGTTTAAAGGTTTTTTTAGGCTCTGGCCATGTACTAAGATTTTGGTCGACAAGCGGTATATTTTAGGAAAAGTCAGCAAGTTAATGTCCAAGAACTAAGGTGATGCAACTTTTGAGTTACTGATGTTACGTGCAGAGATTTTGGTCGGTGCCATCTATAATTTGAGGTGTTTCCTAGTTGATGAGGTGGTCGTCAAACAGAATGCACGAGTGCTACGAGTTACGCAAGTTGTATTATTAGCAGGGTTGCGGAGTCGGAGTCGGGGTCGGGAGTCGGAGTCGCCGGAGTCGGATGTTTTAGGGTGGAGTCGGAGTCGGAGTCGGAGTCGCTTCTCTGAAGTGTGGTGGAGTCGGAGTCGGAGTCGGAGTCGGAGTCGCTACTCTGAAGTGTGATGGAGTCGGAGTCGGAGTCGGAGTCGCTTTTCCGAATGTGGTGGAGTCGGAGTCGGAGTCGGAGTCGTTCATTCGGATGTGGTAGAGTCGGGGTTGGAGTCGCTATTTTTTGGTGTCTTCGATTCTAATTTTTGCTAAAAATTATTTATAATTCTTTAAAACTAGAAGTAAACCAAAACAGAGTTAGAATGCTTTGCTGAAAAATCTAAAAAATACGCAATGTTTTCGTTGATTGTTTTGTTCTAAGTTTGAAACAGCGTATTTATTCCTATCACCTAATACCGTCATCTTATCTAGTCATTGAGGGTTTGCACAGATATATATGAGAAACCTACGAGTGCGAAATATAATTTTTGCACCCAGCATTAATGTATATTTTGTAGTTAAAAGCAGGAATTAGTAATTGAAAGCATCGCAAATTCATTCTGTATGTTTCTGTTTTGTTCATTTTTCCTTCAATTAATACATAGGAACTGGAAAATAGTAGTAAATGTGTTGCAAGTTACTTGCAGAACATTTCAGCTGATGCAATACATTGTACTCGCATAAAGAGTGGTAACTCTGTATGCTCAAAATGATGCATTGATTGATAATGATCATAAACATTTCTAGTCTTTTGGTTATGATTCATTGCCAATGAGTAGTCTTTGCCGAAACCTGAAGCTATGGTCTAGTGCACAAAGACTTCTAGTTTTCAAGTCATGTTATCAAATTTGATATGGCTTCCGTGTTTTTAAGTCAAGTTAACATGTATTAATAATAAAAATTTCTTCTCATTTCTCAAGTTATTCCTTGAATGTAATTTGGTTCTTTCAGAGTTATATTGTTTTTCACTATATCACCATCATGTTTAATTTTTATCTTCGTATCTCTCCCCAGTTTCTAAGCTAGTATACGCTGAAATGCAGAATTTTATAATTATGTTGATACATTTTAAAAAACTGAAATAGTATTTGTTTTGTAGCATTATGTAATTAATTACTTCTTGTTAGGGAAGATTTGGAAATGTTGTAAGGTTATCTATATCGGCATTGAGACACGAAAAAAATAAAAATACGATGTAAACGAGCTGCAATGAAAATAATTAAACACACCAGCAAAAACTTCCCTTACAGTCACACACACATTGTAACTGAAAACAATGCACTATCTCAGCTGCAATGGTTTTTGCATTTATGCGATAGTACAAATTCTCTTGCTGGAAACGTTTAAAATTGCTCCAAAAAACACGAAATGAGAAGAACCTGGGCGTTTATTAAAATAACAAAGTGTCCAATACAAAGTAAAAAGTTAGACGAAAATAAGAGATAGTATCATAATACACGCAAAGAAGCTAGAAGTGACTTTTATTCGTAAAAAAAACTTTCCGAAAACGTCAGGCCCCTGCAATGAAAGCAGAACAACTTTTGCTTATTATAGCCGAAATGTAACATAGTGTTGAGCAATAATATGACACTTTTTCTGCATTGTTACCCTGCATAGTGTAGATACAAAGAAGAAAAGGCAGTGTGCAAATCTTACCTACCTTATCTACACGTATATCATAATTTTGGGGATTTGAAGCATAGTCATTGAATTAACTACTATAATTTCACTGAATTAGTGCATACTTAGTAATAAAAAACTGTTGATGCATATCTATGCTTCTCAGTGTAGACAATGCCTACATTACCTACTCAGAAAGCACTTGTCAGTAATATACAGTATGTTATAGATTCAGAATAAGAGGCAAAAAATTGCACACCAAGTAGAAGATATCCAAATAAAAACTTTTTCTTCTATAAAATTTCCCGAAGAAAGAGACATTGAGATATTAGCAGTTTATTGTTTTAAAGGGTGAAATTTAATGAATAAACTACTCGCAATATTTATTTTGAATTTTCGTTGATCGGGCGAAATGTGCTAGTTGCATGACCTCCTAGATCTCCTGACATGACTCCACTCGATTTCAATTTTTGGGGACACGTGAAGAGTCTTGTTTATGCTACACCCATTGGGTCTGAGGAAGATCTTGTGGCCAGAATTGCAGTGGCTGCAGGTGAGATACCTTAATGCCAGACGTGTTTCCTAATATTCGGCAGCCGTTAACCGGCGCGCCCCAGCCGTTAAGGCTAACATTCGAAAAGTGCATAGATGTAGGTGGAACACATTTTAAACAATTTTTGTAAAGTAAATTCAGAATCAATACCGCGAGTAAATGTGCCATTAAATTTAAACCTTAAAAACAATAAACACCTAATGCCTCCCAACCCCGATTTTTTGGGTGAAAATTTCATAGGACAAAAAGTGTTTATTTGGCCATTTTCTACTTGATGTGCAATTTTGGACCTCGTGTTCTGAAACACTCAGTATACATAATTGTGTACACGACTCGTCAAATGACGGGATTCGATATTGTCTGTATAGAAATCTTCCAGATGTGGACCATAAAGAAATATTCTCATCCTAATAGCACCCGCGATTAAAATATTCTAATACTTGTGCACTGGTGAAACTCGCATCACAGATACAGTAGTTAAGTATCTCTAAGAGCGTGAAAGGGAGACAGATCAACCAACAAAGACGAACAGCCAATTTTGTTTGTTCAATGAAATTTCCTGTTGAATATTTTCCGTATTTTTGATGGCGGCTTTGTGGAAGAAAAAGTTTTCTTCAGTTGGCCTCTCTTAGTTCACAGACAAGAATTTGAAACTGATGAAATTAGATCTTTTTGTTCGTTGTTTTTTGTTTTGCAGCTGCATATTTTTTTCCGGTTTTTGTGTTTAAATTTAACTTTCTATAAATAAGCATGTTTGCGCTTCTAGCAGACTGCATTAACCTTAAATAGCTTTGATTAACAATACTTGTGACGCTTTGGCGTTCACTCATTAAATTATCTTTGAGCTTGCTCTGCTTGGGCAGCATGTCGTCCTTTTAATAAAAGTGGGTCTGGTACCTCTAACTTATTTCTATTGCGTAAAAAGCAGTCTCTTTCTGCGACTTGAACTCCTCGACCCGGCTTTTGCAGCCTCTTGAATAGGCACTTACTATTCAACGTAATTAATTGTCAATTAATTGTTAAAATCTTAGTGCTATATGTAATCTTACAATAAGATACGATATTCACCTAGTCGGCGACCGGACATCTTAAAACTCTGTATCTCTCTACTCAGAACGCCTCTAAAATTTCCTACCGGAGTACCGTGCTGATGACCGGCCGCGTCCATTGGGTGTCTTCTATTTTTAGCGAGTATCGTTTTAAAAACTAACCTTAGGTTAAAGAAGATTTTCGGTCTCCATTTTAAAGGAATTCAAAATAAAAATTTCACAGAGGACGCTCCTGTGCGTACTGTTGGAATCCTCAAGATCCGCCTAACTTGGGTACGGTTTCTCTTTTTACGCATCTCGGGAAACGACTTGCTGTTGTTCCCTTGAAGTTCTTCTGTATTTGAAATAAATGTTCGACCAATTGCTCTTAAGTTTTAAATCCTAAAACTTCATTGTACTAACATAGGAGAGATTACGCTCACGAAATAGCTAAACCTATTTATTAATTTGTTCAAAGGAGACACTTGACCATTAATTGTATAAGAACAATTAATACTATACTGCGTGTCCCACAAAAATGTCCCGGACTTTTTAATTGATAATATCCCCGCTTAAATTAACATTTTAATTGTCTTTTATTAACAATTTATTCAATTTTGTTTCCTTTTGAAATAATATAAGTTTTTGAAAATCAGTTGAATAAACTTCAAGATGATCGATTTACTGAAAGGGGTAGAAAAATTGTTCAAAGGGAAAGTTTTAAAAACAACACTGGTGTTCTTCTTTAAACAATTTAAAAAATTTATTTACCACAGGTGATACAGAGGTAGAATTTTACTTAAGTCTAGTACAATGGTCAAATTTGAGTATAGCTACCTGTGGGCCCGAATAAGTTCAGCGACTTCTAGGGCATCCTACCATCACGTTATTCTAGGGTGTACAAAAGTTTAACCTAGTTCACTTAACCTAGTTTCGCATTAGACTGATCATTGAGATAATTAACTCGATATTTTATGCTGTATTTTACAATATAGGTCAAGTCGGCTATATTTAACAGTATGTTCGATAAAACGATTCAAGAGCAGAGAGAAGATTGGTTATGGTACACAAGGCAAGTTACATTATGACATTATCATTAGTTACATGTAGGAGGCAAGATTTCGACACGGTGATCTTACACGACTAGTATTCTGATAGGAAGTGAGACTCAAGATGTCTTTTGAATACTGTGTACGAATTACATTCACGGATCTCTGCAGGTATAGAGTTCCAAGTTTTGGTTCCAACGAAGAGAATACTGTGTTGCGACCTGGCCTTTGAATAATAAGGAAGCATGAATTTACTTCTATTTCGGATTAAATGGTCGTGATGACCAGTTTGCGCAGTCAATAATTGTCTTAGGCTATTGTCGCCATCATTTCTTAATGTTTTGTAAATGAAATTACAGATGGAGATTTTGTAGAGATCCGAAAGTTTAAGTATTTGTAAATTTTTGAAAGAATCATTTGTGTGAGCATTATATTCTAGGTTCTTTACCGCTCTGACAGCCCTTTTCTGCAGAGTAAAAATTTTGTTGGTTTTATTTTTATCAGTTCCGTGCCATGCTTCTATTCCGTATTGCAAGTATGGAGAAATGAGCGTTCGTTAGAGCATTTGTAAAGCTGTTTCAGGCAGAAAATTTTTAACTTTATTTAGGATTCCGATGGATTTTGATAATTTAGAACTAATATGAGTGATGTGCTCTTTGAAGGTCAGATGTTTATCTATTATGATGCCCAGAAACTTACATGAGTTGGTTTCTTCGATTTCACCTTCGCCAATTTTAATGCATGGGAGAGATACATCTTTCTTGTATGAGAAAGTAATATAATTTGTTTTATCGATATTTAGGCTTATTTTATTAGCTTTGAGCCACGATGAAACCTTGTGAAGTTCAGTATTTATACTCTCCACAATCATAGCAGGATTTTGGTTCGGAAGGACCGCAGAAAGCGTACTGTCATCGGCAAAAAGTATGAATTTGAAGAATGATGTAGATTTTACAATATCATTGATAAAAATCAGAAACAAGAGAGGCCCGAGAACAGATCCTTGTGGAACTCCATGGCTAATTGTCTGTGGGTCCGATTTTGCGTCGTCAATGACAACGTATTGCTTCCGATTTGTTAGGTATGATCTGAACCAATCATGGGCAATCCCTCGAATGCCATAACAGTGTAGTTTCGATAATAGTATTTTATGGTCCACACAATCAAATGCTTTTCGGAAGTCAAGAAATACAGAGAAGACAGGCTTTCCTTCATCTATATTAGAATAGAGGAATTGTAAATGATTTAATATAGCCTGTGTTGTTGATTTTTTAGAGCGAAAACCGTATTGTTTATCGTAAAGAAATGATTTTTGTTCAAAATAAGAGTACACTTTTTATACACAATCTTTTCGAATACTTTGCTAATAATTGGTAGAATGGAGATAGGTCGATAATTGTTTACACAGGTTTTTTCACCACTTTTAAAGATTGGGGTTACTCTAGCAATTTTGAGGGAGTTCGGGAAAGTGCCTAGTAAGAGAGACTGGTTAATAATATTTGATATCAGTGGGGCTACAATGTCAGCAATAACTTTAAGTACTTTAGTCGGAAACGTTTGTAACCCACTCGATTTATTTTTCATGTTGTTTATGCACGTAATTACATCGGAGGAGTTTGTAGGCGTAAAGAAAAAGGAGTTGGGTTCTCGAATATGATCCATAAATTCCAGGTGATCAGTAGGTTCACTTAGAATACCATCAGCTATTGTTTTCCCTACGTTTACGAAGAAGTTGTTAAAGAGATTAGCAATTTCTTTCTTCTCATGATATTTTACATTATCTTGAACAACATATTCAATTTTCTTTTTATCGGCATTATTCGGTTTACAGCAGGAGTTAAGGAGATGCCAAGTCTTTTTAACGTCAGTTTTGAATTGAGCAAACTTGAGCGTAAAGTAGTCCTTTTTTGATGTTCTTATCTGGTTTGTTACATAGTTTCTAAATCGGTTATATGTTTCTCTAGATATTCGTCCTTCGCAAAGGAGGGCTAGGTACGCTTGACGTTTCTTTATATTTATCACGATGTCTCTAGTAATCCAGGGCTTATGTTTATTTTTCGGGGTAACTGTACGAGTTACAATTGGGCAACACTGATTGTATGCGGTCATTATAGTTTCAGTCAACTTTACTACTGCGTCATCAATGCTCGTAGTATTATTGTTTTGTTGAGAGATGTGCAATGTAGGCATTGATTCTTCTAGAACGGTGCGCATTTCTTCAAGATTTGATTCGTTTATTTTACGATATGAGTAAGTTTCAGCCCGTGCCTTGGTGCAAGCAATATAGACATTTTTCTTAATAAGAAAAACTGGGAAGTGATCTGATAAGTCAGAAGTAATTATTCCAGCAAGAAAATCACTAGGGTCTGTCATAAAGATATTGTCAAGCAGCGTAGCACACTCTGAGGTTATTCGTGTAGGCTTTGTAATGATCGGAAGGAAGGATTGAGACTGAAAGGTAGTTAGGAAATTAGAGATTGGTTCATGGCTTTCATGTTTCAGTAGATCATAATTGAAGTCACCGCATATTATTATGTCATTGTATAAGGGCCTGTTGAACTGAGAAATAATACGATTCAATTCATTCAGGAAGGATATAGGACAGGCTGTAGGAGGCCTATACACCGTTCCAAGCACAATGCGTTTACCATCTCTAAAAAGTTCTACGAAGAGTGATTCTATATGATCCTGATTCATGGTTGCACTTGCTATGGTTCTCGAGTCTATGTGGTTAGATATATATGTGCTGATGCCTCCGCCCCGCTGGTTTTTTCTTAGCGAATGGTAACTATGATAATTTTCAAATCGAATCATGTCTTTTGTCGAGTCATCTAGCCAGCTTTCGGTGAAGCTAATCACGTCTAGGTTATATTTAAGTTCAGTAATAGTACATTGTATCTCTTCCAATTTTGGATAGAGTGACCTACAGTTCCAACACAGGAGTGAGAAATCTCGGTCAGTTATTCGTATAGTTTCGTTGAATTCTGATATATTAGTATACCTACACTCTTGAGAGTCGTTTAGGTTTGGATATATTCTGTTCAAATGATTGAAATCTGGATCGATTTCCTCAAATATTACAGGGTGATCAGTCATTTAAAATAAGTAAAAGTAAGAATTAGGTACTATAGAGCTTAAAACGAAATACAGAGTCAAGCTTAAAGGGATATTCCAGTCTAAAAAGTAGCTTATTAAGTAAGAGAGAATAGAGTAAAAAGAAAAATCTAGCGCGATTTCGTGAGTACACACAAACTCAGTCCATGAGCGAGTGATAATGGAGTTCAATATCACAACATTGGTGCAAACAGATTGCTAAGGGCGTTTTTGCAAGTTCACATACAACAGGTAATAAGTTTCTAAAGATTATGACGACAATGATACAATCAGCTAATATGGTTTACGCGTAATAATAACTGTAGTGGTAAATAAAGAAGAATTCACAGTAACATTGGTTGGTGAAAAATTACTAATTGCGATGTTACAAAATGTGACACACAGATGTCATAGATGTTTACACACACATCTATTATTTATTTGTTATAATATTGGAGTTCGATATCACTACATTGGTGCAAACAGATTGCTGAGGGCGTTTTCATAAGTTCACATACAAGAGGGAATAAGTTTTAAAGATTATGATGACAATGATACAATCAGCTAATATGGTTTACGCGTAATAATGACTGTAGTGGTAAATAAGGAAGAATTCACAGTAATATTGGTAGGTGAAAAATTGCTGATAGATTATAATGACAATGATATAATCAGATTATAAGAAGATTACAACGACAATGATATAATCAGATTATAAGAAGATTACAACGACAATGATATAATCAGCTAATATGGTTGTACGATGGCAGTGGAGGGCAGAAGCGATTATCAGGTTATAAGAAGATTACAACGACAATGATATAATCAGCTAATATGGTTTACGCGTAATAATACTTAAGTGGTTAAGAAGAGAAAAAATTCACAGTAACATTGGGAGGTAAAAAATTGCTGATTGCGTTGTTTCAAAAGTTCACACACAGCTGTCATAAATGTTTACAAGCACATCTGTTATACATTTGTATAGATTCAGGTTGAACTGGCTCTTCATTCCTCAATACCTACTGTTGAGAATAATTTCATAACGATGTATCGTACATACAACTAAGTATTTAAACCCTCTGAGAGGTTTCAAGTTTCAAGTGCTCTCAATAATAGTGTTTCAAGGACCGATAGAAAACTGTGGAATAATGGGTAAAACTCTTCGTTCAATGGTGGCTAGAAGTAATACTTGCCTTGAGAGGAATGGAGGGTATGTCGTTGGATACTAAAATTACTTTATTTATTTAAACGTTATATAAGGTAATGATTTGTTACTCCTTAAAATTTTTGTGTGTTCAGTTTTATGGAAACTACAAAATAAGGAAGAATATCAATATTGTTTTAAAAACTTTTCATTTGAACAATTAATTTTTCTACTCCTTTCAGTAAATTGGACATTATAAAGTGGTTATTCAACCGATTTTCAATAACATAAATTATTCGAAAAGGAAACAAAATTTACTACATTGTGAACAAAGGCAATTCAAATATGTTAATTTAAAGCTGAGATATAATTAATTAAAAATCGGGGACATTTTTACAGGACACCCGATATAATAAAAAACCAGGTGTCCGTCAATGATAAGCATATGTTCTCGTGCGTAATTTCCCCTATCTCATTACAATGGGAATCTGCTTGCTTGGACAGTATCATAAATACATACATACATATACCGGGCTTATCCTCCCTATGGGAGGGTAGCCGACAGCAGGCCACAATCCCCACACTTAGTCACTAGGAGGCGAGAGAGGCAGCACTGGCCGCACCTGAACTGCCAGGATCAGCAGCAGCCCAGCACAACCACCTCCCAGAGTCAGGCCCGACAGCCACAGCTGGTTTACCCCGACCGCTTCATTGAGTGCAGCCCCTCCCACGGCAAATGACAGGTCAACCCCATCACACGCGGGCAGCTTCCAGTGACGCGTCAAAAATAAAATTACCTCCTTATACACTGCCCCCACTCACTTCTGTCCGCAGCCATCCCTCTCGCCACGTCCACAGTCAGACCCCTCTCATACAAAGCACGTCTCACCCCATCCATCCAACTCATCCGTGGTCTACTTCGCGCTCGAAGACCACTCACTTCCGACATATATATCTTTTTCACCAGCCGCTCAACATTCATTCTTTCAACATGCCCAAACCATCCAAGCACTCTTTCATCCACTCGCCTGCTCAACTTTTTGATAACACCCGTCTGCCCCCTAACCAACTCATTCCTGATCCTATCTCTTCTAGTTACTCCATACATGCTGTTGTGGGACAGGTAGGCTTCCTACCATCAACACGTGTAGCGTAGACCGCTAGCACTACTCTACATTGGTTGTGGATGAACTATTTCCTATTTCTATCATGTCTCAAGGTGAATAACGAGCCGACACTCCCAGGTCATGGGATTACTTTTCACTTTCTTTTCTTTGTTTATTCACATACTTTTAACAATAATAATACAAGTAAACACAAAAAATATAACCAGATGCGGACACTAATAATTAACCTACTTACAAATAACCCTAACAAAACAAACACGACTATAATGCAGCGGTCAACTATACTAACGCAACCCGGCGTGGCAGCAACCCCAAAGCGACCCAAGACTGGCTTGCAGGAGTGCAAGGGTGACCATGGCGCAGCGATACAGGGGTGCAGGAGCAATAGGTGCGAGAGTAAGGCCGCAGCAAGCGATGCCAGAGTGCAACAGGAGCCACCTGAGCACAGCAGGAGATGCAAGGTGCGGCGGTTGCAGATGCCAGAGTACGGCAGGAGATGCCGAAGTGCTGCAGTGGCAGATGATGCCGAGGCACAGCAGCAGCCAGAGATCGGCAGCACTTGAGGAGGAATCAGCTGCTGTTGTAAGCTGTCCCTTGTCCTCAAGGTTGTGACGGACACGACCGAGCTTCGGGTGATGGCTCTAATGTCTCCCGTCGGGTTCAACTCCCGCTCTCCGATTGGAGGTTGGTTGGAGGTTTGGAGCCGATTTGGAGGTCTTTTTTGGAGTACAGCAGCCGCAAGAGATCGGAGGAAGATTCAGCCTTTGTGGACTGCTCCTCAGTCTCAAGTTGTGGAGGTTTATTGGAGGTCTTCCTGCCAATCCACCACGCATAATAAATAACTTACACTAATACAAGCAATAGAGTACATAATTTCTCACTTTTGCCTAATTACTAATCAATATCATTTACAATGAATATTTCAATAAATCAAACATTCTTTTATTTCTGTCCTTTTAATGTGCCTATTAATCTTACCCTCGCTGGTTGATGCTGCTATGAACAATTTGCCTGTATAATATTATGCTGCACTTGGAACTTTGTCTCTACCAGTTAACAGTAATAACTCTGTTCTGAAACAGAAAAATAGGGGTTAGGGGAATAGGCAGATTGCACCATCTCATCAGCAAACACGGTTTAGGAGACTGGTGAATCGCCCCATTACAATGCTCCTCAAACACTTCATCTCAAACACATCCAACTTCCTCCTCTCAGCTGCTCTCAACCCCCAGGACTCTTCTCCATACAACAAAACTGGCACAATCAAACTTTCATACAGTCCCCTCTTAACATTCATACTCAAACTCCTGCATTCAAAAACTTTCCTCATTGCACCCAATGTCTTACAACCTTTACTCACTCGATGCTTCACTTATACTTCCATACTATCCTTAACAGTCACATCCGACCCGAGGTACCTAAAATGCTCTACCTCCTCTAAAACTTCCCCATTCAACCTCACATCCAAAGTTCCAAACACTCCACCTCTTGAACATCTCATCACCTTACTTTTATTCACATTTACCCTCAATTTCTGCCTTTCGCACACTCTACCAAACTCTGTGACCAGTCTCCAAACTCAGTATCATAAATACCATCGAAATATGAAAAACCAGGCATCTGCTCACTTATGTTTATAAGTAAAAACCATTGCGTGAAAATCGAATCAACTGTCAAGAAAATGCGGCTCATCGCATTTAAATTTCAAAGGCATTTAAATGCTTAAAAGGTATGGCAAATTTTTTAAAAACCTCTTGCGAACAATAATTTAAATTACAATTCAGATAGGTATTATGTTATAAAATTTGCTTGGTTGTTGTGTGCGTTTGTGACGTTTTTAAATATGCTCAATGACCGTATCTGTGATACGAGTTTTACCAGTCACATGTATGAGAATGCTGTATTTTAATCGCGGGTACTTTTACAATGGATATATTTGTTTGCCATTTTTATCTCGAGATTTTTTTAAAACGATACCATTGGATCCTGTCATTTTTGACCAATCATGTACACTAGTATCTTGATTATTAACAATCTGTAGTCAATATAAAAGTCGTTCGATAATAAAGAATATAATGAATATATGCACAGGTTTCAACACCTGCAACCGTTTACTTCTATGAATGACTGTCGTGTGTTTATTTATACGTTTTGTGTCACGCTGTTAAGAATAATTGTTAGGAAAAAATTTGCACTGGCAGTCTTGGTTCCAGTTCACGGTCAATTAATACACTCATTTTCGTTGTGCAATAGCTCTATAATAAGTCACTTTCATCACAATTAGAGCGATCCATAGCCTTATATACTCAAGTTTTTATCGTGAATACCGAGTTCGGCGGGGTATTGCATATTACAATATGCTGTATTGTATATTACAATATGCTGTATTGTATATTACAATATACTGTATTGCAATGTACTGTATTGCATATTAAAATATACATACACAAGTTCACAGTTGCTTTCAGTAATGCTGAATTTCTGTATCTTGGATACGACACGAATGGCTATAACTACTTCTCTTGCGGCTCAAAAATGCTGTGTTCTGAGTGTTTATTACTCTTATAAGAAAATTAAGTTACCTTTGGAAAAAGCTGAAAGCATGGAAACTCCACTCAAACGAAAATTTGTTGAAGAAAGGTATTGAATCTCGTCATTTTTGACGGTGTGTGTACACTAGTTAAGAAATAAAATATTCATCTTATAAATTATGAATAGGTGAAGTTGGAGCCACAAAATTGTGAATAGGCGGAGTCGGTGTTGGAGTCGTCAAATTCTGGAGAAATGGAGTCGGAGTCGGAGTCGGAGTCGCCAAATTCTGAAAAGGTGGAGTCGGAGTCGGAGTCGGAGTCGACAAATTCTGAAAAGGTGGAGTCGGAGTCGGAGTCGGAGTCGCCAAATTCTGGAAAGGTGGAGTCGGAGTCGGAGTCGCCAAATTCTGAAAAGGTGGAGTCGGAGTCGGAGTCGGAGTCGCCAAATTCTGAAAAGGTGGAGTCGGAGTCGGAGTCGGAGTCGCCAAATTCTGGAAAGGTGGAGTCGGAGTCGGAGTCGGAGTCGCAAATTTATTCCACCGACTCCGCAACCCTGATTATTAGACATTAATTCTTTTGTTATCTGCACCTTAAAATGTCCAGATAGGCTTTATTCCCGCTGTTTTTTCATCATAATCATTTTTTTGTCTAGTGAGGCGAAGTATTTGCTCAACATTAGGCGGAAACTTTTCTCATGGCTCTGAAATGATGTGTTCATTAGTCATGTTGGTGGAATATTCACAATACCAAAATTTAATACCTGACTGAGATCATTATCTATCTTTAAAACACTGGTTCCAAACTGTGGTATCGCGTATACACACACCCCTAAGCTCGGTGTCGATCGTGCGCCGGGCCTCCCAGGAGGAAAATGTGTGAGGGCCAAGCTGAGTTAGGTAGGCCTTTATTGTTGAAATTAAATGTTTTTGCATTATGTCGAGGACCACTTTTTTCGGTTCACTGCTGTCCTGTTTTTCAGTACATACTATTCTTCAATTTTGACCTTGTTTCATGAAATTCTTGCTAAATTTCCCGTTTCTATGCCCTTCTGCACAGGGTTTCGGAGTCGGAGTCGCCGGAGTCAAGGTGGAGTCGGAGTCGGAGCGGCTTCTCTGGAGTTTGAAGTCGGAGTCCGAGTCGGAATAGGAGGTGCTACTCTGAAGTGTTATGAAGGCGGAGTCGGAGTCGTTTATTCGGATGTAGTCGAGTCGTGGTTGGATTCGCTATTTTTTGGTGTCGTAGATTCTATTTCTGGGTAAAAATTATTTATAATTGTTTAAACCAAAAATAAACAAAACAGAGTTAGAATACCTTGCTGAAAAATCTAAAAAATACGCAATGTTTTTGTTGATTATTTTGATTCAAGTTTGAAACAGCTTATTTATACCTATCACATAATACCGTCATGTTTTCTATTCCCTTTCGTGCGCCAGAGACGGAGGCGTCCTGCTCTACTTGGAGCAGCTGGCTGCGGTGGTGTGGCCATGTGGGCCAGGTTTGTTGCCTGTTGACGCAACGTGTGTCGCCTGTTGCCACAACGTGCGTTGCCTGCTCCCACAACGTGTGTTGCCTCCTGGCACAACGTGTGTTACCTCCTGGCACAACGTGTGTTACCTCCTGGCACAACGTGTGTTGCCTGCTGCCACAACGCGGGTTGCCTGCTGCCACATCGTGTGTTGCCTGCTGGCACAACGTGTGTTACCTCCTGGCACAACGTGTGTTACCTCCTGGCAAAACGTGTGTTGCCTGCTGCCACAACGCGGGTTGCCTGCTGCCACATCGTGTGTTGCCTGCTGCCACATCGTGAGTTGCCTGCTGGCACAACGTGTGTAACCTCCAGGCACAACGTGTGTTGCCTGCTGCCACAACGCGGGTTGCCTTCTGCCACATCGTGTGTTGCATGCTGGCACATCGTGTATTGCCTGCTGCAACAACGCGTGTTACCTGCTGCCACAACGCGTGTTACCTGCTGCCACAACGCGTGTTACCTGCTGCCACAACGCGTGTTACCTGCTGCCACAACGCGTGTTACCTGCTGCCACAACGCGTGTTACCTGCTGCCACAACGAGTGTTACCTGCTGCCACAACGCGTGTTACCTGCTGCCACAACGCGTGTTACCTGCTGCCACAACGAGTGTTACCTGCTCCCACAACGCGTGTTACCTGCTGCCACAACGAGTGTTACCTGCTGCCACAACGCGTGTTACCTGCTGCCACAACGCGTGTTACCTGCTGCCACAACGCGTGTTACCTGCTGCCACAACGCGTGTTACCTGCTGCCACAACGCGTGTTACCTGCTGCCACAACGCGTGTTACCTGCTGCCACAACGCGTGTTACCTGCTGCCACAACGAGTGTTACCTGCTGCCACAACGCATGTTACCTGCTGCCACAACGCGTGTTACCTGCTGCCACATCGTGTGTTACCTCCTGGCACAACGTGTGTTACCTCCTGGCACAACGAGTAGTACCTCCTGGCACAACGTGTGTTACCTCCTGGCACAACGTGTGTTACCTCCTGGCACAACGTGTGTTACCTCCTGGCACAACGTGTGTTACCTCCTGGCACAACGTGTGTTACCTCCTGGCACAACGTGTGTTACCTCCTGGCACAACGTGTGTTACCTCCTAGCACAACGTGTGTTGCCTGCTGCCACAACGCGGGTTGCCTGCTGCCACAACGTGTGTAACCTCCTGGCACAACGTGTGTTGCCTGCTGCCACAACGTGTGTTACCTCCTGCCACAACGTGTGTTGCCTCCTGCCACAACGTGTGTTGCCTCCTGCCACAACGTGTGTTGCCTGCTGCCACAACGTGTGTTGCCTCCTGCCACAACGTGTGTTACCTCCTGCCACAACGTGTGTTGCCTGCTGCCACAACGTGTGTTGCCTGCTGCCACAACGTGTGTTACCTCCTGCCACAACGTGTGTTGCCTCCTGCCACAACGTGTGTTGCCTCCTGCCACAACGTGTGTTGCCTGCTGCCACAACGTGTGTTGCCTCCTGCCACAACGTGGGTTGCCTGCTGCCAAAACGTGTGCTACCTCCTGGCACAACGTGTGTTGCCTGCTGCCACAACTCGGGTTGCCTGCTGCCACAACGTGTGTTGCCTGCTGCCACAACGTTTGTTGCCTGCTGTCACAACGCGTGTTACCTCCTGCCACAACGTGTGTTACCTCCTGCCACAACGTGTGTTACCTCCTGCCACAACGTGTGTTGCCTCCTGCCACAACGTGTGTTGCCTGCTGCCACAACGTGCGTAGCCTGCTGCCACAACGTGTGTTGCCTGCTGCCACAACGTGCGTTGCCTGCTGCCACAACGTGTGTTGCCTGCTGCCACAACTCGGGTTGCCTGCTGCCACATCGTGTGTTGCCTGCTGGCACAACGTGTGTTACCTCCTGGCACAACGTGTGTTACCTCCTGGCAAAACGTGTGTTGCCTGCTGCCACAACGCGGGTTGCCTGCTGCCACATCGTGTGTTGCCTGCTGGCACAACGTGTGTAACCTCCTGGCACAACGTGTGTTGCCTGCTGCCACAACGCGGGTTGCCTTCTGCCACATCGCGTGTTGCATGCTGGCACATCGTGTATTGCCTGCTGCCACAACGCGTGTTACCTGCTGCCACAACGAGTGTTACCTGCTGCCACAACGCGTGTTACCTGCTGCCACAACGCGTGTTACCTGCTGCCACAACGAGTGATACCTGCTGCCACAACGCGTGTTACCTGCTGCCACAACGAGTGATACCTGCTGCCACATCGTGTGTTGCCTGCTGGCACAACGTGTGTTACCTCCTGGCACAACGTGTGTTACCTCCTGGCAAAACGTGTGTTGCCTGCTGCCACAACGCGGGTTGCCTGCTGCCACATCGTGTGTTACCTGCTGCCACAACGAGTGTTACCTGCTGCCACAACGCGTGTTACCTGCTGCCACAACGCGTGTTACCTGCTGCCACAACGCGTGTTACCTGCTGCCACAACGCGTGTTACCTGCTGCCACAACGCGTGTTACCTGCTGCAACAACGCGTGTTACCTGCTGCCACAACGCGTGTTACCTGCTGCCACAACGCGTGTTACCTGCTGCCACAACGCGTGTTACCTGCTGCCACAACGCGTGTTACCTGCTGCCACAACGCGTGTTACCTGCTGCCACAACGAGTGATACCTGCTGCCACAACGCGTGTTACCTGCTGCCACAACGCGTGTTACCTGCTGCCACAACGCGTGTTACCTGCTGCCACAACGCGTGTTACCTGCTGCCACAACGTGTGTTACCTCCTGGCACAACGTGTGTTACCTCCTGGCAGAACGTGTGTTACCTCCTGGCACAACGTGTTACCTCCTGGCACAACGTGTGTTACCTCCTGGCACAACGTGTGTTACCTCCTGGCACAACGTGTGTTACCTCCTGGCACAACGTGTGTTGCCTGCTGACACAACGTGTGTTGCCTGCTGGCACAACGTGTGTTACCTCCTGGCACAACGTGTGTTACCTCCTAGCACAACGTGTGTTGCCTGCTGCCACAACGCAGGTTGCCTGCTGCCACATCGTGTGTTGCCTGCTGGCACAACGCAGGTTGCCTGCTGCCACATCGTGTGTTGCCTGCTGGCACAACGTGTGTTGCCTGCTGCCACAACGCAGGTTGCCTGCTGCCACATCGTGTGTTGCCTGCTGGCACAACGTGTGTTGCCTGCTGCCACAACGCGTGTTACCTGCTGCCACAACGTGTGTTGCCTGCTGCCACAACGTGTGTTGCCTGCTGCCACAACGTGTGTTACCTCCTGCCACAACGTGTGTTACCTCCTGCCACAACGTGTGTTGCCTGCTGCCACATCGTGTGTTGCCTGCTGCCACATCGTGTGTTGCCTGCTGCCACAACGTGTGTTGCCTGCTGCCACAAGGTGTGTTACCTCCTGCCACAACGTGTGTTACCTCCTGCCCCAACGTGTGTTGCCTGCTGCCACAACGTGTGCTACCTCCTGGCACAACGTGTGTTACCTCCAGGCGCAACGTGTGTTGCCTGCTGCCACAACGTGTGTTACCACCTGCCACAACGTGTGTTGCCTGCTGCCACAACGTGTGTTGCCTGCTGCCACAACGTGTGCTACCTCCTGGCACAACGTGTGTTATCTCCTGGCACAACGTGTGTTATCTCCTGGCACAACGTGTGTTACCTCCTGCCACAACGTGTGTTGCCTGCTGCCACAACGTGTTACCTCCTGGCACAACGTGTGTTACCTCCTGGCACAATGTGTGTTGCCTGCCGCCACAACGTGTGTTACCTCCTGCCACAACGTGTGTTGCCTGCTGCCACAACGTGTTACCTCCTGGCACAACGTGTGTTACCTCCTGGCACAACGTGTGTTACCTCCTGGCACAACGTGTGTTGCCTGCTGCCACAACGTGTTTTGCCTGCTGCCAAAACGTGTGTTACCACCTGCCACAACGTGTGTTACCTCCTGGCACAACGTGTGTTACCTCCTGGCACAACGTGTGTTACCTCCTGCCACAACGTGTGTTGCCTCCTGCCACAACGTGTGTTGCCTGCTGGCACAACGTGTGTTACCTCCTGGCTCAACGTGTGTTACCTCCTGGCACAACGTGTGTTGCCTGCTGCCACAACGTGTGTTACCTCCTGCCACAAAGTGTGTTACCTCCTGCCACAACGTGTGTTGCCTGCTGTCACAACGTGTGTTGCCTGCTGCCACAACGTGTGTTACCTCCTGCCACAAAGTGTGTTGCCTGCTGTCACAACGTGTGTTGCCTGCTGCCACAACGTGTGTTACCTCCTGCCACAAATTGTGTTACCTCCTGCCACAACGTGTGTTGCCTGCTGCCACAACGTGTGTTACCTCCTGCCACAACGTGTGTTGCCTCCTGCCACAACGTGTGTTGCCTGCTGCCACAACGTGTGTTCCCTGCTGCCACAACGTGTGTTGCCTGCTGCCACAACGTGTGTTACCTGCTGCCACAACGTGTGTTGCCTCCTGCCACAACGTGTGTTGCCTGCTCCCACAACATGTGTTGCCCGCTGCCACAACGTGTGCTACCTCCTGGCACAGCGTGTGTTGCCTGCTGCCACAAAGTGTGTTACCTCCTGCCACAACGTGTGTTGCCTGCTGCCACAACGTGTGTTGCCTGCTGCCACAACATGTGTTGCCCGCTGCCACAACGTGTGCTACCTCCTGCCACAACGTGTGTTGCCTGCTCCCACAACATGTGTTGCCCGCTGCCACAACGTGTGCTACCTCCTGGCACAGCGTGTGTTGCCTGCTGCCACAAAGTGTGTTACCTCCTGCCACAACGTGTGTTGCCTGCTGCCACAACGTGTGTTGCCTGCTGCCACAACGTGTGTTACCTCCTGCCACAAAGTGTGTTACCTCCTGCCACAACGTGTGTTGCCTGCTGCCACAACGTGTGTTACCTCCTGTCACAAAGTGTGTTACCTCCTTCCACAACGTGTGTTACCTCCTGCCACAAAGTGTGTTACCTGCTGCCACAACGTGTGTTACCTCCTGCCACAACGTGTGTTGCCTGTTGCCACAACGTGTGTTGCCTGCTGCCACAACGTGTGTTGCCTGCTGCCACAACGTGTGTTTCCTCCTGCCACAACGTGTGTTACCTCCTGCCACAACGTGTGTTGCCTGCTGCCACAACGTGCGTTGCCTGCTGCCACAACGTGTGTTACCTCCTGCCACAACGTGTGTTGCCTGCTGCCACAACGTGTGTTGCCTGCTGCCACAACGTGTGTTACCTCCTGGCACAACGTGTGTTACCTGCTGCCACAACGTGTGTTGCCTGCTGCCACAACGTGTGTTGCCTGCTGCCACAACGTGTGTTGCCTGCTGCCACAACGTGTGTTGCCTGCTGCCACAACGTGTGTTGCCTGCTGCCACAACGTGTGTTGCCTGCTGCCACAACGCACCCACAAAGTGTGTTACCTCCTGCCACAACGTGTGTTGCCTGCTGCCACAACGTGTGTTACCTCCTGTCACAAAGTGTGTTACCTCCTTCCACAACGTGTGTTACCTCCTGCCACAAAGTGTGTTACCTGCTGCCACAACGTGTGTTACCTCCTGCCACAACGTGTGTTGCCTGCTGCCACAACGTGTGTTGCCTGCTGCCACAACGTGTGTTGCCTGCTGCCACAACGTGTGTTGCCTGCTGCCACAACGTGTGTTGCCTGCTGCCACAACGTGTGCTACCTCCTGGCACAACGTGTGTTGCCTGCTGCCACAAAGTGTGTTACCTCCTGCCACAACGTGTGTTGCCTGCTGCCACAACGTGTGTTACCTCCTGCCACAAAGTGTGTTACCTCCTTCCACAACGTGTGTTACCTCCTGCCACAAAGTGTGTTACCTGCTGCCACAACGTGTGTTACCTCCTGCCACAACGTGTGTTGCCTGCTGCCACAACGTGTGTTGCCTGCTGCCACAACGTGTGTTACCTCCTGCCACAACGTGTGTTACCTCCTGCCACAACGTGTGTTGCCTGCTGCCACAACGTGTGTTGCCTGCTGCCACAACGTGTGTTACCTCCTGGCACAACGTGTGTTACCTGCTGCGACTACGTGTTTTGCCTGCTGCCACAACGTGCGTTGCCTGCTGCCACAACGTGTGTTGCCTGCTGCCACAACGTGTGTTACCTCCTGCCACAACGTGTGTTGCCTGCTGCCACAACGTGCGTTGCCTGCTTCCACAACGTGTGTTACCTCCTGGCACAACGTGTGTTGCCTGCTGCCACAACGTGTGTTGCCTGCTGCCACAACGTGTGTTGCCTGCTGCCACAACGTGCGTTGCCTGCTGCCACAACGTGTGTTGCCTGCTGCCACAACAACGTGTGTTGCCTGCTGCCACAACGTGTGTTGCCTGCTGCCACAACGTGTGTTACCTCCTGGCACAACGTGTGTTACCTGCTGCCACAACGTGTGTTGCCTGCTGCCACAACGTGTGTTGCCTGCTGCCACAACGTGTGTTGCCTGCTGCCACAACGTGTGTTACCTCCTGGCACAACGTGTGTTGCCTGCTGCCACAACGTGTGTTACCTCCTGGCACAACGTGTGTTGCCTGCTGCCACAACATGTGTTACCTCCTGGCACAACGTGTGTTGCCTGCTGCCACAGCGTGTGTTGCCTGCTGCCACAGCGTGTGTTGCCTGCTGCCACAACGTGTGTTACCTCCTGGCACAACGTGTGTTGCTTGCTGCCACAACGTGTGTTACCTCCTGCCACAACGTGTGTTGCCTGCTGCCACAACGTGTGTTACCTCCTGCCTCAACGTGTGCTGCCTGCTGCCACAACGTGTGTTGCCTGCTGCCACAACGTGTGTTGCCTGCTGCCACAACGTGTGTTGCCTGCTGCCACAACGTGTGTTGCCTGCTGCCACAACGTGTGTTGCCTGCTGCCACAACGTGTGTTGCCTGCTGCCACAACGTGTGTTACCTCCCGCCACAACGTGTGTTGCCTGCTGCCACAACGTGTGTTACCTCCCGCCTCAACGTGTGTTGCCTGCTGCCACAACGTGTGTTGCCTGCTGCCACAACGTGTGTTGCCTGCTGCCACAACGTGTGTTGCCTGCTGCCACAACGTGTGTTGCCTGCTGCCACAACGTGTGTTGCCTGCTGCCACAACGTGTGTTGCCTGCTGCCACAACGTGTGTTACCTCCCGCCTCAACGTGTGTTACCTCCCGCCACAACGTGTGTTGCCTGCTGCCACAACGTGTGTTACCTCCCGCATCAACGTGTGTTGCCTGCTGCCACAACGTGTGTTACCTCCTGCCACAACGTGTGTTGCCTGCTGCCACAACGTGTGTTGCCTGCTGCCACAACGTGTGTTGCCTGCTGCCACAACGTGTGTTGCCTGCTGCCACAACGTGTGTTGCCTGCTGCCACAACGTGTGTTGCCTGCTGCCACAACGTGTGCTACCTCCTGGCACAACGTGTGTTGCCTGCTGCCACAAAGTGTGTTACCTCCTGCCACAACGTGTGTTGCCTGCTGCCACAACATGTGTTACCTCCTGCCACAAAGTGTGTTACCTCCTTCCACAACGTGTGTTACCTCCTGCCACAAAGTGTGTTACCTGCTGCCACAACGTGTGTTACCTCCTGCCACAACGTGTGTTGCCTGCTGCCACAACGTGTGTTGCCTGCTGCCACAACGTGTGTTACCTCCTGCCACAACGTGTGTTACCTCCTGCCACAACGTGTGTTGCCTGCTGCCACAACGTGCGTTGCCTGCTGCCACAACGTGCGTTGCCTGCTGCCACAACGTGTGTTACCTCCTGCCACAACGTGTGTTGCCTGCTGCCACAACGTGTGTTGCCTGCTGCCACAACGTGTGTTACCTCCTGGCACAACGTGTGTTACCTGCTGCCACAACGTGTGTTGCCTGCTGCCACAACGTGTGTTGCCTGCTGCCACAACGTGTGTTGCCTGCTGCCACAACGTGTGTTACCTCCTGGCACAACGTGTGTTGCCTGCTGCCACAACGTGTGTTACCTCCTGGCACAACGTGTGTTGCCTGCTGCCACAACATGTGTTACCTCCTGGCACAACGTGTGTTGCCTGCTGCCACAGCGTGTATTGCCTTCTGCCACAACGTGTGTTACCTCCTGCTACAACGTGTGTTGCCTGCTGCCACAACGTGTGTTACCTCCTGCCACAACGTGTGTTGCCTGCTGCCACAACGTGTGTTACCTCCTGCCTCAACGTGTGCTGCCTGCTGCCACAACGTGTGTTGCCTGCTGCCACAACGTGTGTTGCCTGCTGCCACAACGTGTGTTGCCTGCTGCCACAACGTGTGTTGCCTGCTGCCACAACGTGTGTTGCCTGCTGCCACAACGTGTGTTGCCTGCTGCCACAACGTGTGTTGCCTGCTGCCACAACGTGTGTTACCTCCCGCCACAACGTGTGTTGCCTGCTGCCACAACGTGTGTTACCTCCCGCCTCAACGTGTGTTGCCTGCTGCCACAACGTGTGTTGCCTGCTGCCACAACGTGTGTTGCCTGCTGCCACAACGTGTGTTACCTCCCGCCACAACGTGTGTTGCCTGCTGCCACAACGTTTGTTACCTCCCGCCTCAACGTGTGTTGCCTGCTGCCACAACGTGTGTTGCCTGCTGCCACAACGTGTGTTACCTCCTGGCACAACGTGTGTTGCCTGCTGCCACAACGTGTGTTACCTCCTGGCACAACGTGTGTTGCCTGCTGCCACAACATGTGTTACCTCCTGGCACAACGTGTGTTGCCTGCTGCCACAGCGTGTATTGCCTTCTGCCACAACGTGTGTTACCTCCTGCTACAACGTGTGTTGCCTGCTGCCACAACGTGTGTTACCTCCTGCCACAACGTGTGTTGCCTGCTGCCACAACGTGTGTTACCTCCTGCCTCAACGTGTGCTGCCTGCTGCCACAACGTGTGTTGCCTGCTGCCACAACGTGTGTTGCCTGCTGCCACAACGTGTGTTGCCTGCTGCCACAACGTGTGTTGCCTGCTGCCACAACGTGTGTTGCCTGCTGCCACAACGTGTGTTGCCTGCTGCCACAACGTGTGTTGCCTGCTGCCACAACGTGTGTTACCTCCCGCCACAACGTGTGTTGCCTGCTGCCACAACGTGTGTTACCTCCCGCCTCAACGTGTGTTGCCTGCTGCCACAACGTGTGTTGCCTGCTGCCACAACGTGTGTTGCCTGCTGCCACAACGTGTGTTGCCTGCTGCCACAACGTGTGTTGCCTGCTGCCACAACGTGTGTTGCCTGCTGCCACAACGTGTGTTGCCTGCTGCCACAACGTGTGTTACCTCCTGCCACAACGTGTGTTGCCTGCTGCCACAACGTGTGTTACCTCCTGCCTCAACGTGTGCTGCCTGCTGCCACAACGTGTGTTACCTCCTGCTACAACGTGTGTTGCCTGCTGCCACAACGTGTGTTACCTCCTGCCACAACGTGTGTTGCCTGCTGCCACAACGTGTGTTACCTCCTGCCTCAACGTGTGCTGCCTGCTGCCACAACGTGTGTTCCCTGCTGCCACAACGTGTGTTGCCTGCTGCCACAACGTGTGTTGCCTGCTGCCACAACGTGTGTTGCCTGCTGCCACAACATGTGTTACCTCCTGCCTCAACGTGTGTTGCCTGCTGCCACGACGTGTGTTCCCTGCTGCCACAACGTGTGTTGCCTGCTGCCACAACGTGTGTTGCCTGCTGCCACAACGTGTGTTACCTCCTGCCTCAACGTGTGCTGCCTGCTGCCACAACGTGTGTTGCCTGCTGCCACAACGTGTGTTGCCTGCTGCCACAACGTGTGTTGCCTGCTGCCACAACGTGTGTTCCCTGCTGCCACAACGTGTGTTGCCTGCTGCCACAACGTGTGTTGCCTGCTGCCACAACGTGTGTTGCCTGCTGCCACAACGTGTGTTACCTCCTGCCTCAACGTGTGTTGCCTGCTGCCACAACGTGTGTTGCCTGCTGCCACAACGTGTGTTGCCTGCTGCCACAACGTGTGTTGCCTGCTGCCACAACGTGTGTTCCCTGCTGCCACAACGTGTGTTGCCTGCTGCCACAACGTGTGTTGCCTGCTGCCACAACGTGTGTTACCTCCTGCCTCAACGTGTGCTGCCTGCTGCCACAACGTGTGTTCCCTGCTGCCACAACGTGTGTTACCTCCTGCCACAACGTGTGTTGCCTGCTGCCACAACGTGTGTTGCCCGCTGCCACAACGTGTGCTACCTCCTGGCACAGCGTGTGTTGCCTGCTGCCACAAAGTGTGTTACCTCCTGCCACAACGTGTGTTGCCTGCTGCCACAACGTGTGTTGCCTGCTGCCACAACGTGTGTTACCTCCTGCCACAAAGTGTGTTACCTCCTGCCACAACGTGTGTTGCCTGCTGCCACAACGTGTGTTACCTCCTGCCACAAAGTGTGTTACCTCCTTCCACAACGTGTGTTACCTCCTGCCACAAAGTGTGTTACCTGCTGCCACAACGTGTGTTACCTCCTGCCACAACGTGTGTTGCCTGCTGCCACAACGTGTGTTGCCTGCTGCCACAACGTGTGTTTCCTCCTGCCACAACGTGTGTTACCTCCTGCCACAACGTGTGTTGCCTGCTGCCACGACGTGCGTTGCCTGCTGCCACAACGTGTGTTACCTCCTGCCACAACGTGTGTTGCCTGCTGCCACAACGTGTGTTGCCTGCTGCCACAACGTGTGTTACCTCCTGGCACAACGTGTGTTACCTGCTGCCACAACGTGTGTTGCCTGCTGCCACAACGTGTGTTGCCTGCTGCCACAACGTGTGTTGCCTGCTGCCACAACGTGTGTTGCCTGCTGCCACAACGTGTGTTACCTCCTGGCACAACGTGTGTTGCCTGCTGCCACAACGTGTGTTACCTCCTGGCATAACGTGTGTTGCCTGCTGCCACAACATGTGTTACCTCCTGGCACAACGTGTGTTGCCTGCTGCCACAGCGTGTGTTGCCTGCTGCCACAACGTGTGTTACCTCCTGCCACAACGTGTGTTGCCTGCTGCCACAACGTGTGTTGCCTGCTGCCACAACGTGTGTTGCCTGCTGCCACAACGTGTGTTGCCTGCTGCCACAACGTGTGTTACCTCCTGCCACAACGTGTGCTGCCTGCTGCCACAACGTGTGTTACCTCCTGCCACAACGTGTGTTGCCTGCTGCCACAACGTGTGTTACCTCCTGCCTCAACGTGTGCTGCCTGCTGCCACAACGTGTGTTGCCTGCTGCCACAACGTGTGTTGCCTGCTGCCACAACGTGTGTTGCCTGCTGCCACAACGTGTGTTACCTCCCGCCACAACGTGTATTGCCTGCTGCCACAACGTGTGTTACCTGCTGCCACAACGTGTGTTGCCTGCTGCCACAACGTGTGTTACCTCCTGCCACAACGTGTATTGCCTGCTGCCACAACGTGTGTTACCTGCTGCCACAACGTGTGTTGCCTGCTGCCACAACGTGTGTTGCCTGCTGCCACAACGTGTGTTGCCTGCTGCCACAACGTGTGTTGCCTGCTGCCACAACGTGTGTTGCCTGCTGCCACAACGCACCCACAACGTGTGTTACCTGCTGCCACAACGTGTGTTGCCTGCTGCCACAACGTGTGTTGCCTGCTGCCACAACGTGTGTTGCCTGCTGCCACAACGTGTGTTGCCTGCTGCCACAACGTGTGTTGCCTGCTGCCACAACGTGTGTTGCCTGCTGCCACAACGCACCCACAACGTGTGTTACCTGCTGCCACAACGTGTGTTGCCTGCTGCCACAACGTGTGTTGCCTGCTGCCACAACGTGTGTTGCCTGCTGCCACAACGTGTGTTGCCTGCTGCCACAACGTGTGTTGCCTGCTGCCACAACGTGTGTTGCCTGCTGCCACAACGTGTGTTGCCTGCTGCCACAACGTGTGTTGCCTGCTGCCACAACGTGTGTTGCCTGCTGCCACAACGTGTGTTGCCTGCTGCCACAACGTGTGTTGCCTGCTGCCACAACGTGTGTTGCCTGCTGCCACAACGTGTGTTGCCTGCTGCCATAACATGTGTTGCCTGCTGCCACAACGTGTGCTACCTCCTGGCACAACGTGTGTTGCCTGCTGCCACAAAGTGTGTTACCTCCTGCCACAACGTGTGTTGCCTGCTGCCACAACGTGTGTTACCTCCTGCCACAAAGTGTGTTACCTCCTTCCACAACGTGTGTTACCTCCTGCCACAAAGTGTGTTACCTGCTGCCACAACGTGTGTTACCTCCTGCCACAACGTGTGTTGCCTGCTGCCACAACGTGTGTTGCCTGCTGCCACAACGTGTGTTACCTCCTGCCACAACGTGTGTTACCTCCTGCCACAACGTGTGTTGCCTGCTGCCACAACGTGTGTTGCCTGCTGCCACAACGTGTGTTACCTCCTGGCACAACGTGTGTTACCTGCTGCCACTACGTGTTTTGCCTGCTGCCACAACGTGCGTTGCCTGCTGCCACAACGTGTGTTGCCTGCTGCCACAACGTGTGTTACCTCCTGCCACAACGTGTGTTGCCTGCTTCCACAACGTGCGTTGCCTGCTGCCACAACGTGTGTTACCTCCTGCCACAACGTGTGTTGCCTGCTGCCACAACGTGTGTTGCCTGCTGCCACAACGTGTGTTACCTCCTGGCACAACGTGTGTTACCTGCTGCCACAACGTGTGTTGCCTGCTGCCACAACGTGTGTTGCCTGCTGCCACAACGTGTGTTGCCTGCTGCCACAACGTGTGTTGCCTGCTGCCACAACGTGTGTTACCTCCTGGCACAACGTGTGTTGCCTGCTGCCACAACGTGTGTTACCTCCTGGCACAACGTGTGTTGCCTGCTGCCACAACATGTGTTACCTCCTGGCACAACGTGTGTTGCCTGCTGCCACAGCGTGTGTTGCCTGCTGCCACAACGTGTGTTACCTCCTGGCACAACGTGTGTTGCTTGCTGCCACAACGTGTGTTACCTCCTGCCACAACGTGTGTTGCCTGCTGCCACAACGTGTGTTACCTCCTGCCTCAACGTGTGCTGCCTGCTGCCACAACGTGTGTTGCCTGCTGCCACAACGTGTGTTGCCTGCTGCCACAACGTGTGTTGCCTGCTGCCACAACGTGTGTTGCCTGCTGCCACAACGTGTGTTGCCTGCTGCCAAAACGTGTGTTGCCTGCTGCCACAACGTGTGTTACCTCCCGCCACAACGTGTGTTGCCTGCTGCCACAACGTGTGTTACCTCCCGCCTCAACGTGTGTTGCCTGCTGCCACAACGTGTGTTGCCTGCTGCCACAACGTGTGTTGCCTGCTGCCACAACGTGTGTTGCCTGCTGCCACAACGTGTGTTGCCTGCTGCCACAACGTGTGTTGCCTGCTGCCACAACGTGTGTTGCCTGCTGCCACAACGTGTGTTGCCTGCTGCCACAACGTGTGTTACCTCCTGCCACAACGTGTGTTGCCTGCTGCCACAACGTGTGTTGCCTGCTGCCACAACGTGTGTTGCCTGCTGCCACAACGTGTGTTGCCTGCTGCCACAACGTGTGTTGCCTGCTGCCACAACGTGTGTTGCCTGCTGCCACAACGTGTGTTGCCTGCTGCCACAACGTGTGTTGCCTGCTGCCACAACGTGTGCTACCTCCTGGCACAACGTGTGTTGCCTGCTGCCACAAAGTGTGTTACCTCCTGCCACAACGTGTGTTGCCTGCTGCCACAACATGTGTTACCTCCTGCCACAAAGTGTGTTACCTCCTTCCACAACGTGTGTTACCTCCTGCCACAAAGTGTGTTACCTGCTGCCACAACGTGTGTTACCTCCTGCCACAACGTGTGTTGCCTGCTGCCACAACGTGTGTTGCCTGCTGCCACAACGTGTGTTACCTCCTGCCACAACGTGTGTTACCTCCTGCCACAACGTGTGTTGCTCGCTGCCACAACGTGCGTTGCCTGCTGCCACAACGTGCGTTGCCTGCTGCCACAACGTGTGTTACCTCCTGCCACAACGTGTGTTGCCTGCTGCCACAACGTGTGTTGCCTGCTGCCACAACGTGTGTTACCTCCTGGCACAACGTGTGTTGCCTGTTGGCACAACTTGTGTTGCCTGCTGCCACAACGTGTGTTACCCCCAGGCACAACGTGTGTTGCCTGCTGACACAACGTGTGTTGCCTGCTGCCACAACGTGTGTTGCCTGCTGCCACAACGCGTGTTGCCTGCTGCCACAACGCGTGTTACCTCCTGCCACAACGTGTGTTGCCTGCTGCCACAACGTGTGTTGCTTGCTGCTACAACGTGTGTTGTCTGCTGCCGCAACGTGTGTTGCCTGCTGCCACAACGTGTGTTGCCTGCTGCCACAACGTGTGTTGCCTGCTGCCACAACGTGTGTTGCCTGCTGCCACAACGCGTGTTACCTGCTGCCACATCGTGTGTTGCCTGCTGGCACAACGTGTGTTGCTTGCTGCCACAACGTTTGTTACCTGCTGGCACAACGTGTGTTGCCTGTTGGCACAACTTGTGTTGCCTGCTGCCACAACGTATGTTACCTGCTGCCACATCGTGTGTTGCCTGCTGCCACAACGCGTGTTACCTGCTGCCACAACGCGTGTTGCCTGCTGGCACAACGTGTGTTGCCTGCTGACACAACGTGTGTTGCCTGCTGGCACAACGTGTGTTGCCTGCTGCCACAACGCGTGTTACCTGCTGCCACAACGCGTGTTGCCTGCTGCCACAACGCGTGTTGCCTGCTGCCACAACGCGTGTTACCAGCTGCCACAACGCGTGTTGCCTGCTGGCACAACGTGTGTTGCCTGCTGACACAACGTGTGTTGCCTGCTGACACAACGTGTGTTGCCTGCTGCCACAACGTGTGTTGCCTGCTGCCACAACGCGTGTTGCCTGCTGCCACAACGCGTGTTACCTCCTGCCACAACGTGTGTTGCCTGCTGCCACAACGTGTGTTGCTTGCTGCTACAACGTGTGTTGCCTGCTGCCACAACGTGTGTTGCCTGCTGCCACAACGTGTGTTGCCTGCTGCCACAACGAGTGTTACCTGCTGCCACATCGTGTGTTACCTGCTGCCACAACGTGTGTTACCTCCTGCCACAACGTGTGTTGCCTGCTGCCACAACGTGTGTTGCTTGCTGCTACAACGTGTGTTGCCTGCTGCCACAACGTGTGTTGCTTGCTGCCACAACGTGTGTTGCTTGCTGCTACAACGTGTGTTGCCTGCTGCCACAACGTGTGTTGCCTGCTGCCACAACATGTGTTACCTCCTGGCATAACGTGTGTTGCCTGCTGCCACAACGAGTGTTACCTGCTGCCACATCGTGTGTTACCTGCTGCCACAACGTGTGTTACCTCCTGCCACAACGTGTGTTGCCTGCTGCCACAACGAGTGTTACCTGCTGCCACATCGTGTGTTACCTGCTGCCACAACGTGTGTTACCTCCTGCCACAACGTGTGTTGCCTGCTGCCACAACGAGTGTTACCTGCTGCCACATCGTGTGTTACCTGCTGCCACAACGTGTGTTACCTGCTGCCACAACGTGTGTTGCCTGCTGCCACAACGCGTGTTGCCTGCTATAACAATAATTCTAGACTTAATTCACGCCATTTTAATAAATTACATCAAATAAGTTCACAATTGATGAGTCTTTAAGAACAGTCCAAACAAGTTTTGTATTTTTTAGTTGATTTCTCAAGACGTCTTTTATTTTGTGAGAACACTTACCTCTCGTGGTTAAAGAAAGTGCAATGCAAACATTTGTGGAGTGTAGTGTGCTTCCTAGATTTAAGCCGGTATTCTGAGGTCGTATCATTTTAAATCTATAAATTATTCCTTTGTTTCCTATTCCTGTTTGGCGTGGGGAAATGAATGTATTACATTAAATTATCGTTAAAAAACGCCATGCATCAGGGTACACCTAATCTTTAGGGTCTGATGAACTTCCAACTAAGTACTGCAACTATCCTTAAAATTTTACCGAAGAAAAATTCTGCCCAATGTTAATTTTTTACCCAGCTATATCATCATTGCGTATCGTGCCGATAGAGCTTATTCTTAATGTAATTTTCTCTTTGATATCAGAAGTAGAGTAAAAATTCTCTAGGAACCTATCAGTTTTGACTCAATGCCAACAGAATTACTGCTGCCCTTATTTATTAAGGTGAATGGTTTTGACTTCAATATATTTTTACTCACCAAACTTATTGAATCAACTGTTTTAAATCAGTAGTCATTTTACCGGTGTTTAGGGCGAGTAAATGAACGGTGAAATTGTGCCGCGAAACGAAAGAGAGATGAGAGATTTGTGGCCGAGCAAATGGAGATCATGACGTCACTAATAGGTATATTTTTAAGGAAATTTCAATTGTCCGAGGTTTGCATAGACAGAATGGTGTGTTATGTGGTCGGTCGTACTGTCAATGGCACCAGCTTGTTGCTGCAATTACCTCAGTTAGTTTACGATGTAATCCAAGGAGGCGTAACTTGAGCATTACCTTCCTCAGTTAGTTTACGATGTAATCCAAGGAGGCGTAACTTGAGCATTACCTTCCTCAGTTAGTTTACGATGTAATCCAAGGAGGCGTAA
This sequence comes from Morinoia aosen, assembly GCA_030386875.1. NCBI lineage: Eukaryota > Metazoa > Arthropoda > Malacostraca > Amphipoda > Talitridae > Morinoia > Morinoia aosen. The sequence goes on along the minus strand of CM059579.1, from coordinate 36,304,664 downwards.
CTTGAGCATTACCTTCCTCAGTTAGTTTACGATGTAATCCAAGGAGGCGTAACTTGAGCATTACCTTCCTCAGTTAGTTTACGATGTAATCCAAGGAGGCGTAACTTGAGCATTACCTTCCTCAGTTAGTTTACGATGTAATCCAAGGAGGCGTAACTTGAGCATTACCTTCCTCAGTTAGTTTACGCCGTAAACCAAGGAGGCGTAACTTGAGCATTACCTTCCTCGGTTAGTTTACGATGTGATCCAAGGAGGCGTAACTTGAGCATTACCTTCCTCAGTTAGTTTACGATGTAATCCAAGGAGGCGTAACTTGAGCATTACCTTCCTCGGTTAGTTTACGATGTGATCCAAGGAGGCGTAACTTGAGCATTACCTTCCTCAGTTAGTTTACGATGAAATCCAAGGAGGCGTAACTTGAGCATTACCTTCCTCAGTTAGTTTACGATGTAATCCAAGGAGGCGTAACTTGAGCATTACCTTCCTCAGTTAGTTTACGATGTAATCCAAGGAGGCGTAACTTGAGCATTACCTTCCTCGGTTAGTTTACGATGAAATCCAAGGAGGCGTAACTTGAGCATTACCTTCCTCAGTTAGTTTACTATGTAATCCAAGGAGGCGTAACTTGAGCATTACCTTCCTCGGTTAGTTTACGATGTAATCCAAGGAGACGTAACTTGAGCATTACCTTCCTCAGTTTGTTTACGATGTAATCCAAGGAGGCGTAACTTGAGCATTACCTTCCTCGGTTAGTTTACGATGTAATCCAAGGAGACGTAACTTGAGCATTACCTTCCTCAGTTAGTTTACGATGTAATCCAAGGAGGCGTAACTGGAGCATTACCTTCCTCGGTTAGTTTACGATGTAATCCAAGGAGGCGTAAGTGGAGCATTACCTTCCTCAGTTAGTTTACGATGTAATCCAAGGAGGCGTATCTTGAGCATTACCTTCCTCAGTTAGTTTACGATGTAATCCAAGGAGGCGTAACTTGAGCATTACCTTCCTCGGTTAGTTTACGATGTAATCCAAGGAGGCGTAACTTGAGCATTACCTTCCGCGTGGTCTAGTCGCTGCTTCACGGGCGCGAGCCTGCTTCGCCCTGCCAGTAATGCCTAAAGCTGGGGATACATTGACACTCGCATTGGAAGCTCACAACCATCGGGCGCGGGCAAGCGCGCGCAGCGAAAGGGCAGCGATCGTTCACATTGGCACAGCGCTAGCAGGCAGCAGAAGCGCCAAAGTCGGCGGGCAGAGTGTGTTGCTCACACTGCTCAGTTGCAATCCAGACGCTACGTTGGGAGGTACTGCGCTCCGCGCTCTAGTACTTCTCGCCAGGAGCTGCTGATGCTTAGTAGAATAGCGCTAATAATTTATTTCGTATGTCATTGATTGCACGTTCTTCAATGTTCTTGTTTTTGCTGATTTTTGTTGCGCATATGCAGCATAAAATATGAAGGCTTAGGCAAGAATTATGCTAGAAAAACCATATGTAGAAACACTCGATGCATATATGCTACACTCTATGCATAATTGTGGAAGCGCATATTACATGCTAAGCAGAAATATGCATCCATATAAATGCTTCACTTGAATAGCTCCAAATTTATATTTTTTGTGAGGAAAATTGTACAGAAACAATGATACAGGATACAGTGTACTTCTTCATACACGGAAAAAATAATTTCTTTCATAATTTTCTATTAATAGAGTGTATACAATTCTCAACTAATTTTTATAACTTATCTAAACATAAATATTTTGAAACAAAAATAATTCTAATCTGAACGAGTCAAGGACGATGATAACGAACGAAAAAAAAAGTAATCTAATCCAAGGCTGGTTCTGAACTATATATTTTTTCATGAATGCAAGGAACATTTCTTAATCCTTCTTTTATACGAGGAATATATTTTAGCATCAAATTCGAGGGTTGCTCTTGATAATTGCGTGGTAGTTGAGATTTTTAAAAACAAATCTTCTACGATTATCTGCCAGCCAAGTTTTACACTGCGAAAACTTCCACTCGACATCGCAAGAAACAAGTGGAGCGAAAGTGAAGCAAGTTAGTTCGAATATTCCTTTATGGATTCATCCATTGCGTCAGAGATCTCACGAGTCAAAATTGAGTTGATTGTTTTTATCTTTTCAAAACCTTTGTTTATCACCAAAATGCAATTTAACTCTTCATAATACCTTGTATCATATCTGTTCTTCAATGTTTCCTCTACGATATCCATTAATTTTATTGCTCTCGAAGTAAGAAGTCCCAGTATTGTTATGCAAGAGCAATAATAATTATTCATATCCTTCGATAACAATAATTTGATAAAGTGTGCACTAAGCCCAACAAAGTTCTGCGTGATAATATTTAGAAACTAAAACCTTGTACCACGCAAAACTTCTCTAACGTGTTCTGAGTGAAAAAAGTTTTATATATCACCTGTTTCTCGCAATAAATGCGATAGAGAAATTCTTCCTGGGCTTGAAAATCTTCAAATTCCTTGAAGTATTCTAAATATGATGCTCCTTGTTCACCTTCGGCATGATTGTAGATCACTTTTAGCCGCTCTAATCTCAAATACACTTCATAAGGAACTATATCTAAAAAAAACTTGAGCTAATTCCCGCAAAATTAAAGTAAACTTTTGAAGTAGCTGTAGCAACTTACAAGTTACAATTATTATTGATTTACGAAAAATTTCAATTTACAAAATTGATCCAGTTATTCAAAAAGAATTAAATAAAACTGGATGAAAAAAAGAATATAATTTAAAAGTAATGGGAAGGTTTTACTAGGTTTCAGTTTACTGCCACTTACAGTTAATCATGCATGTTCGTCATATTTTATGCTGTTCCGAGTAAAATATGCGATATGCTCACACTGCATATATATTTGCGGGCATATTTTATGCTACCTAAAATATACTCAAAAGCATATATATGCAATATGTTCAATGTCACATCCCTACTGATGACATGCTGCAGGCTACGGCTCATCTGTAGATGGAGTGATTGACGGGCAGGCGGCGGCAAAGAATGGCTAGGGAGAATGTCCAAGTGAACCTCACTTTGCCCGCCTGCTAGCCCGGCAACAGTGTATGTGCCCGTCGAAGTGACACTCAGAGTGTTGAAAAGAGTGTCAATGTATCCTCAGCTTAACACTTCACTACGACGGACTTGTCCCCAGCTATATTTATGCACACACTCGATATGTGAACACACCTCGCGAGATGTCTCCTTAGCTAAAATGAATGTTGTGCTTTAGATCTGCTAAGCTATTCATTACTTTGCGGACAAATTTTTCCTAAGCTTCTGAACAGTCTCGCGGGACTTGAAAAAATTCTAAATCTTGCATAATTCGCTTTTCATACAATACTTTTGATCATTGTTCCTGTGAAACTTGCTATAACTCTTGAGCTAATCCATTGACCGTATGTGCCTTTCCATTCCCGAAAACTTGTAGCGAAGTTTTGCTGTGCCATCTTCTTCTGCTGAAACTCTTTTGATAGCACTTAGTAGCTGCTCTTAGCTCATGTAATTTACTTAAAAATAGCGAAATGAAATATTCCTGAGCAACATAAGATTTACAATGCAACTGATATTAACATATGTAAAATCACCCTAGCCCCCTAAACTAATGCCCTGATTCTCCTGTCGGCTACTGCGGTTGTTTCGGTCCATAACGCACAATCTTGGAATGAGTTAATCAACAAGACAACATTTGAGGGCATCTGTAATACGATTTTTTTCCGTAGCTCTTCCATGAGGATACCTACTTTGTTGTAACCTTAACACGGTAGCTCAATACACTACGCAGTTCTCTCATGGACTTGTTGTGCATATTCTCTTTTCTGTGTGGGATTTTTGTTGAACTTCATGCTGCTGAATATTCGTGCAATAAATTATTTCTAACAATATGATTTATTTTATAATTCCCCCATTGTATTTCATTTGCATTTAAAGCACTTCTTGAAAATTTCGAGCTAAAAATTTATAATCTAATACACATGTTGAAATGACTCTAGTGGAAGTCATTAGGGTTTTTAAAATTATGAGAATGATTTTTAAATAACTGCATAATTTGCAAAAGTGGAGCCAACTCAGCCGGTAGATTCCTGCTCTGCTTTCGTATGTAATCCTTGAGAGACCCTTTCAATATCGCTGATAGTTAGAGCCTCGTTTGATTAAATTGCGTGATTATTTGATCAATTAGATTTAAAATTGAAAGAATACTTTCGTATTTTGTATTTCCTTCAATCGGGGCTCGCCGTCGAACAGTGACAAATATTTCAAATAACTTTTTAACAGTCAAAGTATCGTTTAAACAACCGTGATAAATTGAGATTTGAAACGTGAGAGGAGTCGCTGATGATTTTTGGACCGCATTACATTAGTCTAGTTTCTTCCTGAGAGCAACTGAACTCCAAAATTTTCGATCTCGTTGGCAGTGAGATGTGAGGATCCTCTTTGTCAGTTATCTGACGTATGTGTCTTTCCGTTCCCGTACAAACGAGAATTTACGAGAAACCTACACCCAAACGTTTCATTCATTTTAATTAAATGCGCCAGCTCTTCCAAGAGGTTTTGCCAGCATATTTTTCGGCTAAAGATGCTTCCAGTGTAAAAGAATGAACGCAAAATTGACTACGAATTATAGCGTGTTCAAACAATCAGTATCAATTGAAGCGCTTTCGACAGCTTGTGGGAAGAAATTGCTTAGTTTGTTAAGGTGCAAGCACGGCCACCATGCCGCCACAGGCCTACGGGCGCCATCCACAACGACAGCCTGCTGGCATCAGATTAAAATTAAGATTATAAGTTAGTTTAAGCCTCCCTAACCGCTCCAAAAATAGAGCGTATCGAAGAGAGGAAGGAGGAAGGTACCATTTAGTATGGAGATAAGGGAATGAGGAATCTATGCAGAAAAGGCATAGAAACAGTAAGATGAGAAAGAAGTTCATAAAACAAGATAAAAGTTGAAGAAGAAAGTCAGAGGTGCTGAAAAACAGGACAGTAGTGAACCGAAAAAAGGTGGTCCTTAACATAACAAAAAACATTTTATTTCAACAAAACGAAGGCCTACCTAACTCTCAGCTCGGGCCCTCACATTTTTCCCCTGGGAGCGCTAATTCCCATAGATACAATAGTTGTATCCCCCTGAGGGGGCCTGCTGGCATCAGCAGCACAGCCCCAGACCGGGGGCACGTCTGACAATTTAGTTTACAGTTCTGCACATCCGCTCATTATTGCATTGATAGCCAAAATATAGGAGCAATCGCAGGTCAGGAGAGTATATTTTGCCTACGTTATGCATTTCGTGCGAATCAGTAGCCTAACCCTACTATTGCATAAACTTCAATAAAAATCAAACCTAATTTTACCAATGACCACATTACTACCATAAACCAATGGTATTGTCCATTGCTTTTGTCCTCTGCGCTCCAGCGAACGGAGGCCGTAACTGAACGCGACGCAGCGGTGAAGCTAACACTCATGAGGCTGTGGCTCACACTCAGGCGGCTGTGGCCAACACTCAGGCGGCTGTGGCTCACACTCAGGCAGCTGTGGCCCACACTCAGGCGGCTGTGGCTCACACTCAGGCGGCTGTGGCCCACACTCAGGCGGCTGTGGCTCACACTCAGGCGGCTGTGGCTCACACTCAGGTGGCTGTAGCCCACACTCAGGCGGCTGTGGCCAACACTCAGGCGGTTGTGGCCCACACTCAGGCGGCTGTGGCTCACACCGAGCACGCCCTGCATAGTGTCTCGTCTCCAGCTGGTGTCGCGTTCCCTAATACAAGACTGTCTCAATACAAGACTGTCTCAATACAAGACTGTCTCAATACAAGACTGTCTCAATACAAGATTGTCTCAATACAAGACTGTCTCAATACAAGGCTGTCTCAATACAAGACTGTCTCAATACAAGACCAGTGGAGTTGACGCTGAAGGGTGGCGAGTTGTGAGCATATAATAAAGACCAATTTTGACTCACCGTGCAGTGGTGAGGCCTCACACAAATATGCTGTGCATACACTGCTCCACTTCATGTATGAACGACGTTCTAGATATACGCTACATGTAGTGATGTTGTGTTTCCGTTTCAGAATTCTTAACGATATCTACGATATTATGATATTTACGCTTACAATATTTTATTTATTCTTTCGATGTTTACCCTTACAAAATTTATACCCTTAAGGTAATTTTTCCCATTTTCACCCAATGTTTCAAAAACCGATGAAAGTTTTCGAAAATTTTAATACTCGGTTGTAGGTCAACAAAAACTAATTATTTGACCAAAATTTTATTTGAAATCATAAAACTTTTTGAGGAAAAGGTTCAAATCCACAAATTTTATTTTGAGTATTTCCCAAGGTGAATGCATTTGATTTTGCCTTTAAGACCTCATTTTACAGTTCTCAAATCGTTTTTAGGAAGGAATCAAAGGACTTCTAACATTTTATGTTGCAAAATTTTGCGTCAAAAACCTTACTATATTTTTCCATTTTTTCGAGTGTTTCCAAATGCGGCAAAACTTTTTGACAACTTCAATACTCGGTTGTACATTACGAAAAACTAAAAACTAAATATATGACCAGAAATTCATATGAAGCTTTTATAAAAAATTTTGAGGCAAATGTTTAAATCTACAAATTGTATTTCTAGTTTTCTATGGTAAATCAATTAGAAATTAACTTCAAGATTGCATTTTATAGTTTTCAAGTTATTTCTTGTGAGGAATCAAAGAAGTTTCAACATTTTTACTGTGCTAAAATGTTTGTACACATCAGTACGATATTGTGCTAAAATGTTTGTATACATCAGTACGATATTATGCTAAAATGTTTGTATACATCAGTACGATATTGTGCTAAAATGTTTGTATACATCAGTACGATATTGTGCTAAAATGTTTGTATACATCAGTACGATATTGTGCTAAAATGTTTGTATACATCAGTACGATATCGTGCTGAAATGTTTGTATACATCAGTACGATATCGTGCTGAAATGTTTGTATACATCAGTACGATATTGTGCTAAAATTTTTGTATACATCAGTACGATATTGTGCGAAAATGTTTGTACGATATTGTGCTAAAATGTTTGTATACATCAGTACGATATTATGCTAAAATGTTTGTATACATCAGTACGATATATTTAGCTTTTTCACTCAAAGTTTCCAAGTGATGAAAATTTTTGACAACTTTAGTACTCGAGTGTACATCAGGAAAAACTTATGGTATGACCACAAATTCATATAAAATTATCATAAAATTCTTCGAGGAAATAGTTTAAAGAGTCGCCAGTTCGATATAGCAGGATGAAGTGTTTCACTGTTTTGCAAAGAAAAGACTTCTCAAAGTCATGACGATTGCATACATTCAACGCTTTGCGGCATGTAAGTATTTAATTTTTTGATCAGAAATAAGATATTTCAGTTAACAAAATTAGTATACCTGCTCACTGCTATAAAAATATATATTTATCACTACCCCAGTGAGCGTCCCACGTATCTGCACCCAAAAATTTACGCAAATAAGTAAAAAAGGCGCAATCTCAGCGTAGGTGTCACATGCCAATCCTCTCACTCATTTCTTACACATCGTAAAAAGCAATTATTTCATTTGTGTATCTGCTTAGAGGTGCGTGTTGTGCCATGTTTCTTGTTAATTACTTTTGACCAACCATTTCTTATTACTGGAAAAATATTTTGGACACTATTTTCATTTTTTCATTCGAGTTTTTTCTGTCTTTTCTTGTTTCCTAACTCTAAAGCGAACATCCTCGAAGGTATTCTCCAGTAGTATTTGAAGTATTTATAAGCTTTCAGTCATCTTGCCTTGGAGAAAATTTCCTGCAGAATATGCCTTTATTTTCTCTCAATACTAACCCTTAACGCTGCTATCGTCCTATTCTAATGGTTTGTATATCAATGTAGCACTCTGCATGTGAAGATCCAGTTAGTTTATCTATTATTTAGTTTTTCTTTTATTAATTTTTTATTGTTTCTTTCATTCATTTATTTGGAATCCAGTCAGTTGTGGTACATTTCATGTTGCAACTTGTTTTTTAATTAAATAAACGTTTTCCTTTGCGGCCGGACATTCAGATTACGTTGGCTTGAAGCGGCCCATAGACGATCAGTTTTATTGTCAATATGCTTGACAATAATGAATCTTGATAATTTAATTGATCGTCTGTGGGCTTGATTGACGACCGTCAATTAATTGACTTAGTGGGCAAAAAAAAAATTTATCAATGTATTTAGTCAATGAAATTGACAATTAAATTGATCGTCTATGGGCCGCTTAAAACTGCAGCGTTTGATGGAGCGAAGAGTGCAGACCATGGAGCTAGGATATACTGGAGGGAGCATAGCCGATTCCAATCGGGTTCAAATTAGCTGCAAAAGTTGGGAGACCGGGACATTGGCAAGGCCCCACACGTGAGCCAACCACAGACGCTTGGCTGAATTTGGCTCCTCCCACCTCCTCACCTCCTCTACAACTCGCCCTCCCATTTGCCAAAGCAAGATTAGTACTGCTCCACAAATCGAAGGATGAGGTGCGCGTGCAAGTCGCTCTCTAATTTGTTATATTCAAGGGCCTGTAATCTTTACAGTTTTCAACTCTTAATGTATCTTTGCTAGTAATTTTGATATTATTAAGTGTCCTCGAGTGAGGAAACACAATTTATTATCTTTCGGAGTCTTAGAATCCCAAATTAATGATTACGATAAACTCAACAGCTGGAAGAGCAATCAGCGAGCGTGTGCGCACCCTATCGTAGTTAGTAGGTAACTGACTTCCGTGCTGACGTCACACTTGCGAGACGGCTATTGGTTACCACAAACGTAGGAGAAATCTCAAAAACTGGTTCTCTTCACAGACAGCTTTGCTCCCTCCATATATACTCCCTCCACGGTGCAGACCGGCGGCAGCGTCCATTACCGTTCAGAGGCTGGTGAAGTGAGTTTGCGGAGTACAGAGCGTATCTGTTTAGGAATGGAATCTGAGTGTAAGCCAGTTATAGAAAATATGTTGGGGGCATGCAAGGAAACTAGGTATGCAAGAGATAACTTGTGTTAGAATTAGGAGACCTGTGGATGTCTGGCTATTCATGAACGTTGGAGGTGAAGGTCCAGAGTGAGGCTGCACGAGGTGGAAAAAAGAGATTGAAAGGCGAACGAAAGAATATGGACTGAATAAGTGGATGCTCAGCATGACGCAAAAGCCTACACTAATCTGGTGTATGCGAAAGGAAGTGCCCAAGTGTGAGATGTTCTATGATGGTAGTTTTGGAAGCCAGCTCTAGTTTGCTGTGAGGTGCAAGGCATTGAGCGTTATTAGACGCACATGGAGGTGGAATTAGAATAATAATAGATTAAGTTGGTAGTGTGACAGGGGAGTGGGAGAAACAATTCAACATTTTGGGTAAATCTGAAGGATATGTCAGTTATCGATTTTCCATTTTTTGGTGCCTGAACCTAATTAATTGAATCAAAATAAACAAGTTTTCTTCTATACACTTTCCGTCTCAAATGAGTATTTTACGATTTATAGCGGTAAGTTAAATTTCGTCTTTGATGACGAATGCGCTCGAATAAACAGCTACTCATCGATTTTCGAATTTTTGTTGCTTGAATCATGATAATAATATCGAAATAAACAACTTTTCTTCTATACACTTTTTTCGTCAAATGAGTATTTAACGAGGTATAGCGGTAGGTTTGGTTTCGTCTTTGATGACGATCGGGCTGGAAGCGAGACGGCATTGCAGCGATGCCGTCCGACGTGCTGTTTGAATTACTTGCCGCTTCAAACACTGGAGTTAAGGTAAGTCATTTACCGCTATAACTAATAAAATACTCATTTGAGACGGAAAGTGCATAAAAGAAAACTTATTTATTTCGATCTAATTAACTATGCTAAGGCATCGAAATTTACAAAATCGATAAATGACATATCCTTCAGATTTATCACATTTTGTGCTGGAATGTAGTATGAGCAAGAGAGAGTTTCATGAATGTGGTGTTTGAGCTGTATAGAGAATGAGTGGTATGCCAGATGTGCTGAAGATGATTGTCGTATGAGCTGTATTGTTGGATTAGATGAGGAGTGTAAGTTGAGTATCATTGCAGCTATGAAAATTTGGTAAATGTGTAGCGTTGGTCGGTAATCGATTTTCCAGTTTTCGGTGTCTAATCGTAGTTAATTAGATCGAAATAAACAAGTTTTCTTCTATGCACTTTCCGCCGGAGATGAATACTTTACGAGTTAAAGCGGTAAATAAGTTACCGCAACTCCAGTGTTTGAAGCGGAAAGAAATTCATCGACCCCGTGATAGGGCATCACTGCAATGAAGTCTCGCTTCCAGCGGAATCGTCATCAAAGACGAAACCAAACCTACCGCTATACCTCGTTAACTATTCATTTGACGAAAAAAGCGTATAGAAGAAAAGTTGTTTATTTTGATGTTATTACCATGATTCAAGCAACAAAAATTCGAAAATCGATGAGTAGCTGTTTATTCGAGCGCATTCGTCATCAAAGACGAAACTAAACCTAGCACCATAACTCGTTAAGTACTCATTTCCGACGGAAAAAGCATGGAGGAAAAATTGTTTATTTAGATCTCATTACCTATTTCTAGGCACCGAAAAGTGGAAAATCGATTACTGACCAACGCTACACATTAACCGAATTTTTTTCTTGTACGTGCCTGGAGTATGAGACAAGGTCAATATTGAATTTAATGTTGTCAACGCTTTCGAAAATTTTGTTACCTTTATTAGGTGATAGGGTATATTTGAAGACATAATACACAAATGACATAGTGCTCGCAAATGCTTAATTTTCGAGATATTTAACTCTGAAGTTATAGGACCGTCGTATATAAATCTGAACAAACTGACACGTAAATAAGCTGAACTACGGAATTGACATAACGAAAGCTGAAGTTAGGTTAGGTAAACTAACCTAAGTAAACCTAAAATAATTTGAAAGACACCGATGGTTGTCCGCCAAAATGACTGCGCATGCTCCGTATCCGCCAAACCCTGGAAGAGCCATTCGAGACGGCCGTTTTAATGCTTTTCTTACCTGAACGTTAGTTATGCTATATCTCGAAAACTAAGCCTTTGCAAACACAATATAATTCGTGTAAAACGTCTTCAAATATCTCCAATTACCTAGATGTCGCAAAGAAATTATGTAAATAGTTGACAACATTAAATTCAATATTGACCAGAGACAGTGACAGGAATGAGCCAGTCATGTGGAGTGGTATGTAGTGACCCCTTGCCTGAGGGATGGTGTTTTGACGAACTGGTTATCTTAGTGATGCCGTCCGATGGCAGGTTGTGACGAGGATTTATTGGATCCTGAGTAGCTTATGGGACAAGTCTGGTACACAGGCTCTGAACTCTTGTGTGAATATTGTGAGCATTGCGGAGGGAATCGTAGGCCGCTACAAAGGCCCTGACGCTGTTGGCCCTCGCTCTCAAGTTCAAGTTAGTTCGTAAAACTTAAATCATCTCGTTTTGTGTAGCGGGATATTAACAGTAGGTTACCTCACCATTTCTTGACTATTTCCAGACTAACGTTATCGTGAGGTATCTATTGACCACAAATCGCCTTAACAAGATTGAAACTACCACGTACCGGTATTAGTCAAGTTTCACCCCGATCGGAAAGGTAAGAACATAAGTAAAATTTCACTGCAGCAACGGATTTTGTGTGAAATTATGTGGTCATTGTAGGAGCAACTTCGTTTTGAATTGTTGGTAAGTGGCTATTTCTGTCGTTGATTTAGCCGAAAATGTTGACCCTAGGAAAAGCCGCAGTTTCTGAGGTTCGCGGGCAGTGCGACACTTTGCGTGAGCCGCCATGTGGGTCACGCAAAGTGTCGCACTGCGTGACCCACATGGCGGCTCACGCAAAGTGTCGCACTTTGCGTGAGCCGCCATGTGGGTCGCTGAGGGAGTATTTACATGCTGCTCACCAACAAATGGTAGCGAAGGGAATTTACATAAATCCCAAATGAAGGCACCATCCAATTAATGTTTGGCATCTTTAAAATTGCTTACTACAATTGACTTTAGATTCGAATTGAATATTGAACTTCAGTTTTACCTGCTGGAGTCTAAGTGTTAATTAGGGCACAATAAAGAGGCAAGAACAGAGGCTAAACTTCCTTTACATTTCAACAGCGCCGCGAACCAACCGTTTGTTTCAGACAGTAAATGTTGCTTTCAGGAGAATTTTTTTTGTTACTTACCGCAGGTGATACAGAGGTAGAATTTTTCTTAAGTCTAGTACAATGGTCAAATTTGAGTATAGCTACCTGTGGGCCCGAACAAGTTCAGCGTTTTCTAGGGCATCCTACCATCACGTTATTCTAGGGTGTACAAAAATGCTTAACCTAGATCACTTTACCTAGTTTCGCATTAGACTGATCCTTGAGATAGTTAACTCGATATTTTATGCTGTATTTTACAATATAGGTCAAATCGGCTATATTTAACAGTATGTTCGATAAAACGATTCAAGAGCAGAGAGAAGATTGGTTATGGTACCCAAGGCAAGTTACATTATGACATTATCATTAGTTACATGTTGGAGGCAAGATTTTGACACGGTGATCTTACACGACTAGTATTCTGATAGGAAGTGAGACTCAAGATGTCTTTTGAATACTTTGTACGAATTACATTTACGGATCTCTGCAGGTATAGAGTTCCAGGTTTTGGTTCCAACGAAGAGAATACTGTGTTGCGACCGGGCCTTTGAATAATAAGGAAGCATGAATTTACTTCTATTTCGGGTTAAATGGTCGTGATGACCAGTTTGCGCAGTCAATAATTGTCTTAGGCTATTGTCGCCATCATTTCTTACTGTTTTGTAAATGAAATTACAGATGGAGATTTTGTAGAGATCCGAAAGTTTAAGTATTTGTAAATTTTTGATAGAATCATTTGTGTGAGCATTATATTCTAGGTTCTTTACCGCTCTGACAGCCCTTTTCTGCAGAGTAAAAATTTTGTTGGTTTTATTTTTATCAGTTCCGTGCCATGCTTCTATTCCGTATTGCAAGTATGGAGAAATGAGCGCTCGGTAGAGCATTTGTAAAGCCGCTTCAGGCAGAAAATTTTTAACTTTATTTAGGATTCCGATGGATTTTGATAATTTAGAACTTATATGAGTGATGTGCTCTTTGAAGGTCAGATGTTTATCTATTATGATGCCCAGAAACTTACATGAGTTGGTTTCTTCGATTTCACCTTCGCCAATTTTAATGCATGGGAGAGGCATCTTTCTTGTATGAGAATGTAATATAATTTGTTTTATCAATATTAAGGCTTATTTTATTAGCTTTGAGCCACGATGAAACTTTGTGAAGTTCAGTATTTATACTCTCCACAATCATAGCAGGATTTTGGTTCGGAAGGACCGCAGAAAGCGTACTGTCATCGGCAAAAAGTATGAATTTGAAGAATGATGTAGATTTTACAATATCATTGATAAAAATCAGAAACATGAGAGGCCCAAGAACAGATCCTTGTGGAACTCCATGGCTAATTGTCTGTGGGTCTGATTTTGCGTCGTCAATGACAACGTATTGCTTCCGATTTGTTAGTTATGATCTGAACCAATCATGGGCAATCCCTCGAATGCCATAACAGTGTAGTTTCGAGAGTAGTATTTTATGGTCCACACAATCAAATGCTTTTCGAAAGTCAAGAAATACAGAGAAGACAGGCTTTCCTTCATCTATATTAGAATAGAGGAATTGTAAATGATTTAATATAGCCTGTGTTGTTGATTTTTTAGAGCGAAAGCCGTTTATCGTAAAGAAATGATTTTTGCTCAAAATAAGAGTACACTTTTCTATACACAATCTTTTCGATTACTTTGCTAATAATTGGTAGTACGGAGATAGGTCGACAATTGTTTACACAGGTTTTTTCCCCACTTTTAAAGATAGGGGTTACTCTAGCAACTTTGAGGGAGTTTGGGAAAGTGCCTAGTAAGAGAGACTGGTTAATAATATTTGATATCAGCGGGGCTACAATGTCAGCAATAACTTTAAGTACTTCAGTAGGAAACGTTTGTAATCCACTCGATTTATTTTTCATGTTGTTTATGCACGTAATTACATCGGAGGAGTTTGTAGGCGTAAAGAAAAAGGAGTTGGGTTCTCGAATATGATCCATAAATTCCAGGTGATCAGTAGGTTCACTTGGAATACCACCAGCTATAGTTTTCCCTACGTTCACGAAGAAGTTGTTAAAGAGATTAGCAATTTATTTCTTTTCATGGTATTTTACATTATCTTGAATAACATATTCAATTTTCTTTTTATCGGCATTATTCGGTTTACAGCATGAGTTAAGGAGATACCAAGTCTTTTTAACATCAGTTTTGAATTGAGTAAACTTGAGCGTAAAGTAGTTCTTTTTTGATGTTCTTATCTGGTTTGTTACATAGTTTCTGAATCGGTTATATGTTTCTCTAGATATTCGCCCTTCGCAAAGGAGGGCTAGGTACGCTTGACGTTTCTTTATATTTATCACGATGTCTCTAGTAATCCAGGGCTTTTGTTTATTTTTCGGGGTAACTGTACGAGTTACAATTGGGCAACACTGATTGTATGCGGTCATTATAGTTTCAGTCAACTTTACTACTGCTTCATCAATGCTCGTAGTATTATTGTTTTGTTGAGAGATGTGCAATGTAGGCATTGATTCTTTTATTATATGAAAGAAGACACCAATGCGTGAAAGAAGCGTGTTTTGTCTTACTTTTCATTCATTTAATTTTTCATTCTTTCTTCGTTCATTTTTTATTAATAGTTTCATCTAGTTTTCCTGTCATTCATTTATTCTTGCATCCAGTCATTCTTTCATTTACTTTTTCCTTTATTCATTTCGTTTTTCTTTCGTTCATTTACATTTTCGCCCATTCATTTAGTTTTTTTTTCGTTTATTTACTTTTTCGCCTATTCATTTAGTTTTTTTTCCGTTTATTTACTTTTTCGACTATTCATTTAGTTTTTTTTACGTTTATTTACTTTTTCGCCTATTCATTTAGTTTTTTTACGTTTATTTACTTTTTTGCCTATTCATTTAGTTTTTTTTACGTTTATTTACTTTTTCGCCTATTCATTCAGTATTTCCTCCGTTCATTTACTTTCTCGCCTATTCATTTAGTTTTTCTTCCGTTCATTTACTTTTTCGACTATTCATTTAGTTTTTTTTACGTTTATTTACTTTTTCGCCTATTCATTTAGTTTTTTCACGTTTATTTACTTTTTCGCCTATTCATTTAGTGTTTCTTCCGTTCATTTACTTTTTCGCCTATTCATTCAGTATTTCTTCCGTTCATTTACTTTTTCGCCTATTCATTTAGTTTTTTCACGTTTATTTACTTTTTCGCCTATTCATTTAGTGTTTCTTCCGTTAATTTATATCATTTCAGTTGCACACGTAACTGGGGTTGCAGAGGTCTGGAGGGATTTATCTTTGCATGATTTATCTCCATACCGTTTGTCTTTACATGATTTATTTCTGTACCGTTAATCTTTACATGATTTATTTCTATACCGTTTATCTTTACCTGATTTATCTACATACCGTTTATCTTTACATGACTTATCTTTGTAAGTTAACATTCCCTGATTTAACTATCTGGATATCTTCACATTGAATTCTTCTTATCCCTTTGACATCCGCCGTAGGGCGGGGGATCAGAGCTGTGTAGCGCAGGGCGGGGAAATTAGGATCGATTTCAAACTAGTATAATTTACTTCATATATGTATACCCGTTATAATTTTGACTAGTTTGGGTCTACTAATTATAATTGTGATATAATTATACTAGATATATTTATAACTAGCGTAATAGGCTATTTCCCTGACCCCCTTCCCCCGATACTACGCAAGTCAAATCCACGCGGTCTGTTCGCCCCGCCCTTTGTACACGAACATAACGTCTGCTGACGCGCCCTCTGTACACGAACATAACGTCGGCTGACGCGCCCTCTGACAACGAACATAACGTCTGCTGACGCGCCCTCTGTACACGAACATAACGTCTGCTGACGCGCCCTCTGTACACGAACATAACGTCTGCTGACGCGCCCCATGTACACGAACATAACGTCTGCTGACGCGCCCTCTGACAACGAACATAACGTCTGCTGACGCGCCCTCTGTACACGAACATAACGTCTGCTGACGCGCCCTCTGTACACGAACATAACGTCTGCTGACGCGCCCTCTGTACACGAACATAACGTCTGCTGACGCTCCCTCTGTACACGAACATAACGTCTGCTGACGCGCCCTCTGACAACGAACATAACGTCTGCTGACGCGCCCTCTGACAACGAACATAACGTCTGCTGACGCGCCCTCTGTGCACGAACATAACGTCTGCTGGCGCGCCCTCTGTACACGAACATAACGTCTGCTGACGCGCCCTTCGACAACGAACATAACGTCTGCTGACGCACCCTCTGTACACGAACATAACGTCTGATGACGCGCCCTCTGTACACGAACATAACGTCTGCTGACGCGCCCTCTGTACACGAACATAACGTCTGCTGACGCATCCCTCTGTATACGAACATAACGTCTGCTGACGCGCCCTCTGTACACGAACATAACGTCTGCTGACGCGCCCTCTGTACACGAACATAACGTCTGCTGACGCGCCCTCTGTACACGAACATAACGTCTGCTGACGCGCCCTCTGTACACGTACATAATGTCTGCTGACGCGCCCTCTGTACACGAACATAACGTCTGCTGACGCGCCCTCTGTACACGTACATAATGTCTGCTGACGCGCCCTCTGTACACGAACATAACGTCTGCTGACGCGCCCTCTGTACACGAACATAACGTCTGCTGACGCGCCCTCTGTACACGTACATAACGTCTGCTGACGCGCCCTCTGTACACGAACATAACGTCTGCTGACGCGCCCTCTGTACACGTACATAATGTCTGCTGACGCGCCCTCTAAGTTTCTTGCGGTGAAACCAAACAATTTGCTCGCATCTTTGGCGCTGTCTTCTGCTTGTTGCTCGCGCTGGGGCTGTGGTGATGCTTAGCTGTGTTGTGGTGTGTGATGATGCTTGGCTGTGTGGTGGTATGTGGTGATACTTGGCTCTGTGGTGGTGGTGGTGCGTGTGGTGATGCTTGGCTGTGTGGTGGTGTGTGTGGTGATGCTTGGCTGTGTGGTGGTGTGTGGTGATACATGGCTCTCTGGTGGTGTGTGGTGATGCTTGGCTCTGTGGTGGTGGTGGTGTGTGTGGTGATGCTTGGCTCTCTGGTGATGTGTGTGTGTGTGTGTGTGTGTGTGTGTGTGTGTGTGTGTGTGTGTGTGTGTATCTCATCTAAGTGTATTAACTTTAAGATATTTAAAAAACAATGATTGTAATATTGTACAATATCAATTGGAAATAAAGTTTTTTCTTTCTTTCTTTCTTTCAATGTTGTACAAGCTATGAACTTTGATGTTGAGTATATGTTTGTTTACCCATTTCTACCAATATTTTGTAGATATTTGCGAATCATGAGTGATAACCGGCTTACACTGTAATTCCATTGTATCCCATGTACCCATGTCCGCATGATGTTGTGGTGAATATCGAGAAGATATGAAATATGTTTCTGATGGTGATAGGTCTTTTCATATTTTTAGGGCATATTTTTCATTTCTCATTCAACTAGCCTTGACAGAGATAGACTATTAGCACGCCACGCATGGTTTGTCTATTAGTACGCCTCGTATATTTTGTCTAATAATATGCCTCGTATGGCCTTGTCTATTTGTACACCTCTGATAGCTTGTCTATTAGTACACCTCGTATAGTTTGCCTATTATTATTATGCCTCGTATGGCTTATCTACTTGTACACCTCTGACAGTTTGTCTATTAGTACACCTCGTATAGTTTGTCTATTATTATGCCTCGTATGGCTTATCTACTTGTACACCTCAGATTGTTTGTCAATTAGTACTCCTCGTATGGAACATTTGTTTTAGGATGCATATATTAAGAAACTTTTAAAAGCCAATATGTTGGCATGTATCTCATGTGGCAACTTGGAATTGAACATTTTTTCTTTTCTTTTTTCTTTTCTTTCAGCAACTTAATTATCCTGATAGGGAAGAAAAAGGCTAACAAATTTGTATCCTATGTTCGTACTGAAGCGGAAAGCAAACTTTCATTTTTTCGTAGTTCACTGGACTCTCATGAACTTTAATATCATCCCGAACTCTTCTGTATACAATTTTCTAAAAGAGAAATGACAATGAAACTCATTTTAAAGCCCAAAGAAAGAAAAGACGGAAAGAAACGACATCAATGGAAAGCCATTATTTTCTAAAAAAGTAATTACATGAAATGCATTACAAAAGACTGGATTGCATTTCTTTTAATTTTACAGTACTATTTAATTAATGAAGGAAAATCAGCCCAATTTCAACGAGAGTTCCATTTCCCAAACGAAGCCTTTCTGAAAGAATTTTGCAGGCATGCTAAACGCGAAATATCTTCATAATTTCCTGTCTACATATACACGTATCAAATTAATTCATCACAGAATTCGGTAAGAATTATGAAAGTTGATACATAATTGCTGTATTTAGGCGTGAACGAATGTAAACTATTCCAGCATGATCTAACGACGAATTGATATAACTTGTTAAATACCTGATGTTCTTATATGTGTGGACCCCCAAAAGTTCCAGAGTCGTCACCGAGTTAGAAGAAACGAGGTAGGGTCAAACTAGTTATTTTTTCGTCGACCGTATGGCAATACTGACGTCATGATAACGAACCAATAGCAGCGCTCATGTTGCATCTGGCAACACTGCTAGCTCCAGATCTAGCCCCACTATTGGCCTAACGACACGTCGCAATTGTGACGTCATTAAGTTTGGTTTAAATAAATCCATTCTACTGGCTAGCTGATCACGAGGAGGTTAATTTTCCTTCATAGAAACGACTTCCTTGTTTCCTCTACTGTGGTCACCACACCATCATTGATGACCTAGACGTGCGTATCAACAATACCGCACCATTCCCTGTAAAAGGAGAAATTTTCGAGCTGCAACAAACATGTCCTTGTGTTGAACATGAAACGTAACTATACGAGTACGTTAACACTGACAGGATAGAGGATGCTTTATTTCAATCAAGCCTGATACATATCACCTTGTACATGGGTTTTTCAAATGCTTTATAACTAACACCAGGACGCCATGACGGGTTACCCCCGGTCAAGCCGGGACCCATTTCAGACACCTGGGTAGGGTGGGGTATTGTGCTTTGAGTTTTAAAAAGCCTTTATACCCGATGGGGAAAGTCGCCGCGCAGCGCCGGGATTCGAACCCTCGACATCTTGATGGAAGGGCGGGTTCTTTAACCACTCAGCTACGACGAGCACAAAGGACAATGAAACTAACTTCTCAAAAGTTTTCCATCATTTTTAAGGGCTGATGAAGGCACAGGTGCGAAGGCATGCGGTTTTTAATGTTGTTCAGAGTACCTGCACTTTAAACATAGATTAATTATCACACAGGCACTTGTTGTTCACTAGCGTGACACGATGGACAGTATGAAAATACCGCCAGCTTACGGACTAGTGTTGTCTAGTCACTTGACTAAATTCACCTAGGAACTCTGTACTCACACTCATCTCTTAATAACAAATGTTCAATGACTCACCCTTTAACATTGTACTCTATATCATTGTAATTTTTTTATTATTATCATCATGATTATCATCAATAACTATCATCTTAGTAAAAAGAATCACTAGCTAACACAAAGACGATCTCAAGAGAAGTAAGAAAAGGGACAATTTAGCAGCTACATTTTGAAAACGGAAAGTCTGCACACAACTGAAATGGATTCTGACTGATACATTTCACTTCAAATATCGCAGATCCAAGTTTGTTTTTCTTATATTGAAAAACTGCTTGCAATTCAGACGTTTGATTAGAACATGAGCCCATACGATTATTTCTTTTTCTCGAAGAACTAAATCAATTTCACGTACAAAACGATTTATTATTTTTCAAAATGTCACAAAGAACCCGCATTTATAAAAAGAAAGCTCTCTATTTTGTTCATACCTTAGGAACTCTGACAACGTTTAAAATGAACATTAAAAAATATAATCGAAGCATGGCATAACACCAACAAGACATCAAAAGACGGCATAACATTTCTCCCAATACTTTGCCTCAGGTTCAAAATCTGGATGAAAACAGCAACGAATCCGTCAAGTATTGCTCTAAACTTGAAATATATAAACGAACACAGTCCAGGCGTATCAATAACAAGGAGCAACTTCAGCCACACCGAACATAATGTTAGTAAATACAAAGTACAAGCGTGTGTATTTCAGCGACGGAGACCCTGAAGCACCTCTGTATTCTGTTTGATTCAACTGCTACGTTATGAAGTGGCGTTGTTAAGACATGAAAATGCAGTTGATATATGAAGTAGAGCATTTGAGATTTGAAAATGCAGTTGAAATATGAAGTAGCGCTGTTAAGATATGAAAATGCAATCAAAATATGAAGTAGCGCTGTTAGGATATGAAAATGCAATTAAAATATGAAGTAGAGCATTTGAGGTATGAAAATTCAGTTAAAATATGAAGTAGCGCTGTTAAGATATGAAAATGCAGTTAAAATATGAAGTAGCGCTGTTAAGATATGAAAATGCAATCAAAATATGAAGTAGCGCTATTAAGATATGAAAATGCAATCAAAATATGAAGTAGAGCATTTGAGGTATGAAAATGCAATTAAAATATGAAGTAGAGCATTCGAGGAATGGAAATGCAGTTAAAATATGAAGTAGCGCTGTTAAGATATGAAAATGTAGTTAAAAAATGAATTAGAGCATTTGAGATATGAGGTAGCGCAGTCAAGACATGATAGTGAATAAAGGGCCGTTTACACTGGTCTACATTTTCCTGCAGGCTCACTTGTAGACGCCTCGTGTGGAGCTTCACAAGAGCCAATCTGAGCCATGCGCGTTTAGATTAGACACCATTGGAGCGAGCCATGGAGCGCGCGCTGCTCAACAGGGCTGCCACTCTAGATATTATATAGCTAGATCTAGATGTTTTTGCTGAAGCCTAGATGTAAAATTTCGACCCTAGATATTAGCTATAAAACCTATATAGTTTTTTTCAGCATGCTAGAAATTTTCTAGCTAGAATTACAATTAAGTTATGTATATGATAGATTACTGTGAATTCGAATTAAGAATTCACCATAATGGTTGGTTACTACTTCATTCTTATTATATTTGTTAATTTGCTTAATTAAGCAAATTGTCTGAATAGTGAAGCAACCATATTCTGATCATGTTATGTTCAAATTATGAACGACACCAAAACGGCTATTTCAAGGTTCATAAGCTAAAGCACACTCCAATTGCAAAACTAGTGATGATACCAAAAAATCATGGATTAAAATGCACAAACATTATAAAGAATGTTTTGTGGCCTCATTTTGACGAAAGACTGACCAATGATATTGGTAACAATGAGTTCAGTTTATTGTTGGATGGAAGCAATGATATTTCTATCATGAAACTTCTTGGTGTATCAGTTTTATTTTAAAGTAATGCATCTAATGAAGTAGAATAAACTTACTTAGCAATTGCAAAATTATTAAAAGTGATGAAGATAGCGGTGCGAAAGCCTTAAAACAATTGATGATAAGTAGGAATCTGAGCATTGATAATTTGCAATGCAATAGAGACTGACCTTTCTACTCGCAACACGTGTGAAATTGCAGAATATTTGGATACCAAGCTTTATTAGGGTAAATATCAGGATACTAGATAATTCATATAAAGATAAATTGCCTAATATAAAGCAATTTATGATATAAATATCCTTATATGCTATTGTTCAACTAATTTATTATAGTAGCTAATTAATTTATTTCTAGATATATTTTTGGATGTTTTATTTTTAAATCTAGATGTTTCTCGATATTTTTTGAGGTCACACTAGATTTTTTTGGTCAAACAAAAGTAGCAGCCATGCAGCACAAAACCAGTCAGTGTGGCCTGCTGCTATGAAATATGGATTGCTGTAGTCGAGCTTGTGTGAATATTGTTGCCGCATCGTAAAGCTACGTAATCTTTTTTATTTGCATGAGTGAAATGTTACAATATTCGTTCATTTTCATTGAAATAAAATGGAAAGCAGCCTCCTTATATTCGCAGCTTTTAGTCTGCCAAAGGCATTGATGGGCTTAGTACATATCACTTAAAAGCAGTGTAGTTTCTCGCGGCAGTGTTGAGTCAGCCATAACGGGTGAGCGAGAGGCGCTACCTTACTTGATGACTACCAACTGCACACTGACCGGTCTAGAGCTGCGCCGCTCACACGTGCGGCGCTGCACGGATTCGAGCAAAGCGAATCGGGAATTTCGAACACACACACACAAATATGAAGCTCTGTGGTGAGCCTCGTCTACACGAGTCGCGCTTCAAGGCCGAAATGTCCCCTAGTGTAAACACTCCTTAAGATATGAGTATAAGATAAGATATGAATACATAAACACGAGTCGCAGTTAAGATACGTAGCAGTGAATGCCGGAGGAGCGGCAGGAAGGGAGAGTTAAGGGTAGAATACGAAGCAAACCTATCTTTTTATTTCCCCTTCGATCCCTGCTCCCGTGTATAAAGAGAGGCCAAGCTTGGGAAGACGAAGGGTGAGGATGATCAGTCCTCTAGCTACACGACTTGCACCAGGAGTCCGATTTTCAAGTTGGGGAGAACAAAGGCAGAGAGAGGAAGGATGATGCACTGAAGAACAGAGCTAAATCTGAATCACAAACTGCATCAAAGGCTCTAGATAAGTATGGCAAACTGCTACATCCGCGCTGCGGACAAGGCTTATTAAGGACTAAGAGTCGATTTTTCAACATGTAGTCATGACTTATTTTCGGTGTGATCCAGTTTCCGCATGATATTTATTATATATATTATTAGTAAGTTTAAGCCTCTTTATCCGCCACAAAGGCGATCCACAGAGAGGAAAGAGGAAAGCATCATTTAGTATGGAGTAAAGGGAACGCGGAATCTATGCAGAAGCGACATAGAAAGAGAAAGAAAGAGAAAGAAGTTGATGAAACAATATCAAAGTTGAAGAAGAAAGCAGTAGGTGCTGAAAATACAGGACAGCAGTGAACCCAAAAAATGATCCTTACAATAAAAAAATTATTTTATTTCAACAAAAAGGTCTCCCTCAATCTCAGCTCGGGCCCTCACGTCTTCCCCCTGGGAGCGCTAAAATTGTAGCAAGAACTCATGCTCGTCATTTATCAATTTTTCGGAGAAGTAGGTAACACTGTATCTCTCTCGGAACTATTGAACAAGGACCTTGTCAAGAATGGAACACTTTCGATACGAATTCCTTTAGAGTAAAAGAAAGCGCAAAATAACTGTGCTATGAAAGAACTGTTCATTTAGCACATGCTTAGTCAAACCATTAAGAGAGGGAACCTAGTAACTCCTCCGGAGATATTAGTTAAGGGCCTACTCCAGAATGAAATACTTTCGTTATGAATTCTAAAGAGTAAAAGAAAGCTCAAAATACATCTGAGATGATAACAATCAGTGTTGGAGCTAACGCGCACCGGAGCTAACGCGCACCGGAGCTAACGCGCACCTAGTACATACCAGATAACACAACACACTCGAATACAGCTACAAAAGAATGAGATCACGGAGTATACGACAAAAACATTTCACACAAAGCCATACTTATAGATACAATAACGACGTGGTTTGTTGAAACGATCGTTTCATAATTATTGCAGTTTTTCAACTTTACCAAAACGTCATACCATAATGCATGCATATACCTTACCATTAAAATAACTAGCGAGTTTCAATTTTTACATTGAATCTGGGCGCAAAGATTATCACTAACAATTACACATATTGATCGCCGCTGGTACATAAGTTTCGTAACTTTTGTCTCCAGTATAATCTATGCTAAGCTAATACATCAACATAAACACAATCTATGATTCGCTCGTGATTCTGTAAAATGACGGCATCTGTACACCGTAAGTTGCCAGTACCTAAGCGTGTTGAGAGATTAGATTATAGGATAGCTTAAGCCTCCCTAACCGCTACAAAAAAGAGCGCACGAAGAGAAGAAGGATGAAGGCCCCATTTAGTATGGATATTAGGGAGTGCGGAATCTATGCAGAAGGGGCATAAAAACAGCAAGTTGGGAAAGAAGTTCATGAAACAAGATAAAAGTTGAAGAAGAAAGTAGTAGGTGCTGAAAAACAGGACAGCAGTGAACCGGAAAAGGTGGTCCTTAGCAGAGCAAAAAGTATTTTATTTCAACAAAAAAAGGCCTGCCTAACTCTCAGCTCGGACCCTGACACTCTTTCCTCTTGGGAGTGCTAATTCCAACAGATATAATAGTTGTATCTCTCTGAGGTGATGCGTGTCGACAAAATCTATGTTACGCTAGTATCATAAATGATATTTCTGTAAAATGGGCTACGCAAGTTGACGGTACCTATGAGTGTTGACAAAAGCTCTTATGCTTGTAGACGGAAATTCTGACAGTTAGAGTGACACGCTACAAAAGTTGACGGTAAATAACTGTGTTGACGTAACCTACATTACGCATGTAGACTGCATTTCTGAAAAACGGTATCTACGCTGCGCTTGTTGTATCACTTTGACAGTCTGTTACGTTACTTCTCATGTTGTGTTACATCAAACAGCTGGGTTATGGCAATCCTATATTCAAAAAACGCGCAAAATGAGATGGCAAATAAGAAGAACCTCAATAACACAAAAATAATATCATGTTCGAAATAGAAATATACATTCTTCAACTCATCGACTAGAAAATGTGAGCACTCAGTACTTTTTTATGAGAGTTTTTTTACGTACACAATTACTTACGTAGATTTTCATCCATAATATCGATAAGAGTTAGGTGCCTCAAAAAAAATGCAAATACCGAGTCACACACCTGCTTGTGGAAGGTTCTACTTCCTATTTACTTGCAGTAGAGAATATTAAAGATTAATGTTATATGAAAAAGAACCATGAATTGAAGCGCAACACTAAATAGAATGGATGAAGCAGTCAGAAAAATTAAACTTCGGATTTGAAAATTATAGAAACAATTTATTTTGTGGTTTGGTCTAAAATGTTACAAGGCCCACGATGGCCTACCTTGTAACCTGAAATTGAATTTATTTAGTATGGCAAGGTTATTTACCAGAGAACAATGACCACCATTCCATAACAACAAAGAATCTCACGCAGAATATTCGCCGCAGCAAACAGCTCCTTTGGTGACATAGAAAACGGTTAAAATCGATTCGGAGAGGTGAAAGGGGAGACCCTCTTACTCATGGGGGATACGCATTCAACCTCCTATGAATAAACTATCGTCGCAAATAAAATGAGGTTTTAAAAATGAGTGGTCAAAAAATACAAAAAAAAATTCCATACACTACGAAGTGAAAGTTCGTTCAGCGATTTGGTCGCGTAGTCGATGTTGTTACAGCAGACTGAAGCTGAGGAAAAACAACAGTGGAAGTATTCGTGAAGAGAATGCGACATAACTCCACATGGCATCATGTGTATCCGGTGCATTACATAAAGTATACGGTATGTGATGTGCATCCGGTGTAACACATGAAGTACCCGGTAGGTGAAGTGTATCCGGTGCAATACATAAAGCAGTGGTACTTAACCCCTAGGTCGCGATCCAGAGTTGGGTCGTCAAGCCATTTCACTGGGTCGCTAAGGGTTTGTGTAACCTGTTTGTGTTAACCTATATTTTGGTAAAATTTTTACTGTTATGGAGGCTTGGGTCGCGGATGTTAATTTGGACAGATTTTGGGTCACTGCTAAAAAGGTTAAGAACCACTGACATATAGTATCCGGTAGGTGATGTACATCCGGTGCAATACATTAGGTATCCGGTAAGTGATGTACATCCGGTGCAATGCATTATGTATCCGGTAAGTGATGTACATCCGGTGTAATACATGAAGTGTCCGGTAGGTGAGGAAGAGACACTTCAAACACGGCACAGTTGAGGTAACAGAATGATAGAGCGCGTGAGACAGGAGTGTCCCACTACTCCCTAGGGGCGGTCACGGTGGCCACATGGCCTCTCTCCAGCTGGTCTCCGACAGACACAAGCGCCGACCGCAGCTGGTTCACCATCGGATCAAACTCCACCATCTGGGGAGATATTTTTTATTTAATTTTTTGGGAAAGACACGCAAGGGTTGTACTTTTTTTACTCTACACGTGTGGGCGTTAATCTTTCGTTCTTGTTTTCATTTAGCATATCCTGAAAAGTTGCGCGAGCACACGTGAAGTGTTAATTTGTAGTTAAGTTACGAATGCGTGAAACAAGGACAAATCGATGTTTTCATGAGTGTTTGGCTCAAACTCGTTTATTTGAAATGCATCAAATTTGTTGTTACCTCAAGGAAAAAAGGGCATCATATTCGTTGTTACCTCAAGGGAGAAAAAGGCATCATATTTGTTGTCACCTCAAGGGAGAAAAGGGTACCATAAATCATGTGGACATGTAGTAATTTAGGCAAACCTTGTTATTGTAAACTGCGTTCACGAATCTCTCCCATGTTTTTCGTTTGGACCTCTAAAGCTCAGACAAAATATGAAATAATTGAAAGAGATACAACGTTTGTATCTTGGTGTGCATAATTTCTGCTTTGTTTGTAGAAAATGTACTTGTCATTTTTACTCTAGTCACTCTAGACCGACCTGGGGTACGAGACGATATTCCAGGGGGTGCAAAAAAAAAGTACAGGAGAATAAGAGAATATTGACTATATGTTGACATTTCAATTCCAGGGGAACGAAAAAAGTACAGGTAAATAATAGGATATTGGCTACATGTTGGCATTTTTATTCCAGGGGAGCGAGAAAAGTACAGGTAAATAATAGAATATTGGCTACATGTTGGCATTTTAATTCCAGGGGAGCGAGGTTCGAGTGAAATTCCTTTAGAGTGCTGGGCAAAAACAAGGTTGGGAAACCTTACGCTAGACCTTGTAAGTGTATTCAAAAGTACTTCATACACACTTCTGCCTCGTAACTGTACTAAACGAGGAATTGCCCTCCAGTGTCCAATACGTACTCGTAATTAACCAAATTACTCAGGCGTACCGAATGTGTACTTACACAAATACGTACATGGACCTACATAATACGTACACGGACCTGAACTCCACACACACACACACCACTACCACCACAACACGCACATGTCACACCACCACAACACACGACCCCCTCACCTTCTCCTCTTTGGACGACGGCGCGACCGTCTCGGCCACTAGAGCAGCGCCTTTGTTGACCAACCCTCCACCCAGCCGCACTGTGAGGGGGCAACATCAGTTGATGGTAGTTGCTTGCCAGTATAGGGTGCGTTGTTATTTGCAAGTATGGGGTGAGTTGTTTTCAAGTTGTGTGAGTTTTTTGCAAGAATGATGAGTTATTTTAAAGTAGGGTGAGTTATTTTAAAATAGGGTGAGTTCTTTTCAAGTAGGGTGAGTTATTTTCAAGTAGGGTGAGTTATTTTCAAGCAGGGTGAGTTGTTTTCAAGTTGTGTGAGTTATTTGCAAGTATGGTGAGGCATTTGAAAGTATGGTGAGTTATTTGAAAGAATGGTGAGTTATTTTATTTGAAAGTATGGTGAGTTATGTCAAAGTATGGTGAGTTATTTTAAAGAAGGGTGAGTTATTTGCAAGTAGGGTGAGTTATTTGCAAATATAGGGCAAGTTGATATTTTTAAGTAGGGTAAGTTGTTATTTTCAGGTATAAGGTCAGTTAATTTCAAGAACAGTTATTTTCAAGTTTAGAGTAAGTTATTTTCAGGTATAGTTTATCGCTTCTGCGATAAACCCTCATGATATTATGAACACGCTCATGGGATGAGTACCCTCATGATATTATGAACACGCTCATGGGATGAGTACCCTCATGATATTATGAACACGCTCATGAGATGAGTACCCTCATGATATTATGAACACGCCCAAGGGATGAGTACCCTCAAGATATTATGCTCACGCTCATTGGATGAGTACCCTCATATAATTACGAATACACACACTACCGGTTTCGCTAATTCACTACAAAACTGTACGGTGATTTTCACACACAAACTCACATAGCAGCAAGCCAACCTTCTCTCAACTTATACCCCACGGCTTAAAATTTTAAACCAAACATTCCAAGATATTCATACAAAATAAAAAACCTACACCACCTAGAGTTGTTTCCCAATAGTTGAACTTAATATCAACAGCTATCGTTTCCTTCCCAAATTCTATCGTTTAAAAATATATTCATATAATTACAATAAATGTATTTATTATACTTCTTTTACAAAGTCAAAAATAAATAAAAAACCATCTCATTTAGCACGGAGTTAAGAAAGATTACATTAGATCATATATAAGTTCGAGTCTCCCTAACCGCTACAAAAAAGTACGTAACGAAAAGAGGATTAAGGAAGGAACCATTTAATATAGAGATAACGGAAAGCGGAATCCATGGCAAAGGCATATAAACAATAAATTAGGATAGAAATCATTCCATGAAACAAGATGAAATTTAAAAAAACAGAGTAGTAGGTGCTGCAAAAACGCACATCAATGATCCAAAAGACCTGGTCCTTAACATAGCACAAAAATAGTTTATTTCAACAAAAAAAGGACGACCTAACTCTCAGCTCGGACTGACAAACATTTCTCCATAGGACTCTATTCCCATAGATACAATACTTGTTTCCCTCTGAGAGGTTCTAGCAAAGCTATCCAGCCTAATTTCTAAATTTATACCGTTCTATTTTTTAATCGCAATCCAAAACAAAATTTTTCGTATATTTTAATTAGTGATCGAAAATCGCACATCAAAAGAAAATAATAGAAGATAAGCCTTCATACATTTCCTTGAAATGTTACGGAGATTTCAAAACTGTCTTCGAATTTGTTCGACTTTTTTTGGAATATCCGCTAAAATAACATAAAAAACTAATATTTAATTTTTTTCATAACACTTAGGCCAAATTATAAAAGTTATAACACTAAAACACACACACACACACACACACACACACACACACACACCTGGGATTCCTGGGATTCCTGGGATGTAGTTCGGGCCATGCTGATGCACCGCCCCTCAACGACGAATCGCCGCTAAATTTCCTCCACTCGCAGCTGCGCCACCTGCTGCAGGAGGCTGTTGCCCGCCGCAGGCTGGTAGTATTGCGCATGGAGCTAGAATATACTGGAGGGAGCATAGCCGATTCCAATCGGGTTCAAATTAGCTGCAAAAGTTGGGAGACTGGGGCATTGGCAAGGCCCCACACGTGAGCCAACCACAGACGCTTGGATGAAGTTGGCTCCTCCTCGCCTCCTCACCTCCTCTACGACTCGCCCTTCCATTTTCCAAAGCAAGATTAGTACCGCTCCACAAATCGAAGGATGAGGTGCGCGTGCAAGTCGCTCTCTAATTTATTTTATTCAAGGGCCTGTAATCTTTAAAGTTTTCAACTCGAAATGTATCTTTGCTAGTAATTTTGATATTATTAAGTGTCCTCAAGTGAGGAAACACAATTTATTATCTTTCAGAGTCTTAGAATCCCAAATTAATGATTGACGATTAACTCAACAGCTGGAAGAGCATTCAGCGAGCGTGTACGCATCCCAACGTAGTCAGGAGGTAACTGGCTTTCGTGCTGACGTCACACTTGCGAGACGGCTATAGGCTACCACAGGCATAGGAGAAATCTCAAAAACTGGTTCTCTTCACAGACGGCTATGCTCCCTCCATATATCCTAGCTCCATGGTAGTGCGGAGTCGGAGGTCGATCCGGGACCGACGCCAAGAACTTGTCCAATCTTGATTTGAAGGCAGCCAGTTTCCCACGGGACTCCCTCAGTTCGATTGGGAGGCAGTTGAAGAGTCTTGGGCCAATGACCGAAAAAGATCTTTCATGGCGCGTCCTCACGCTGGCTAGAGCCCTGTTGTTGAATGGCGGAATGATACATAACCTTCCTTATCGGGGATGCTGTCTAATTCTCAACGCCAGACTCGGGTCAACAACGTTTGGTACCAGTCCCTCCAGCATCTTCCAGGTGTAAATTATCAAGTACCGCTCTCGTCGTCGCTGCAGGGAGAACAGTGATAACCTCTGGAGCCTCTCCCAGTAGTTGAACCGCTCCATTCCGACGATTTTCGACGTGAACGTTCTCTGAATTGCCTCCACTTTCTGGATCTCCCCCGTCGCAATCGGACTCCACAGCTGGCAGCAGTATTCGGCCAGGCGCTCGAATCTCTGCTACATCCACTCCCCAGAATTGCTTTAGAGAGACTTCAACTTTCCAACCATGTGCTGGGAGTCGGGTCATGCCTATGGGGGAACGAGAGAATCAAGAGTGCAGAGCGAGTACCTCTGGAACTTTATGGAGATTTTAGCCCTGGAGCTATACGTCCGCCTCCCAGCCCGACTAGATAATGTCCTAGACCTGTTTTTAACAAACGACGACGAGTTGGTCAGACGGGTTGAGGTTGAGGAGACTGTTATGTACGACCACAGATGTATCCTCATATATGGTGACCTTGGCCTGGAGCGGCAGACAGTCTGGGACCGGGGAGCGCCGGGAGGGTCGCTTGACTCTCTCAATTTTATGAGTGATCGCGTAGACTGGACTGGCCTATCGGGAGCGCTGGGTGACATTGACTGGGATGCACGTGTGGCTGGACGTACCCCCAACGACATATACGACGAGATCCTCGCTGTCTTGTCCGAGGTCTGTCCAAGATATGCCCCAACACGGAAGGTTGGGGGGATAAACCCAATACCAAGGGACCGAAAGGTACTAATGAGAAAGCGCTCAAAGCTGCTTAAAAGAGTTGGGACGTTGGTGCGCTCAGGGACCGCCAGGGATGGCATCCATGAGAGAGTAGCTGAGATCGAGAGGCAGCTCGAGGCGTCACATGAGGAAGAGGCAAGATCCTGTAAAGATAGAGCTATCGCCGCTGTAAAAAAATAACCCTAAATACTTCAACTCGTACGACAGGAGGGAACTTCGCCCAAAGTCGGTTATGGGACCGTTTCAAGTCGACGGACGGAATTAATGTGTGCACCCCTGAAGAGAAATGCGCTGTAATGCGCGCACAGTATAAGGCGGTATTTAGTCCACGGTATACTAAAGGAGGTAAAGTCACTTCTACGGGTACAGCCGCGCACATTCGCTAATTCGACTGGCCAATAAAAAGCTTCGTATCAAACAAGCCGGATGACATCACTCGCACGCAACATGACGTCAGCGGCGGCTGCGTGGGTACTACCACGCAGCGTACTATGCCCTTCCAGACGTACGATCAACAACAGGACCGACTGCCGATTTGCCTCAACGTGTCCGGATTTAGATTTTTGGAAAATTGAATTCCGTCCGGCTACGTGCAAATTGACCAGAACTAAAAGGTTATCGATCTTCAATTTAAGCATACCGGCAGCTTCGCAAATTGAAAGCCCTTTCCAAACAATAAGAAAATTTACTTTAATCAATCATACAAGACGTTTTGTTATCTTTTCATGCGGATGAGGCTGACGATTGCGCACCGGATCGTAAGGATAATATAAAACTTTGTCCTTATATGTTTAGTTGATATAAAACCTGCTAGATATTTCGCTTCACTGGATAAGATTATAAGCAAGTTTAAGGAGAGCGTCCCCCTTATGAATCCATGCTTTTGAGATTTCTTGAGAAACTGGGATTTTTGCTGCTATAAGAAGTGTAAGAGGTCAGGTACATCCTGTGAAAAAATGAGACTCGTACGTTCACTCGTTCGCCCGCTACGGGGGTTTAAAGAATGGGGGGGGAGGGGAGGGGGAAGTGGTATTTTATCATGTTACACCTCCCCCATGGCATTTTCTTCACGGCGCAAAGTTGCTATGTCATCTCCTATGGCTCTGGATTACTCTATAATGATTCCAGGGGTCTAACTTGAACCAAAAATTTTACGAATTTTTTTATTTGAATTGTTTCTTTGTTTTGCTTATAATGTAAACAATGGTTTTTGGGGTTTCAAAATGCTTCTCCTCCTACAGTTTTTGAGCTACAGGGATGATTTTGGTATCATTGAATGCGGGAAGACACTGGCTTTTATGGAAACTAAAATTTGTTTCCTCAAAATTCCATTTTCAACATGAAAAAGTGTAAAAATGGGGAAAAAATGTACTTTTTCGGAAATGTGCAATTTTATGACGTCATAACTCATGAGCAATGAATAATTTTGGAATGAATTTTAGTTTCCATAAAAGCCCGTGTCTTTCCGCATCCAATGATACCAAAATCATCACTGTAGCTCAAAAACTGTATGAGATTTTTGAAACCCCCCCCCCCTCGAACATCGTTTTCTTTGATTTCTCATTTTTTCTCAAGAAAATTGAACTTTTGCTCTAAGCAAAAACGATTCTAAATTTAATTTCCTATCAGTATACCAAATTTCATTGTTCTAGGTTCAATAATAAAGAAAAAGTCCGTATGGGGGACGCTCTCCTTAAGCCTCCCTGACCGCTACGCGAAAGAGCATATCGAAGAAAGAAAGGAGGAAGGCACCATTTACATTGGATTTGAGAAAATACAGAATCTATGCACAAAGTGCATAGATATAGTAAGCTATGAAAGAAGTTCATGAAGCAAAACAGTTGAAGAAGAAAGTCATAGGTGGTGATATATAGGACACCAGTGAACTGAAAAAAGATGGCCCAAAACAAAAACCTTTTCTATTTAGATTAGATTATAAGTTAGTTTAAGCCTCCCTAACCGCTACAAAAATAGAGCGTATCGAAGAGACGATGGCACCATTTGGTATGGAGATAAGAAAATGAGGAATCTATGCAGAGGGGACATAGAAACAGTAAGATGAGAAAGAAGTTCATGAAATAAGATAAAAGTTGAAGAAGAAAGTAGTATGTGCTGAAAAACAGGACAGCAGTGAACCGAAAATAGGTGGTCTTTACCATAGCAAAAAAAAAACATTTCATTTCAACAAAAAGAAGTCCTACCTAACTCGCAGCTCGGGCCCTCACATTGTTCCCCTGGGAGCACTCATTCCCATAGATACAATAGTTGTATACCCCTGAAGGGAAGATACCCTGTACATAGAAATATTAAATTGAGGAGCATTGATTGTGACAAAATTAACGTTGAAGAAGAAAATCATAGGTGATGAGAAACGGAACAGCAGTGAATAAAAAGAAAAGCGAGTTCTTAACTAAGGAAACAAAGCTTTGAAATTTCTTCAAGTAGTAGTAGTAGTAGTAGTAGTAGTAGTAGTAGTAGTAGTAGTAGTAGTAGTAGTAGTAGTAGTAGTACCATGAGTTTGCTAGCGCTTCAGTAGGTCCTACTATATCGCGCCGAAGGTCTCGCGTCACAATTATCGGCCTATCGGTCACATCACCGCTGTGGTACAAGATAACCATCAATCACCATCACAGAGCACCATGCAACAAATTCAAGGATACGCAAACAGGTTAGACATTGCAGCCACAAACACAACAAAAAGTCAGTCATGACAAGCTCAAATTAAATTCAGTTGCTTCAAACACAACTGCTCCACTAGTTCAGTCATAAAAGCAAGTATTAAGTCCCCGGAATTATTCCGAAACACGTGAAAAAAACAGAAAATCAGGTTACATATGCATTGATTGGGCAGCCGTGCCCCAGGGGGTTTCAGCTGCCCACCCATTTTACGGCCGAGCGCCGTACCCACGTTGAAACCCCCGTTGGGCATCACGTAGGCGCGCTCGGCCGTATTACAGTTTTTCATTAAGATAGCAAAGCTTGAAATTTATTTTTCATCACAAAATTAAATTTATGAAAGTATATTGCACGATTCAATAAACGCTCTCAGTGCATGAGTGTGGAAGGGGGCATGCTCAGGTTCCACCAGAATGCTGCGCATCATTGCATCCGGATCATTTCCGCGCAAACGTGGGAAGCACGCGCGCCGGACACCTGCATGCAACGGGCACACGACAAGGAAGTGTTAACGGTCAAAAGGACCCTTCATTGCTCACAGAGCGGTTGGGGGAGCCGCTCCATGAGGTAGATGTGCGTAAGTCTCGTATGACCAATCCGCAGACGGCACAAAGCCACCTCCATCCGGCGGCTATTTCTTAAAAAAGAAGCCCTACAAAACACTCACTTTGGGACTCAACATAACTTTAAAGATGGGGAGCAAAAAATAAGCAACAATTAGTCCCTGGAAAAATGTTTTCCTCACTTAAAAAAATAAATTATATACATATATCACGTATTTTTTTTGGCAATAATGAATGACATAAACAATTTTCCTATAAAAAACATTCGGTACACCACCGCTCTAGGCTAGGCGCGTTTCGACATTTTCCAGTATAAATTCCAAAATCTACACAAAAGTAACAACATAAAACTAATTGTTTAAGTCTAGGAAAGGACTTGAGTAATCACAGACGACAAAATACAAATAATAACCTGCAGCACACCCAATGCATTAGCGCTATATTATAACTTTAGGACACTCTCCGTGCCAGTAAGTAAAAAACTATAAAATAAAAAAACCCTGAACACTTAAAATTCACGAACGAATAAATTTAGCTTAATGGATTATAAAGATAAACTTTAGTATGACCAGTTAATCAAAATCACAATTTGAGTACCCATTCTTTCAACTCTCTGCAATTCTACATGAAACAATAAACATATCATAGTTCTGCAGAGGCTTCCATAAGTCAATTATAAACAACCGTTCCAAAAAAGTTACAGTGAAGAGGGAGAATGAATGGAATAACGAATTCGTATAGTGCATACATAGTAATTCTAAATGTACGAGGAGTTCGCGAGATTCGAACTCAGGACTATAAATCACCGCGTTAGCACGCTATCGACCGCGCTATCGATCACCCTAAAAGATGATCGAAGCCCAACGAAAGCAATGCTTGGCACAGTGAAAGCAGGCACGCACTTGGCCCGACAGATATATTATTTTATTCCCTTATGTATCGAGAGTTCAAAGTCAAGTCACCCCCAGAAACAGTTAATGAATCTGGTACGGGAAGCTACTGCTTCCACAAGGTTTTTCAAATAAATAAATACAGAGTAGCTTCCCGTATCAGATTCATTAACTGTTTCTGAGGGTGACTTGACTTTGAAATTTCCATAGTAATTCTTTTTGATAAAATTTTCACCTAACTGTGCACTGATCCGAATAAACAAATAAACCATACACACCATCCACTATGTTAAATAAAATAGGCAACATCCTATGAACTATTAGTTCACAGCCTCAAATTCTACGCAAACTAGTACACAAGGTTTATCACCCTCTGGATTCAAGAGAACGATTCACAGCCTTCAATTAGTTTCACATTAACAAAATAAGGCTACCACAAGTTGAACACTAATGGTTGTTCATTAGCAGAAGTAAATCACTGTGAAGTGAATCAAAGCAAGGTGAATTGAATGACTTATGCATCATTTGATTGAGGATTCAAGTTCATGGACGGATGGTCCGATTGAAGGCGGATAGGACGTGGTGGCTAAGAAAACTCTAACGTTTTGGCAAGTATTATTAATTTTGTAACTTAAAATAAGGTTCAAATAATTATCACCTTACTCTTGAAGGTAATATTACCGGTGCTGAAACCGCTGGGGCCTTGGGCCCTCGGCATTTACCTACTTATACTGATTTAGCTTCTGCCCTCAGATAATTTTCTCTCAAGAGAGCCCACAAACCCTTATACTTGAAATTCCTTTTTTTGGTATATTTAAGTAACTTTAGATCAAATCAATAATAAACTGCTCAAAGTATTTGAAAGATTGACCTACCCAATGGCCAATAAAGAAAAAAACCCTGGAGGCCCTGGGTCTAGCAACCCCAAGGGAAAAAAAAGGAATGCATCATTACTAGCAACCTGTTCCAAGAAAAAATGGAAATATAAAATCTTCAAAAAAGGTTATCCAAATCAGGAGTTCAAAAGGTCATCCAAAAGTACTACCCTAACTCAACCATCTCTACCAGATATGCAAATGCACGAAAGTCTTGACAACAATGAATATATTAGCAGCTACAAATGAAACTGAAAAGCCCACTAATTCACAAAAAAAAACTTTGGACCAAAGCCTTGAACCTGCAGAAAAAGAAGCTCATGGGAAAAAGAAAGGAACTTAAGCAACAACTTGGAGTTTTGTACAACTGACTTGTCCTTTGAAAGCAATCCATCTACAGTGATACCTAGGGATAGGTCTCTAAATACAACTATAGATACCATAACTAACAACCAAGATAATATACAAACATTCAAGCAACTTTCTCACAACCCAGATCTGCTAAAATTGATTTGAACTCGCCAGAAAACATAGAAAAAAATACCTGATTCTTCCAGGCATGTCATAATCTCTGCAACAGATGAACAGATCAAACTAACAAAACTGAGTCCATTCAGAGTGCAGAGCCTAATCAATCAAATTTGTGGCCCAGTGGAACAAGTGGAATACAAAAACACGAATAGACGATGAAGCAAACTGTAAATACACGATTTTATATATCCTCTACAAACACAGCTAGAATAGTTCATAGCAAAACCAGTGAATGTAGGCTTCCTGTAAACAGAAGTGATGAGTGATGTAAACAGAAGTGATGATGAGCAATAAACGTAATGTTCGTTTTTACTCTGGTTCTTCTTTTTATTCTACGAATAAGATTCTCTACGAATCGTCCAATTGGAAGTATGAAATAGAAAATATATTAGAAGCTGGTGAACTAATTTCCGAGTTATTCACAAAATTAAATTTTACCTCTATCACCAGTCAAGCATGAACTTAACAATCCTACAATGGAATCTAAAAGGATACTTTGCAAAACTACCTTACCTTCACTTGCTTATTGATCAACATCAGCCAGGAATTATATGTATTCAAGAATCATTGTTACAACAGCGCCAAAACATATAATTGAAGAATTACTTCAGCCCTTTCCGATATGAAAGCAGGGAAGGTAGAGGAGGTGGGATGATTACTTCCACTCACTCCAGCATACCAAACATAACACAATTGACTACTCCATTAGAACTTGTGCTCTGCAAAATATTTATCAACAAAAAGCCTATAAATGTAATAAATATGTATTTGCCACCCCATTTGGAAAGTAATGGTTTAATGCAGAAGTTACAGGACATCCATCATCAGATTACAGGATAACTGATTACTGCGCACTTTGCATGCTGCAGAATGCCTCAGATGCAATTCTTGTTTGGTCCTCCAAATCTTGTTTGGTGGGTTCAAATCTCTTCCATTTCCACAAAAGGAAAACTTCCTCCGATCTTGGTGGATCCGTTGAACACCACGGCAGCCTTTTGTTCCTCTTCAGACACCTCAATGATAAGTGGAATCATTTCACTTTCTTTCGGCACCTGAAAGGCAAGAAAAAATGTGAACTCACGTTAACATTTTTTTTAATGAAGTCTTTTGCTTCAGAAGCAAGCCTTTTAGTTGCAGTTAAGGGTACAGATTTAAATCTGTTAAAGAAAGTGGAGCTAATATGATAAATTGAGATGCAGGCAATAGCAAGTAGAAAAGGGGTCAGTTTGAAGAATTACGCTCAACGGGAAGCACCATTGAAAAGTAACCGAAGAAATGGGATGATATTCTTAGTTAATTTAAGCCTCCCTATCCGCAACAAAGGCGATCCAAAGAGAGGAAGGAGGAAGGCACCATTTAGTATGAAGCCAAGGGAACGCGGAATCTATGCAGAAAAAGCATTGAAACAGTAACATAAGAAAGAAGTTCATAAAACAACATCAAAGTTGAAGAAGAAAGTAGTAGTTGCTGAAAAACAGGACAGCAGTTAACTGAAAAAAGATGGCTCTTAACATAACAAAAGCTATTTATTTCAACAAAAAAGGCCTACCTAACTCGCAGCTTGTGCCCTCACATTGTCCCCCTGGGAGTGCTTATTTGCATAGATACAATGGTTGTCTCCCCCTGATGGGAAATGGAGATGATAAACTATAGCATAATATTAAATGTAAAACTATAAGGAATCTCAATGAAGAAAGAGAAGAAAAGAGACAAAAAGATAGGATTAGATTATTTGTTAGTTCAAGCCTCCTTAACCGCTAAAAAATCCAGTTTCGAGGAGAGGCAGGAGAAATGCACCATTTAGTGAGAAAATAAAAGAATGCAATGTGGTATATCACGGCCGGGGGAAACAAGATATGAGGGAAAAAAAGAAAACAAATGATTGATAGTAATAGGCAAAGAAGTGTGAAATACATGACGTAAAACAAAACCTAAGTTTATGCACTCTATTTCCCGCAATTTATCTCTAACATTCAACGTTGTCTAATACATTTAAATTTTTGAGAGATATTAAATAATACTTCTAGCCTACACGTTTACAAACTTTTGAAGAATAGGTGTAAAAAATGAAAAAATCTATTTAATAAGACTCCTAATAATTGAGTCGAGAAAATCTGTCTATAATCTGGACATCTTAAATTTTATACTGACATATATGTATTCCTTAGCGGGTTACCACACTCATCTCACCTCTGCTAAGAAACCCAAGGTCTCTCCTAATTGCTCGTCAGGAGCTGTCTTGCAATTGGAAGCAAGAGGAGCTCGAATGAGTGAAGAGGCAGAGAAGAGCAGTGAGTGATCAGCAGCTTGATTGGGTGGCATGTCAATTCCATGTCCTGAAAAATAAAAAAAATTCATATGAAACAGTACGTAGCAACACTTTACGTAAAAATTAAGTCTCTCTCTGTAATGAAATCTTGAATGAACATATGAAAAAAATATTGACCCTAAATGACAACACTTTATTTTAAAAAGTTTTCAAAAATACTAAAAAGATTAGATTATTAGTTAGTTTAAGCCTCCCTATCCTCAACAAATGAGATCCAAAGAGAGGTAGGAAGAAGGCACTATTTAGTATGGAGTTAAGGTTACGTGGAATCTATGCAGAAAGGGCACAGATACAGTAATATGAGAAAGAAGTTCATGAAACAAGATCAAAGTTGAAGAAGAAAGTAGTAGGTACTGAAAAAACAGGACAGTAGTGAACCGAAAAAAGTGTTATTTCAACAAAAAAAAAGCCTACCTAACCTTTAGCTTGGGCCCTCACATTGTTCCTCTGGGAGCGCTAATTCTCATAGATACAATAGTTGTATTCCCCTGAGGGAAAGTAATAAAAAGAACTCAATACAATCTAGCAAAGCTATAGAAGAATTTAAATTTATATTTTGAAAAATAATTACTTCGGAAGAGAAAAACTAGACCAATAAGAACCTAGAAGAATCTCAAAACACTCTTGATAACAAAAGTTCAATGGATTCAATCTTTAGCTTATGAACATAACATACCTTGTAATGGATTAATGTATTAGATATTTTTATACTACACTTAGAGATGTTGCAATTCTCTATGAAGAAAAAGTTCATCAGAATCAATTAGATAACTAAAAACTTACAACACTTAAAGTACAAATGGGCTCTTAAAATGAAGGCCTAGTAAGTCACTGACAGATTGAAATTTAATAAAGGAATTTTGTTGTCAACTCTTCTTACTGAATTTTTACAATCAAGATCAACTAGCTTTTATGAAGAACCAACTTGCAAAAAGAAAATAAATGCTTCATAATATTTATATCCACCAATATGGATGAGTCAAATTTGAATTATGAAAATTTAGATACCAAGAATATATATGGATGAGTCTTAAACAATGGCTGCAGCTGCACCATTTGCACTGAAACACAGCTTAATGGAGTACTGTATAAAGTCATTAAGGGGAGCGTTCCCCATGAGGATCCATGGTTTGAGAATATGGGGATTTTTGCTGATATAGGAAGTGTAAAAGGTCAGGTGTATCCTGTAAAAAAATGAGACTCGTACGTCCACTCGTTTCAAACCCCCGCTACGGGGGTTTGAAAAATGGGAGGAGGGGAGGGGGAAGTGGAATTTTATCATGTTACACCTCCCACATGGCACTTTCTTCATGGCATGACATTGCTATGCCATCTCCTATGTCTCTGGATTACTCTATAATGATTTCAGGAGTCTAACCTGAACCAAAAATTTTAAAAAAATTGTAATTAAAATTGATTGTTTATGTTTCTTTGTTTACCTAATCCTGAAAAATTTGGACTTTATGTTTCAAAATGCATCTCCTACAGTTTTCAAGCTACAGTGATGATTTCAGTATCATTGGATTGGGAAAAGTGTGTGGATTATGGTGGATAAAGGGTTTTTTCTACATTTGTCATGATAAAAAGTTGTGACGTGATAAATAAAAAATTTTGCCAAAAAAAGTTTGCATTTCGAAAAAAAATCATTGAAATTTTGATTATGCCTTTAAAGATTTTCTGTTTACTCCCAATAATCTACACAATATTCCGCATCTAATGATACTAAAATCATTACTGTAGCTCAAAAACTGTGGGAGGAGATGCATTTTGAAAACCCCTTTTAAAACTCCGTTTTGTACATATATCTCATTTTCTTAGAAGAAAATTGCATTTTATCACGAGAACTAAATGATTCCAAATTGCATTTCCTATCAGTATACTAAATTTCATTGCTCTAGCTTCAAAAACAACAAAACAAAAAGTCCTTATGGGGAACGCTCTCCTTAAGTGTGCAGAACTC
The DNA here is from genome assembly GCA_030386875.1 of Morinoia aosen. NCBI lineage: Eukaryota > Metazoa > Arthropoda > Malacostraca > Amphipoda > Talitridae > Morinoia > Morinoia aosen. The sequence goes on along the minus strand of CM059579.1, from coordinate 36,263,866 downwards.
AAATTTGGCATGAAATTAAAAGGTGCTACAGTGTGGATAATAACTGGATATGTATGCACTATATTTCCTTAATTCTAATATCATTACTAACAGGAGTCACCCATGATGAGCTATCATTATGGGGGTACTAATGGATATAGATTCTCAAAAACAATACTTCCCAATACATTAAAAGAAATATATGTATAACAGGATGTCTACTGATATATTTCATTCCCAAATTTCAATAGTTTTTTACTATTTTTTACTAATAATAGTTTTCTACTATTTTTACTAATAATAGTCTTCTACCATTTTTTTCTTCAACATCCAAAATTTATTACCTTTTTTATACATAATGAATGTCATCGACACGTAAGCAATCGGCCTATAATGAGCAGTTCAAGTCAATAATACACTCAATAACACAGGTTCAAAAAAAGTTTTAAGTTTGTTAATACTTAAAAGACTTAATACTAAAAGCAGCAACCAACGCATTATTGCCAAAAAGTTACCTGAATTCCTAGCATAACCAGTCCAAAATGTACTCTTAACAAATGTTCAGCAAAGACCTTGTCTTAACATCTTCCAACTATAAGAGCAACCGTTCATCACATGAAAAAATAAACAGACTAGAAACTAGTAGACACCGGAGGACTGTCAGATCCACTGACAGAAATATTTCCAATAAACTGCAACAAATTCCTGATTATTGGAGAAAGAAATGGTTGAAAATCTTCAAACTCTTTATAAATAAGTAAATAACTGTCAATTTTTATGGAATTATCCCACTTCATAATGGAATTATCACACTTATCATACAATCTAGATATTTGTATCCTTTTGTTCTACCTATTCTGATTTCCCCAATATTCCACAGTCTGTCTCTATCAGTCTCGTCTCTGTTTATAACCATAACCTTACTTTTGTCAGCCCCAAATTTCATCTTGAAATCTGTCCTATATCCATTCACAATGTCGAGCATCCTTTGCAGTTCATGTCCACATTCACTAACCACAACCACATCATCAGCATACAACAAACAGCTCAGTCTCTCATTACCAACTTTCAGTCCGAAGCCACTCATTCTCAGTCGAACTGCTAATTCTTCTGTGTAGAATCCAAACAACAGGGGAGACATAGTACAGCCCTGTCTCACTCCTCTAACACTCCTCACTTGCCCTGTTTCCAAATTTCCTAACCTGTAGATAGCACTTGTGTTCTCATACAGACTTTGTACAATTTTTACTACTTTGCTGCTAAACCCACCTTTTCTCAAAATTTCAAAGAGCCTAACCCGATCCACTCTGTCATACGCCTTTTCAATATCCAGGAACGCTAAATATAGCTTCTTATCATCCTTACTTATTTACTCAATTAATTCACTCACTACAAATAGATTATCTTCCCCACGTCTATCTTGCGTAAAACCATTTTGTTCTTCTCCCAGGACTCCTAATTCCTCAACTTAATGTTTCATTCTCTCATTCAAAATACCACAAAAAATCTTACATATAGTGTCAGAGAGTGCAATTGATCTGTAATTTCCAAGTAAAGTAATGTAAGCAAGTAATTTTGGTAAATATGTAGCGTTTGGTAAGAATTGACGTTTGAATTTTTGGTGCCATAACATGGTTAATTAGGTAGAAATAAACAAGTTAACAAGTTTTCTTCTATGCACTTTCTGTCACATATGAGTATTTTACTAGTTATAGTGGTAAATTAGTTACGGCAACTCTAGTGTTTGAAGCGGCAAGTAATTCATCTACCGCATGTTTGGCATCACTGTCATGGACGCTTTGATCCGACGCGCTTGAATGCTCGAGCGGTTCCCGCCATCGACGATGAAAGTTAACATACTGCTATAATTCGTTATTTATGGGTGATAATTTCTATTGTGTTATTAAATAAAAGATACTAGAAGTGAGTTCAAGCTACGCAAGCGTTGCGGGGTGAGCTAATAATAAATTACAAAGTATTCAAACGTACTCTAACATCTCAATTGCGCAAAAAATAAAACCTTCAGCTCTAAACTGGTAGAATACTTATTTTCCGCAAAAAGAGTATAGAAGAAAAGTAATATATTTCAATGTCATTACCATGATTCAAGCAACAAAAATTTTTCAAATCAATTAGTAGCTGTTTATTCGAGCGCATTTGTCATCAGAGACGAAACTAAACCTACCGCTTTAACTCATTAAATACGCATTTGCGACGGAAAAAGCATAGCAGAAAACTTGTTTATTTTAACCTAATTAACTATGTTTAGGCTTCAAAAACTGGAAAATCGATTCCTACCAAATGCCACACATTTACCGTAATTTTCCAGTAAAGTAATTTTTGAGGTAATGTTAAGTAAATACTCATTTGCACCAGAAATGGCATAGCAGAAAAGTTGTTTATTTTGATGTGATTACCATGATTCAAGCAAAAAAAATTTGAAAATCGATTAGGGTAATTCATCCAATATCGAACAGAAACCACGCGTGTCGAGAAACAACATTCATAAATCGGTAACTTTTGCTCTGAATAACTGTTGCGGGCCTCAAGATTATTCTTGAACAGTTGCTTTCTTGTTCAAATCAAAAATCAAAACTCAAATCGCAGAAGACATGTTAAAGAAAGGAACATCCCCTATTAATAATTTACCATTCGCCATCAACATTTTAGTCATCAATATGGTTATAATAAAACGCCAAAAAAACACAATACGATTGAGTAAATTTGTAGAAATACTGACAATTAAATTTACGCACCGCAACCATCAATACTATAACATAGCATCCAACAAATGTTTAAACCCTTTTTTTCCTCTTCAACCCCGTTAAATTCTTAACATATTACCGCAACCAACCAAACAGAGTATTTTAAAAATAAATTTTAAAGCACTCTCAAAACATGTTTATACGGCATATGAGAATATTAAAAAATCCTTAATAATTAAAAAGCAAAAATAGCAAAAGCAAGGAAACACGCAAAAGCAAAGCAATTGACTTACCGTGCTTAATAAATAATTTCAGCACCACGACAGCCACGTGGAGCGATGTTTAAGGATCAAAAAATAAAAAACGCAACACATGTTCTTTCAACCTAACGGCAGAAAAACCAACTCAAAATAAAAGCTGTTCGCTATGAAATACAGCTATGGAAATATACATAGTAGACACATTTAAAATTTTCGCAAGAATTCGGAAATACTATCAAAAAAAAATCAGTGCAGTTCGAAGCAAAACATTTTTAAATTAGAAACGTTCAAGTAAATTTCTAACGCAAAAATTAATAATGAAATTGTTAAATAACAACTTAAGATTTTAACGCTCCATATTAAAGAAACACAGTAAGCTTAAAATTAAGATTACATGTGTTAAGATTATAGGAACACTGCGCGCATACTTTATCGCTTATTTCCTGCGACATGCATTTCCTACAATCACTGCGCGCCAATATTTCAAGAGCGTGGTAATTTTCAACTACTTAAATTTTAAACACTTTTAAATTTTCTAATTCACTTTAAATTTCGATGATTTTCAAGGTTTCAACTATCCTAAATTCCATTCCTTATCAAATCTCAAGTTCATGGCTATAGTTCAGCTGCTCCTGATCTCGAAGATTGTATAAGATCGTTGTTGTTGATTGACGGCGTAGATTGTATGACCTATCCCCAATCCTATGATGATTAGCAGCATCACCGCGATCGCGTGGTGATTAGTGACATCACCACGATTAGCCACGGCTGTGCAGATGATGACAAAGTCGTCATGGGTAGCAAATGCCGTCGAAGTGCCGCCATCGAAAACACTACTCGCCTCGCCCATCGATGGTGCTCTCCGATCCTTCGCCTCTGAAAGGAAGGATACAGAAAACGATTAGCATGGCCGTTACAATGAAAAAAGGAATAAACTACCACATTTAATTTGGTATCAGAACTCGGAGGTCTGAAAAAAGTCATTAAAACCCACGATAAAAATCGAATCAAAAAATAAACTCCGTCCTATCGATTATACTCAGACGACTAGACACCTATCTTATGAATTTAATTTATATTATGCCGATCACCGCACATTCCGGCTGGATAAAAATAGCACTGCGGTACACGGCCGCAGCATCAAAACAACCCATCTCGCAAGGTGAATAGCAAGCTCAGCGATTACATTTCGCAGCCGAAGAATTCGTTCAATATTAAAAATGTCAATTCAGCGACACTACTGTCTTGAGTGACTTGAAAAAACAAAAGAAACGTCTTAGCGACAAGCTGAAGCTAGACAGTACACATTCCATTTACCTCTTGGGTAAATACCTAACATTACCTCAATTTACATGAGAACAAAGCAACTCAATAACTGTAAAAAATAACATAGAAAAATACAACGTACGGATTACTGAGATTAATATGAACACAACGCATGTTGCACAGCGAAATAAAACTCCTTAAACTTATGGTTATTAACCTTAGCGTACTGTTAACTGCTAAATAAGGGTAACAAGGTAAATCGTAACTCGTCGTGTCGTAGCGACGTCAATCAGTGTATTGAACTCGTCATTTTAACTCACAATTTAACCTTTCTCAGGGGTAATAAATGATTTAGGTTGCTCCTAATAATTTTAGTACCAATCTTGATCTCAGCCCAATTACGTTTGACCTTTTGAACTACAGCTGGACCCACCCAGGTCAGCTCTAGCTTATGTTATTTTTCGTGATTCTTTAAAAGCACACGATCACCTACGTTAATATCCTTATTGCGTCGCTTGAGATTTCTGTATAAATTTCTCTCCGTTGTATTGTTTATAATTAAATTCCTAATATTTTCTACGGTCCGGGCGGCTTCCCTTGCCCGCAATTTAACTAAATCCAATTCTTCATCATAACTGTAAATTACTGAATCAAAATTATCGGACTGGTAGTAAGCACATGTATCACGATTAAATACAACGTAGCTAGGTGTTTCGCCTAAAGTAAAATTCAACGAGTTATTCAATGCATTCTCAACAACTTCTAGTAATTGATCCCACTCTGCATGAGCAAGTGTGTTCACATATAATTTTAACAAGTTCGTAATTTTCTTGTTATTACGTTCCACAATGGCGTTCGAATGAGGACTGTACGCCAAAACTTCCCTTTTAGCAATAGCATGTATTTTGGCGAATTGTTTTACCGCCATTGATTTAAATTCGAGGGCGTTATCCGAGATAAGTGTTTTGGGATATCCCATTAGTGAAAAGCAATTACTTAAACATGAAATTATCGTGTCCGTACGGCGATTTGAGATCGCATATAACCTACAAAACCTGGAAAAAAGATCGATGATGACCAATATGTATTTATTTCCGTTATCTGTAATTTTGAGTGGTCCAAGGAGGTCCATTGATACGACTTCAAATGGTTCTTTTGCGATCGGAGCGGTCAAAATTTTAATTGGTACTGAAGGTCTAGCTTTAATTAGTTTGCAAACTTCACAATCTTTGACAAATTTTCGCACAATCGTTTTTTCCAATTGATTAAAGTATTTCAGTTTGAATTTAAACAAAGTATGCTTGTCGTCTACATGATACATACTATGGATTGCTAAAATAGCTCTACCCATCAAAGAATTAGGTACGACTGCTGTTAGAATGGTGCTAGGTCTATTGTCAATCTGTCTACGTCGATACAGAATATCATTCAGAATTAAAAATTTTTGTAAGTCTGGAATAGTCGAAATACTGTCATTCAGTAAAGCGTTTTTGACTTCAATGCAGAATGCGTCTTTGTTCTGTTCGTCGATAAATTCTTTTATGGTCCAAGAAATTTCTCCTTCCTTCGGCACATAGTCTAGCAGCGCGGGCCGCGCGTCTGTGTCTGCTGCACCGTCAGCGTTAGCTCTAGGCAGGTCAACTACCTCATGTCTAGTCATGCTTTTGTGCCGTGATCGAGTCTTCACGATACAGACTTCTGATTCAAATGCGGATTCCAGAGCATCACAACGATTTAGTTCGTTAAGATTTAGTTTCTCATTATTTATAGGTAATCTGCTTAAATAATCTGCTACAACGTTTTCCTTGCCGGGTAAATATTTACCCACGGGCTCAAATGAATGAACACTGATACACCATCTCGCCATATTGGTGTCGTCAGGAAGTTTTTTAGTAAAAAGTGGCGCTAAAGGTTTATGATCTGTATAAACCCGGACAGGGTATCCAGTAATTAAAAATTTAAAGTATTTTAGGGCATAAAAAATTGCAAAGAACTCTTTTTTGGTAGTAGAATATCTTCGCTGGCTCGAATTAAGATTCTTACTGTAATAAGCCACAGGTCTTAGAATTTTATCGCTTGAATCATCCGCCTGCATTAGTACGGCTCCAATTCCTGAATTAGACGCATCAGTAAACACATGGAAGTCTTTAGTATAGTCAGGATGTCTTAAGACTGCGTCAGAAATCAAAGACGATTTAATAAACTCAAAACTCCTTTGGCATTCGTCTGTCCACGTATAGTCAACGTTTTTCCTTAAAAGATGGTACAAAGGATACGCTACCTCAGCAAAATTTGGTAAGAAATTACGGAAATAATTCGCTAACCCTAGGAATTGCTGTAATTCTTTCACATTGACTGGAGCTCGGCAGTCTTGCAATTTCTGAGAATATTTACATTTGATACCATCAGCGGCAATGATATGGCCTAAATACTCTATCTCTTTTTTAAAGAAATGGCATTTCTCAAGTTTTAATGATAAATTACCGGATCGCAGCATCTTAAGAACAATTTCTATATCAGCCAAGTGCTGATCTATATTTTTTGAAAACACCAATATATCGTCTAGGAAGACGAAAGCTAGTTTACCCAGAATGAGTGCAAGAGCAGAGGTCATTACTCTTTGAAATACTCCCGGTGAGGTACTGAGACCAAACGGGACCCTACAAAAATGAAATTTCCTATAATTTATGCTGAAGGCAGTGAATTTCCTACTTTCTTGTTCTAATTCGACCTGATGGAAGGCCGAGCGAAGGTCTAAATTCGTAAACCACGCGTTACCGCCCAAGGTCGACAAAATATCGTCTATTCTGGGTATTGGATAATAATGTTTTACCAACACCTTGTTAAGTGCACGGAAATCAATCACGGGACGAAGTCCTCCAGATTTTTTCTTAACTACGATTACAGGGAAATTAAAGTCAGAACTGGACTCCTCGATTATCCCCTGATCGAGCATGTCATTTGTTATTTTCATCACCTCCTCTTGGTACTTGTGGGGAATGCGATAAGGAGCTAAATTTAGTACCGGTGCATCCGGTTTCAACTGAATTTGGTGCTACATAATATTTGTAACACCTATAGTCTCCCCCTCAAGAGTAACTACATCACGGAACTCATTCAATAAATTAATTAAGGATAACTGTATGTCTTCTTCATGACATGAAACATCATCTTTCGTTAAAACACGTCGTACCTCTTGCTCTCCACCTTTTGAAACACCTACTCCTGCACCTACTTGTGCATTAACTCCTAACTCCTCGTCACAAACGAGAATTTCACGTCCACCGCGAGCGTTAGCATCCAACCCAAGTTTACTTTCAGCTATGACTTTCTTTCCATCACCAACCGAGACAACCTGAGTCGTATCCAACACCGCGTTAGAATTTACTTCATCATTATGAGCGTCTTTGAGTGCTGTTTCCACACTTGTTAAATACATCTCGCTCTCAACATCATCTTCGGCCATTAATTCAACATTACACAACATCATATTTTCACTTAGATGAACAGCCTCTTCATTTGAATTCAGAACCATAACCGGCACCACGCCGTCTTAATTAACTCGAACAATTGAATTCGCAATAAGTGCACCACTATCAAGGCATCTTTTTAAAATCATATACTCGCCTGGAGTTGCCTTCTTAAGGAAACCATACACTATTTTTATGGAATTACCAGGCACTTCTACCTGAGTGCAATGAACTACCAGCTGCCTCGGACTCTGTGACGCCTTAGCCACAGCTGGAATTTTTTTCTTCTCTCTGCAGTCTTTTCCTTCTGACAGGCGCTTGACCCTGTCGCTCTATCTCGCGACAGCAACTTCAGACATTAGACAGTCGCTGTTTACAATTCTTTTCATTACTTCTTCTTTGGATAAAACCGGCTCCATTTTTAATTCACAAAACGGGATAGAAATATCATCCCAAAGAAGTTTTTTATCTTTAAAGTTAATGACGGCATCTTTCAAAACGTCACGGCCTAGGATCAGGTCATAATTAAACTTAGCTTCCTTTACGATCAGTGCACTTGTTTTAATTACTCTGTTAGTGCCTGGAATTGCAATGGATAATTCTACTTCACCTGTTACGTTACTCTTGCCGTTTATGCCTTTCACTGTTAAATGACTCGGTTTAACTTCTTCGTTCAAATTTTTAACTTGCCTATAGCTGATTAGGCATTTTTCTGACCCGCTATCGAGCAAAGCACTTAAATACTGATCGTTGTTTTTAATAATTATAGTAGGCTTATTGCAATCCTTAAATGCAACTAATCCACCTTTTTTGTTAAAATTTTTTACAACACTTACTGAAAAATATGATTCAACTGCATTGCTAACCGTAAGCTCTTCATCCGACAACAAACTGTACCTATTTTTACAGTTAAACACGGGATCAATGAAAGATTTGGTTGTTTCGGTGGCATCTGGAATTTCGGTCATGGCTGTATGATTAACGAGGGTACGACCAACCTCGGGCTCATTCAAATTCACGTTCCTACCATTACCTCCACCTGTTCCTAATTTTGCCTTAAAAAATCGTCAGATTCGGCCTCCGCCCAATGAACTTCACTTTTACCACGGTTTGTGCTACCTCTACCGCGTAAATATGCCTTATAGTTGCGGACTTCTGTACCGCTCGCTCTACAATTTTTTACTACGTGTGTTCCACCGCAGGCAAAACAACCTCTCGGAAACTGATCTCTCTTGGGTCTGCACTCAAAATGTCCGGCCATCGAACACGAACTACAGAACGGAAAACCTGTTTTTTTCGTTGCTTCGTACTTGGGAAAATGGCTTGGGGCCTGAACAGCAACATTAGAACTACTATTCATCATGTTACACTCCAAAGATCCACTAGCTCTGTCACCTACGTAACTACTAAATTCTCTTCCTCTGCTACGAGGATTTCTTAACCAAGGCTTAGGAGTTATCCTACGTACTCCTGAACGGTAGTTTCTACGATAATTACCGAAACTTCCGTAGAACACCTCATTTTTCGGAAACTGATCTGGGGCATCAATGCCTTCCTCAACTTCACTGCTTACTTCTCCTACGTAACTCTCAGGTTCGTGCCTGACTTGGTACTTTTGCGCTAGTATATTTTTAGTCTCGGATTGAGTTCTCACTGCGGAAATTAATTTAGCTAGTAGCTCCTCCGCAGTGCTGAATTGTTGTTCAAAAATTTTCCTAGCGAACGACTCATCCAAAAGGGAACTGAGGACTGCCAATGCCAGACTGTAGGACATACTATCACCTACAAACTTTTTTAACTCTTCCTGCGTCGCACAGGACTGAAAATACGGGTGCCTTTGCCACCCCAGTGAGGTTGAAGTCAAAATACTCTCAGTAAGCTTTCGTATCTTTGAAAACGCCGTGACCAACTGCGCAGCTGAAGCGTTATTTCTGATCAGTTGCAATTCATTCAAATCACAGGCAAGGGCGTGAATACTTTTTTCTCCACGGCAGACATAAATATCTTCTAGAATCTTAACTACCTGATCGAAAGTGTAATTTAAATCTGCATTTACAAGTTTTGTCACAACTGCGTTGAAGTCCCCTACGTTCTTATTTGCTGATCGTACAAGAAATTCCTTGCGTCTTTCGTCACTGGTAGCGTCTGGCAGTAACGTCATGTATGCCTTCAGGTTCTGTATGTGGGTGGAAAATGTCTTATTTTCGAGAAACTCCCCATCATTTTGACGTCGTCTACCACGGAAAATGGGCAACTCAGCATTAGTCATTATGGTACCTACATTAGGAACATTTATATTCGCAGCAATGTCGCGTGCAAGTTGAGCCGGGTTAACATTACCACTAGTACTGGGACCAGCCGGAGTCGTCATCGTGGCAACTTCTGTCACACTAGTCACTCTTGGTTTGCTAATTCGTCCGTATCTAGTTACAGTAGGATCTGTCCGAATGAATTCCGAATCGCTATCCGATGAATATGACATGAATCCTAACACTCAGAATTGATCCTAGAACTTTCTAAAAGTCAAAAATAAATCAAATTCAATCAAAACTTAATTAAAAAAAATAATGTCGCACCCCGAAAGAGAGAAATTACACACCTAAATACAAGCAATATACACAGAAATAAAATAATGTTATCCGCAATAATAATCACAAAAACACTACTAATAACAATAAAATACACAACCAATACTCTCAATAAAAGCAACAATTAGCGGCACTATTTCCTAAAAAATTAACTTTTCAAGCACCACAACCAGAGCCAGTCTTGATGTCTTATCAATACTATCGCGCAGTTTACGGCGCTTCTCACGCTACGGCATCAAAAAAATAGCTGTTTCACAGCAAAAGGAATTTCTTTCGAAATTACAGCTCCGAATCATCAAAATCAAGGTTTTTAAATACTTCTACTAACTCTGCTACTCAAAAACAGTAAATAATCGACTTACAATAATTATTGAAGCTAAACAGATGGTTAAACAGCTACATCCAGATACGCTGGGCGCAGATGCGCCTTCCACAATTCTCACAGCGCAACTGCCTGCTTGTAGCACAGCAGTGCTCTATCGGACGTACACGGGAAAAAAAATGCAATGAAAAAAATAGCCTGCTTGGAGACAAAGACTCGCTCGCACCTAGAGACAAAAATTCTTCAATAAACACTTAACTGCAACAAAGACGACGGCTGCAGATCACGTCGCCTGGCTGTTGTCGTTGAAACGCTGAGAATATTGTTGACTGATGCTGCAAGATGGTACTGAGGTATAACTTGGTACCTCGTTGATGAATTGATTTCTTTGTAATGGTAGTACGTGTCACTCAGCACTGGTACAGTTATTGGCACGTTTTATAACACCACAAGTTCGTAGTAAAGTATCTCAGAACAAGTTAAATCAAGTTGTTGATCACTCAATTGTTTGTATCACTTGTAGAATTTAAAAAATTGTTCCTTTACTGACTATTTGTTGCTGGGAATACGGAGATTTTGACTTCGAAGACTATCTCAATATCGTCTCCGGATTCATCCACCAAAATCCTGGTTCGCAATGGTGAGTCAAGATTTAGGAAGACTGTGAATTGTGCGTAAGCTTCTTGCAACACTTCTTTTGGTACACCGATTCCGAAAACGATTGTAGTTTCTTGCGACTGCCACAGCTGGTTATTTTCTCCGTGACACATCGAGATGTTATAATGTTACGATATAGTCAGTTATTGGACACTTGTAATCCACTCAATCACTTATGCACGATTATGCGAGCGTGAGTTCAGTTCAACACATCTGGCCACCACATATGCGGGGCAGGTAAACACTGGTGAAGCTTGGCGGAGTTTTATTGGCCAGGTGTTGGCAGAAAGCTGGAATATGAATGAATGAGCACCTTAGCCTCGAAAAGTACGGCTTATATAGGTGCGGTACAGCCTACAGATATCAAGCATACAGACATGTGCAGACATGTGCGGCTACGCCGGCACATGTGGTGTCGCTTTAAAGACAACGTAGATTGTTGGAATTTATTCATTGTTCTAAAAATCGAACTCTTTAATAACATAATTTCATCAATATCGAACATGAATCGAACAAGAATTTTGATCCTAACAGGTTTTTTGTTCGAATTTTGAATCCGAACACAAATTACTAAAATATATATAGGCCTATCTAGGATTAGGGAAAAAAGGCTGTGAGATACCCTATATCAATATATTTAAGGAGCGCTTTCTTCTTTATACTACAGTACATTTTCTAGGTCTTAGATATACGATTATGGCCAAGTACTGCAACGTAGCCTATATCGTCTGGGGAGGTAGACCGAGCTTGTATACAGTTAAGACGGAGATATTATTTTATTTTACTTATTTTTGTATCAAATATATTCTTCAGTAATTAAATTGACTTTTTATTGACCTTTGACCCGTATAATACACTTTGTAATGTTAAGCACGTCCGTATATATTGCCATAGGCTAATCGACATAAGATAAATTCCTTTTTAACTCAATGGACTTCCGCGCAGCTAGATATGTCTCAAGACTATAGCCAATTATACTTACACACAACGGACTTACACAACGGACTTCCGAACAACAGAGAAAACTGATGAAAGTTCGTTGTGCAGAGGGAATTATCAATTGTGCCGAGGGGGGATTCCCCCCCCCCTGCACAACGGACCCTCTGTACATCGAACAAGGCGTTCCTCCCAAGAGGTCCTTGTGCGGGGGTTTGCTGCAAGCTCCAACTTATTTCTTCCGCTTAATACAAATCGTTTGCCTCTCACACGCTAAACAAACAAAATTGAAATGTTCGATTTCTTCTTCGGTCATGTTCCCAACTTCTTCAGAAACACAATCCCTGTGCGACCACGCATCACAGGTGTTGCATCCAATCCATGCCGTGTTGTCTTTCCACCTGTCTTTCCCACCATAGGCTTGGCAAGCAGCTCTAGATTCTTCATCTTCACTCTCGCTGGAACTTTCCTTACGAATCCTTGTAGACTTTCCTTTAGCTTGTTTCAGTGCCTTCTTTTTTGCTCTCTCTTCCCTCCTTTGATTCTTTTCAGCTATTGCATCAGCTTTCTTCTTCTGTGCCAGTTTTAATGTCTCATTGTACATCTTCCCTTAACAGTGCTAGGTGTAACTGGCTTTGGTGCACTGGATTTTCTTGAAATAACTGTCTCATTACTTATTTTCAGGAAGCATTTGAATGGAGAGTTATCAAAATTTAAATATGATGTCGATGTTTCATTTGCAGTGCTTGTTGAACCATCATTGTGATCATCAACCTGTGTGACCTTTTTTGGAGTAGAGTGTAGAGCACTCGTCAAAGAATTATTATTGATGCTTGCATCAATTTTCTTGGCGAGGGATTGATCATCAGTAAATGTAGCCAGACGAATCATTGATGATCTTGAGGGCCTTGGAACACCAGCAGCTGATTGGTTGCCATCTTCAACTCCTTCAATGTTATTATCAAGCCTTAATAAAATATTTTAAGGAAATGAAACAGGCGTTCAAAAGATCGATTCAGTTATTTAAAAGAATTAAGAATCGAAAAGCCTTGTTCGAGGCATAAATTCATGATTTTTAAGGAATTTCGATTCGAACACCTTTGTTCAGTATTTAATATTGACATGAAATAGGAACTGAATGTCGAACATGGAATAATTATCAAGGTTTTAGCCGGAAAGAAAAAAATACAGCAACAGAACACCATATGACAACCCTACTCTCTAGTTATGACGGGAGGCTGACGTTGGCACAACAACAGTTAAACCGTCGCAATTTTCCCGAGGTGCGTAAGATTTTTCAAGTGGAAAAATATGACCAATTTGTGAGGGTCGTACCGAAAATGAGTTCGCAACAGCTGGTAGCAGTTTGCTGCTCACAGAAATGAGTTCTTATCACTAAAATAGGAGTTTTAGATGTAAGATCACCGGCACTGAGCAAGTTTGGATGCTAACTAAATTTATTACGCGCATATTTTCAAAGTTATTCGATAATCAGTTCAGTTCGAAATTTGATGAATGACCCTAGTGTGTTGTTCTGGAAATTTACTCAAATTTTGAACAATACCTGTGATGTTCTGGTCAAATTTTACTTTAATGTAGTCAACGATTTTAATAATTTCATTATCAAAAATCAATAAAGGAACACATTTAAAAACGTTCTACATGAATGACATTGTGCGCGCTGATGCGTTATTTTCGAATTATTCAATTATGAAGTTGGCTTGTGCGCGCCAGGAAAGCAAGCGTGCCAAGCGTAATTTAATCAATAACTAAAACGAAAGCTAACTCCCTATTACAAACGTAAAGAGGTTGAGTTGTGAAAAGTAGCCACTGTTCTTCTAGTGAAAATTGTAAATAAAGGTTTCTAGTGATGTCCGTTCATTTCATCTCCAATGACGGCCACCCGGTACCCAAGATGGCGTCCGCCATCTTGGAGCCAATGTAAACAGACTTCACTACAAATGTTTATTTATAATTTTCAGTAGAAGAACTGTGGCTACTCCTCACGACCCAACCTCTTTACGTTTGTAATAGGGGGTTAGCTTCCATTTCTACTCTGAAATTGCGAAAAAAGGCCATTCAGGAGCGCCGCTCATATAACTTCAAACTTAAATAACTCGAAAACTAAGCATTTGCGAGCACATTCTCATTCGCGTAAAACGTCTTAAAATTTACTATAATACTTATCTATAGCAACAAAATTATGAAAATTGTTGACAATATTAAGGTAAAATTTGACCAGTTTTTTTTATTGTAAACCTGGTAACATTTGAAATCACATCCTACTTCCAGATTAATTTACACACAGAAATTTAGATACAACTGAAGCTGATAGCACCCTACTACAAGATTTAGGTCACCTTTTTTGAATGAAAAGCTTCAAGGTATTATTAAAATTGAAAATAAGCAGTATGTATTTTTCGGCATTGAATTGTAGCACATCATATTCCTATTTTTTTATATCCTTTATATTTTAAATTTCAGGCGAGTCAACAGCATTTTCCCATGGAACTAGCATATTAAATTTGAACTGTTCTAATTGTGTCTGGGTTCAAAGATTTGATAAAGAGATGTTGGCCTAACTACATTCAGTGAAAAATCAGTTGAGCCATCCTTTTTAAATTATATTAAAATATTAAAAGTTTGTCGCGAATCATCCGTTGTTCTTCGCTCCGACGACGAAAGAAGAGCCTCGGTATGAACCGAGGTCCCGATCAAGTACCGAAAAACAAACAGAGCCAGGGCGGCACAGAGTGGAGGAGACTGAGAGGCAGCTCTTTGAATCGGCCTTTAGCACCAGAGTATTGCTGGGAAGCCTCTTCAGTTAATTTTCCACTGGCTGCGCTCTCAATTTCCTATTTATTATTTGTAGTGGCCACTATTTCAATTTCGTTCATTTAGTTTTTCTCTGCATGGCGTTTTGTTACTTCTTTACCTTACCTCGGTTTTTAACTTCTCTCTTAATGAAGTAAAATTAAGGAGATTAAATAAACAAACTTTTAAATGTAAAAATAATCTTCTGAATGAAGAATTGAAGGAAAATATTAACTTCCAATGTGACCAAGGTCTCTGGAAGAGTGACATTATAGTCACGCCAACTTAACCTTATAATTCAAAAGTTGGACTGTGTCCTTTTCACTTAGAAGAGTAAACTCTCATCTGGCATAATTTTACTAAAATGTTTGATTATTGAAGGTTGCTCTAAATTAAGAGAAAGTTAAATAAACTAATTCTTTCGGGCAATGCCTAACGCAACGATTAGCTTAACGCTTACAACTCTACCTGTCCTATACCGAGGATAGGTTCCTTCCATTGTAATTCCTCCTAATTTCCTAAAATAGCTTCCCGAGCTAACTTCATCTTGTCAGTGCCAATGGTATTAAAGTTGAAGTATTATGTCGCTAATTTCCTGCGACGCATCAAAACCTACTTAATGTCCTAATCGACTTTAAGGGTTAAGAAATACAATATTCGCAACCAGAAGATTTCTTAATCGATTTTCGTTTCACAAAACTTTTAGGGGTTCAAAGAGATTCCCGCTTCACCAGAATTTCTCCTCCAGTAAAAACTTGGTAAAGGGAACAGCGAAAATTGAAATAGTGGCCACTACAAATAATAAATAGGAAATTGAGAGCGCAGCCAGTGGAAAATTAACTGAAGAGGCTTCCCAGCAATACTCTGGTGCTAAAGGCCGATTCAAAGAGCTGCCTCTCAGTCTCCTCCACTCTGTCCCGCCCTGGCTCTGTTTGTTTTTCGGTACTTGATCGGGACCTCGGTTCATACCGAGGCTCTTCTTTCGTCGTCGGAGCGAAGAACAACGGATGATTCGCGACATAGTGGGGGAAGAGATTAGTACAATGTCACCTACTTTCACCTTATTCTCCCAGCCACTTTCGTACATATCATAGCTCTTCTCGCGTAGAGAGAGAAGATATTCACTGTACCAACGCTCTTTGAAGTTATTGAAAGACTCGTCCCTCATTGCTAAAGTTTTAACTAGCTGATCATTAGAAGGCGTGGTAACATGTTCTCGCAAGTCCCCAAACCACAGACTCTCACACTCTCCCAACCTAAGAAAGTTGTTAGGAGTAATATATTTGTAATTGACGTCATCAGTATCGCCGTAAGAAATTGGCCGCGAATTTACCGCGTTTTGAACATCACTGATTAACGTTAAAAATGAAAAATAATTAATCCTAGAACGACCAATTGTTTTATACAGACAGCTCTTAACTACCTTTATTAATCTTTCCCAATAGGCCCCCCACCATGCGCTATACAGAGGTATTCTCACGTGCTTTATGTTGTTCTTCAACAAATAATCATTAATTTCGTTTTCCACGAAAGAATTCCTGAGCGCATCTGCAGCCTGTAAGAAACTAGGAGCATTATCACTATAAATAGATTTGGGTACACCATACCTATTCGAAAACCGCACACATGCAGACAAAAATTCCGCTGAAGACATGGAAGGGAGTAATTCCAAATGAACCGCACGAATATTCAGACATGTGAAGAGTAAAATATACATTTTACTTACACTATCCCCCAACCGGACGCTAAAATGACCTGTAAAATCTACCCCAACGTGCTCGAAGGGGCGAACAAAGTTCACTTTGTCTCGCAAAAAATCTGTCGGCTTCGGGTATCTGAACGGTAGCGCGTTAATCTTTCGGCAAGTTACACAAGTTCTTAAAACTTTCTTTATTAAATTTCTGCATTGAGGAATCCAAATCCCCCGCTCTCTTACAGCATTCAAAGTAGAACTAATTCCCAAATGCTTTACCTTGAAATGACTATCAAGAATTATAAGGTTAGATAGGAAGTTTGTCTTAGATAGAACAACAGGATTCCTCACATTGTACGAGAGGTAAGAACAGTTTGACAAACGTCCCTTTGATCGAAGTACGCCGTTGTCAAGAAACAGATTCAACTGTTTAACAAGCAAAGGACAAACTTCAGATTCCCGCTTCACCAGAATTTCTCCTCCAGTAAAAACTTGGTAAAGGGAACAGCGAAAATTGAAATAGTGGCCACTACAAATAATAAATAGGAAATTGAGAGCGCAGCCAGTGGAAAATTAACTGAAGAGGCTTCCCAGCAATACTCTGGTGCTAAAGGCCGATTCAAAGAGCTGCCTCTCAGTCTCCTCCACTCTGTGCCGCCCTGGCTCTGTTTGTTTTTCGGTACTTGATCGGGACCTCGGTTCATACCGAGGCTCTTCTTTCGTCGTCGGAGTTATTTGAGCTTAACAGAAACTTCCAGGTGATAGCTAGATTGAAAATCTACTTCTTTATTTATAACTTCGTTACTCTCTTCCTGGTCAATCAAATCTCCTACAATGAGCTCATCATATCGACTCACCGAGGACAAGTGTAAATCTGTCCCGAGCAACTTTAGCGTGGCTCACGCGGTATTAGAAAGAGTAGAGAAGAATCTTAAAAGTAATAATTTGTACGAAACTTATGGTGCTGTCTTTGAGAAGCAATTGTCAGAAGGTGTTATAGAGGAAATAAATTTAACCTCTGATAGTCTACGAGCTAACATATTCATTCCTCACCGTCCAGTTATTAGAGCAGATCCATTGGTCACTACCAAAGTGCGTCCTGTATTAAATTGTAGTTTGAAAACAAAAGGTGGCGCCTCGTTGAATGAGGCAGCGTTTCCAGGCATAGATCTTCTTAATAATCTTTTTGGGTTGCTTTTGCGAATTAGACATGACGATTATTTGATGCTCTCGGATATCCGTGCCGCGTTCTTGCAAATAAAACTTTTAGAGGAAACCGATAAAAATAGATTTTGTATTTTATGGAAAAAAGACGGCAAACTCGTTGCTTATAGGTACACTTCAATTGTGTTTGGCTTTTCGGCCAGCCCATTCATTCTAAACTACGTGATTAGGAAACATATTTCCAAATTCCCAGACGACCTCTGTAATGAATTCCTTCGTGATTCTTTGTACGTTGATAACTTGTTCATAACTTCAAATTCCACCACTGAGCTGAAAGAGCTGTACACAAAAGCATATGATAGGTTAGCTCAGGGGGGGTTTGACCTTAGGTCGTGGAGTTCTAATAACAAAACCTTGCAGAGGTGTTTTGAATCAGATGGTCGAGGTTCTGAACACGACTCTAAATTTGAGAAGGTGTTGGGTTACCTTTATGAAAAGGAGCATGATACTTTGCGTGTATCTGTGAACTTCGAGCCCGACGACCATAAGGTTACAAAAAGAGTAATCGTGGCGAAGTTGGCGAAAATTTACGATCCTCTAGGTTTGGTGTCTCCACTGGTAATTCAGGGCAAGTCTATATTAAGAGAGGCTTGGGTTTCTAAACTTGGATGGGATGAAGAAGTTCCACCAGAAATGTCCAGTCGCTGGACTCAGTTAAACAATCAGCTCAACTCTGTCGGTAACTACAGTTTCCCTCGTAAAGGTTTGAGTACCGAAAAATCGGTGCATCTGATTATCTGCTGTGATGCTTCCAAGTCTTTTTATGGCTTTTGCGCATACGCTGTGTATGAGGAAAATGAGGAAATGGTATCCAATTTAATTTTCAGCAAGAACAAAATAGCTCCCCTTAAAGAGAAAAGCTTACCTACTTTAGAACTCTTGTCTGTCTTTTTAGCCTTCAAGTGTTTGGATTCTCTCCTTAAATCTGTTCAATGTAATGTAAGTTGCGTGACACTGTGTGTTGACGCTCAAATTGTTCTGGCGTGGCTTTTGAATGGAGGTACTAAAACCAAGAACATTTTCGCAAATAATCGTATTAAAGATATTGTTCAAATTAAAACTTCTTGCGAATTGTCTTACGGAGTAAAATGTCAGTTTAAATATTTGCCCACGCAGCTGAACCCAGCTGATCTTATAACCCGAGGTCTTAGTGTAAAAGATTTTGATAAAAACATAGGTTTTTGGAAAAATGGTCCCAACTTTTTTCGGGATCGCCCCTTGATTTGGCCTACTGCGAACTATGGTTGCCTATCGGTAAGCCATAGGACTGTAATTTCTTGCTCTAATGCAGTAATCGGTCTTTCTAAGACTGCCGTAATGCCTATTGAAAACTTTTCCTCATTTACCAAGTTGATGAGAGTGACTGCTGTAATTTTCAAGTTCGTGGGGCTAGCACGAAAACTTGATTGGTCTCGCTTGGAGTGTCATAATCGAGCCTTCGAGTACTGGGTGAGGATTTCTCAGGAACAGGGCTTCGTTGAGGAGTTGAAATTCTTGAAGGGCGAATCTGAAGTTTGTCCTTTGCTTGTTAAACAGTTGAATCTGTTTCTTGACAACGGCGTACTTCGATCAAAGGGACGTTTGTCAAACTGTTCTTACCTCTCGTACAATGTGAGGAATCCTGTTGTTCTATCTAAGACAAACTTCCTATCTAACCTTATAATTCTTGATAGTCATTTCAAGGTAAAGCATTTGGGAATTAGTTCTACTTTGAATGCTGTAAGAGAGCGGGGGATTTGGATTCCTCAATGCAGAAATTTAATAAAGAAAGTTTTAAGAACTTGTGTAACTTGCCGAAAGATTAACGCGCTACCGTTCAGATACCCGAAGCCGACAGATTTTTTGCGAGACAAAGTGAACTTTGTTCGCCCCTTCGAGCACGTTGGGGTAGATTTTACAGGTCATTTTAGCGTCCGGTTGGGGGATAGTGTAAGTAAAATGTATATTTTACTCTTCACATGTCTGAATATTCGTGCGGTTCATTTGGAATTACTCCCTTCCATGTCTTCAGCGGAATTTTTGTCTGCATGTGTGCGGTTTTCGAATAGGTATGGTGTACCCAAATCTATTTATAGTGATAATGCTCCTAGTTTCTTACAGGCTGCAGATGCGCTCAGGAATTCTTTCGTGGAAAACGAAATTAATGATTATTTGTTGAAGAACAACATAAAGCACGTGAGAATACCTCTGTATAGCGCATGGTGGGGGGCCTATTGGGAAAGATTAATAAAGGTAGTTAAGAGCTGTCTGTATAAAACAATTGGTCGTTCTAGGATTAATTATTTTTCATTTTTAACGTTAATCAGTGATGTTCAAAACGCGGTAAATTCGCGGCAAATTTCTTACGGCGATACTGATGACGTCAATTACAAATATATTACTCCTAACAACTTTCTTAGGTTGGGAGAGTGTGCGAGTCTGTGGTTTGGGGACTTGCGAGAACATGTTACCACGCCTTCTAATGATCAGCTAGTTAAAACTTTAGCAATGAGGGACGAGTCTTTCAATAACTTCAAAGAGCGTTGGTACAGTGAATATCTTCTCTCTCTACGCGAGAAGAGCTATGATATGTACGAAAGTGGCTGGGAGAATAAGGTGAAAGTAGGTGACATTGTACTAATCTCTTCCCCCACGAAGCAACGCCCTCTTTGGCAAATGGGTCGAGTGGTTAAATTGTTTACGGGAAGGCACGGAAAAGTAAGGAGCGTGGAACTGAAGAGACCTGATCGGTCTAGCGGAATTTATGCTATATCTTTGCTGTATCCATTGGAATTGTCTCTAGACAGGGTTGAACCTATTGCTTTGTCGAATGAAGCTAATAATGTCTGTCCTGATCAGGCGCCGTTACGGAGATCGGAGCGGCTGGCCGCTAGGCTTCTCAAGCAGAGCTTGCAGGAGAGCAATTAAAATTGCTTTCTCGTGGCCCGGGAATATGTCGCGAATCATCCGTTGTTCTTCGCTCCGACGACGAAAGAAGAGCCTCGGTATGAACCGAGGTCCCGATCAAGTACCGAAAAACAAACAGAGCCAGGGCGGCACAGAGTGGAGGAGACTGAGAGGCAGCTCTTTGAATTGGCCTTTAGCACCAGAGTATTGCTGGGAAGCCTCTTCAGTTAATTTTCCACTGGCTGCGCTCTCAATTTCCTATTTATTATTTGTAGTGGCCACTATTTCAATTTCGTTCATTTAGTTTTTCTCTGCATGGCGTTTTGTTACTTCTTTACCTTACCTCGGTTTTTAACTTCTCTCTTAATGAAGTAAAATTAAGGAGATTAAATAAACAAACTTTTAAATGTAAAAATAATCTTCTGAATGAAGAATTGAAGGAAAATATTAACTTCCAATGTGACCAAGGTCTCTGGAAGAGTGACATTATAGTCACGCCAACTTAACCTTATAATTCAAAAGTTGGACTGTGTCCTTTTCACTTAGAAGAGTAAACTCTCATCTGGCATAATTTTACTAAAATGTTTGATTATTGAAGGTTGCTCTAAATTAAGAGAAAGTTAAATAAACTAATTCTTTCGGGCAATGCCTAACGCAACGATTAGCTTAACGCTTACAACTCTACCTGTCCTATACCGAGGATAGGTTCCTTCCATTGTAATTCCTCCTAATTTCCTAAAATAGCTTCCCGAGCTAACTTCATCTTGTCAGTGCCAATGGTATTAAAGTTGAAGTATTATGTCGCTAATTTCCTGCGACGCATCAAAACCTACTTAATGTCCTAATCGACTTTAAGGGTTAAGAAATACAATATTCGCAACCAGAAGATTTCTTAATCGATTTTCGTTTCACAAAACTTTTAGGGGTTCAAAGAGATTCCCGCTTCACCAGAATTTCTCCTCCAGTAAAAACTTGGTAAAGGGAACAGCGAAAATTGAAATAGTGGCCACTACAAATAATAAATAGGAAATTGAGAGCGCAGCCAGTGGAAAATTAACTGAAGAGGCTTCCCAGCAATACTCTGGTGCTAAAGGCCGATTCAAAGAGCTGCCTCTCAGTCTCCTCCACTCTGTGCCGCCCTGGCTCTGTTTGTTTTTCGGTACTTGATCGGGACCTCGGTTCATACCGAGGCTCTTCTTTCGTCGTCGGAGCGAAGAACAACGGATGATTCGCGACATAAGGTCAAGTATGTCGCTAATTTCCTGCGACGCATCAAAACCTACTTAATGTCCTAATCGACTTTAAGGGTTAAGAAATACAATATTCGCAACCAGAAGATTTCTTAATCGATTTTCGTTTCACAAAACTTTTAGGGGTTCAAAGAGATTCCCGCTTCACCAGAATTTCTCCTCCAGTAAAAACTTGGTAAAGGGAACAGCGAAAATTGAAATAGTGGCCACTACAAATAATAAATAGGAAATTGAGAGCGCAGCCAGTGGAAAATTAACTGAAGAGGCTTCCCAGCAATACTCTGGTGCTAAAGGCCGATTCAAAGAGCTGCCTCTCAGTCTCCTCCACTCTGTGCCGCCCTGGCTCTGTTTGTTTTTCGGTACTTGATCGGGACCTCGGTTCATACCGAGGCTCTTCTTTCGTCGTCGGAGCGAAGAACAACGGATGATTCGCGACAAGTTTAATTTCTTACCTTCTCGTTCCAAACTCCAGTGATCATATAACAACAGCACCACATCACTTTCCATTGAAATTTGCGTCTTAAATGCTGATAGGATTTTTCCGTAGTCAGTCTTTTTGAACTGGCTGCTGCTAACATAAATTAGAGTTATTCATTAAATTTCAGCTGGACATTTCAACTCGGCAAAATCCATTCTTTAAAATTGAACCCAAGACATTGAAATATCTTGGGTAGATTTTTAGAATTACTCCGACATTGAATGAAGGAACACTTATTTAATTCCACATGAGGCCGCGGCATTTCACTTCGCTTGCCTAGAGCACACTTTGTTTGAACGGCATGCCAGATTGTCGTACCAGCAACGCTTCGCTTACAGTATTGCCAGATTTCGGGTTAGCAGTGTTGCCAGATGTAATGTAAGCGGCGCTTCTAATTGTGCGAGGTCTTGACGTCACTCGCACGCAGCACGATTCGATAAAAGACTGGTTTGCCGCTACCTCCTCTTTCGTCTACCGTGATTTAGTCGGCCCAAGTTTGGGGAAGACAATGGTGGCTGGGGCCCGAATGAGTGGCCGAGTACCACACCGATAAACCTGGTGGACTTTGAATTCGGTGAGCGAGACGTTGAGGAAAGCATTGGCGAGCTCTCATCATCGTCGGCGCCGGGTCCAGACAGTGTTCCGGCTGTTCTCCTACGCAACTGTAGAGTTGCCATCAGCAGGCCTTTGTTCCTGCTCTGGAGGGCATCACTGAGTGCGGGGTCCATACCTACCAAACTCAAACTGGGAATTATTATCCCCATATATAAAGGTGGCGAGAAACACCTACCCCGGAATTATAGGCCGATCACACTGACCTCCCACATTATAAAGATATTGGAGAAAATAGTAGTGAGAAGGCTGGTGGGATATATGGAGGATGCTGAGTTGTTCAACCCGAGTCAGCACGGGTTTAGAAGAGTTGCTTGAGCACCAACTGCCTCTCACAGTTGCTTGAGCACCAACGGCACATCACGGAGGCCCTCGGTCGTGGTCATGCAGTGGACGCTGTATACCTAGATTTTGCTAAGGCATTCGATAAGGTAGACCATGGGATCTTGCTTAGAAAGTTGAGGGCTGCTGGCGTTGGTGGCGACTTGTGGAATTGGATCAGGTGCTTCCTTACTGGCAGAAAACAAGTTGTGGCTGTTGACGGATGCCGGTCAGCCGAGTCGCGAGTGATAAGTGGAGTGCCCCAGGGCTCGGTGCTTAGACCACTTTTGTTCTTGGTCCATGTCAGTGATATTGACGCCGGATTACTCCACTCCTGCGCCTCATCATTTGCGGACGATACAAGAGTGTTTAAGGAAGTGGCCAGCAAGCAAGACTGCGAGGCCCTTCAGCAGGACCTAAGCAAAATCTACGAATGGGCCGAGGTGAACAACATGTGCTTCAATGAGAGCAAATCCGAGCTCCTTCGTTGTGGTCACCATCCGGATGAAACCTTCCCCTACACAACTGCTGGTGGGGTGGTTGTGGAAAGGAGGTCATCAATCAGGGATTTAGGTGTGATCGTGGAGGACGGAGGAAGCTTTCCTCAGCACATAGACTCGGTCTCTAAAAAGTGTCGAGGCCAACTCGGATGGATCCTCCGGACGTTTCGTGCCCGGGAAGCAGCGGCCATGATGACCTTGTATAGTGCGCTAATTTTGCCCCTGGCCGAATAGTGCTGCCAGCTGTGGAGTCCGATTGCGACGGGGGAGATCCAGAAAGTGGAGGCAATTCAGAGAACGTTCACGTCGAAAATCATCGGAACGGAGCGGTTCAACCACTGGGAGAGGCTCCAGAGGTTATCACTGTTCTCTCTGCAGCGACGACGAGAGCGGTACTTGATAATTTACACCTGGAAGATGCTGGAGGGACTGGTACCAAACGTTGTTGACCCGAGTCTGGCGTTGAGAATTAGAAAGCATCCCCGATTAGGGAGGTTATGTATTCGTTCCGCCATTCAACAACAGGGCTCTAGCCAGCGTGAAGACGCGCCATGAAAGATCTTTTTCGGTCATTGGCCCAAGACTCTTCAACTGCCTCCCAATCGAACTGAGGGAGTCCCGTGGGCAACTGGCTGCCTTCAAATCAAGATTGGACAAGTTCTTGGCGTTGGTCCCAGATCGACCTCCGACTCCGCATTACTACCAGCCTGCGGCGGGCAACAGCCTCCTGCAGCAGGTGGCGCAGCTGCGAGTGGAGGAAATTTAGCGGCGAGGCGTCGCTGAGAGGCGGTGCATCAGCATGGCCCAAATTACATCCCAGGAAGCCCAGGTGTGTGTGTGTGTGTGTGTGTGTGTGTTTTAGTGCTATAACTTTTATATTTTGGCCTTAATGTTATGAAAAAAAATTGAAATATTATTTTTTTATGTTATTTTAGCGGATATTTCAAAAAAAATCGAACAAATTCGAAGACAGTTTTGAAATCTCTGTAACATTTCAAAGAAATATATGAAGGCTTGTCTTCTACTATTTTTCTTTTGATGTGCGATATTCGATCACTAATTAAAATATACGAAAAATTTTGTGTTGGATTGCGATTAAAAAATAGAACGGTATAAATTTAGAAATTAGGCTGGATAGCTTTGATAGAACCTCTCAGAGGGAAACAAGTATTGTATCTATGGGAATAGAGTCCTATGGAGAAATGTTTGTCAGTCCGAGCTGAGAGTTAGGTCGACCTTTTTTTGTTGAAATAAACTATTTTTGTGCTATGTTAAAGGACCAGGTCTTTTGGAACATTGATGTGCTTTTTTGCAGCACCGACTACTCTGTTTTTTAAATTTCATCCTGTTTCATGGAATGATTTCTATCCTAATTTATTGTTTATACTCGTATGCCTTTGCCATGGAATCCGCTTTCCGTTATCTCTATATTGAATGGTGCCTTCCTTAATCCTCTTTTCGATACGTACTTTTTTGTAGCGGTTAGGGAGGCTTGAACTTATATATAATTTAATGTAATCATTCTTAACTCCGTGCTAAATGAGATGGCTTTTTAATTATTTTTGACTTTGTAAAAGAAGTTTAATAAATAAATTGATTGTAATTATATAAATATATATTTAAACAATAGAATTTGGGAAGGAAACGATAGCTGTTGATATTAGGTTCAACTATTGGGAAACAACTCTAGGTGGTGTAGGTTTTTTATTTGGCATGAATATCTTGGAATGTTTGGTTAAAATTTTAGCCGTGGGGTTTAAGTTGAGCGAGGGTTGGCTTGCTGCTGTATGAGTTTGTGTGTGAAAATCACCGTACAGTTTTGTAGTGAATTAGCGAAACCGGTAGTGTGTGTATTCGTAATTATATGAATGCTGGTTTTGAATGGGTTTCTTCTGAACGCGACACCAGTGCTGTTTCTATGGGTATAAGTTGTTTTTGGAGGGGGAATATGTGAGGCTTAGGGCTAAAGGCTAGGGTATACATATATATTGTGAAAAGCGAAAAGGTAATTATTTTTAAATACGGATTGTTTTTTCAGCTCATTGCTATTTTGCTCATAGCACCTAATGGTTTTTTCTTCAACTTTTATACTGCTTCGTTTATTTTTTATGAAGTAAGTCAAATGGTGGCTTCGTTGTTCCCTTCTTTGGAACGCGTTAGTTGCACTTAGGGATGTTTAAGCTATTATTTACTATAATCTTTGATGTTTTAGATAAAAATTAGATTCCAGGTACTCATTCGAAATGTTGAGAAAATGTTTCAAGTTGTAATACAGTTTTTCATGTACTTTTCTGTATTTCTATTGTGCATTGTGCTTTATTTTGATTGAATATTTTTTATACATATTTTTAGACGTAGGGTATTTAATCTGAAAATGCAGTGCGAGCATATTGTGTTAATTTATATGAGACGCCCTTGAAAGTCCAGCCTAATTAATAAAATCACTGTTTTTAGTCATTAAAAGGCTGAACTTAGTGTAGATTTTTACAGTGCGCGAGTGTAATGTGAACAGATATATAGCAAGTACAGTTTTGGAATGATACTGAACAGTATTCGGTGGTTCAAATATATAGTTTGATTAGAAATCAATATTATGAAAGGAGCGGCGCCGTCCGTCCGTCTGTCCGTCTGTCCGTCTGTCCGTCTGTCCGTCTGTCCGTCTGTCTGTCTGTGTGATTCCCTCTTCTAATCGATAGCTTTGATAGCAACAAGGATAGAGCATTGAAATTGGACGAAATTATTGTATTGCATTATTTTTCTGTGGCGATTCAATTACTTTTCAGTTGCATTATGGTATCCAGAATACGCAATCGGCTTATTTTTACAAACATAAATTTTGTTTGGTGCATTCTCTGTTGAAATTCATCTTGTTGCTCTGATATGTTTATTTGAAAATGCGAACATAAATGTTTTAAATTCGTCTGACCAGTAACCTGGCTACCACTTGGTGTAAGGCTCAAGATTTTGGAACTTGAGTTAATGTTTTCGAAATTGTGATTTTCTTGAAAAGCTCCGAAGAGATAATAGACGACATTTCAGAATAAAATTCCGGCAAAAGATGTCACCATGGATAGAAATGTGTCCAACCGCAAGAGAGAAGTAGCAAGATTTCGTCAGCAAGAAAAACGGCGAAGACGATCGGATGAACAACTCGAAATGGCAAGAAAAGAAAAAAAGAAAATAAAAAAAAAGAAAAAAATGTTTATTTCCAAGTTGCCACATGAGATACATGCCAACATATTGGCTTTTAAAAGTTTCTTAATATAGGACATCCTAAAACAAATGTTCCATACGAGGAGTACTAATTGACAAACCATCCGAGGTGTACAAGTAGATAAGCCATTCGAGGCATAATAATAGACAAACTATACGAGGTATACTAATAGACAAACTATCAGAGGTGTACAAATAGATAGACCATACGAGGCATATTAATTGACAAAATATACGAGGCGTACTAATAGACAAACCATTCGTGGTGTGCTAATAGTCTAACAAAAGTTCTATACTAGGAGTACTAATTGACAAACCATCCGAGGTGTACAAATAGGTAAGCCATACGAGGCATAATAATAGGCAAACTATACGAGGTGTACTAATAGACAAGCTATCAGAGGTGTACAATTAGATAGACCATACGAGGCATATTAATAGACAAAATATACGAGGCGTACTAATAGACAAACCATACGTGACGTGCCAATAGTCTATCTCTGTCAATGGTAGTTGAATGAGAAATGAAAAATATGCCCTAAAAATATGCAAAGCCCTATCACCATCAGAAACATATTTCATATCTTCTCGATCTTCACCACGACATCATGCGGAAATGGGTACATAGGATAAAATGGAGATACAGTGTAAGCCGGTTACCACTCATGATTGACAAATATCTACAAAATATTGGCAGAAATGGGTAAACAAACTTATACTCAACATCAAAGTTCACAGGTTGTACAACATACGCACAGAAAGATAATTTCACCACGATTCATATGCTCAAATTGCACTTTATTTCATTAATTATATTTGTCATTAATCCGATTCACAGAAACGCCCTCTGGGGAAGTGTTAGATCTTTTTTTAAATCATTTCGCTAGTGCAATAAAATTTATTAACCGGATGGTTTTTGCGTAAAGATATGAAATAGAAACATGTACATCTATTTATGTAGATATATATATATATATATACCTACACACGTATACACACATATTAATATATATACTTATTGAAAATGAAATATAAAAAATACATGTATAAAATAATAAGGTAAAAACAACCTACCATCTACTACACAGAAAATGACAGTTGAGCTCACTGTTATCCTAAGAAATTTTTCGCAAAAAAAATAACTAAAAGGAAAAGAAGACTTCGAAAAACATAAAAATGAACTGGTTTTTAATTTCTTCATAGAAATTTTTAGGAAAACTCAGGTTACAGTCAAGAAACAACACAACTCTTCAGTATTATACTGACATGTGTACATGGGATAAAATGGAGTAACATTGTAGCCGGATATCACATCTGAGTGGAGAATATTCACAAAATTCGGCACATATAGGTAGATTAGGCAATGATCCAAAGTGATAATTTTAATTACAGAAATTTAGAGTTTTTTCCGATTTGAAAGTTCAGTGCTAGGGTGCGCTGATCGCACGGAAATAAAAATAAAATACTAAATGAAATGCTTGAATTACCCCCTCCCCCCAGCTCAGCCGAAAATCGGTTGAAAACATCTTCGAGAATGATTTTGAAATAGCGAGACAACGTTAGCCAAAATTTAATTCATTAAAAACTTTGCACAACCCTCACATCTATAAACCTGTTGATTGGTGTACACACAAAATGTATTTCATGGTATATTTGTCATACGGACGTTAAATATTAATACAGAAAAGAGAAAGAAATAACAAAATAAAGGTAAGGCAATACTCCTAATTATGGAAAGAACGTTCGTTCTGCTGCATTGAACTGACGGCTGTGGTGCTCATTGTTGTCGACAGAAATAAGTAAGATGAATATACGAATGGCTTAGCGAACGTAAAATGAAATAGTTTCTAATTTTCTAACAGAAAATTCAGGAAAATTAAAATTTCTGATAGATGGGAAGTTCATACCGAAATGCTGCAGGCCCTATGACAGAGATGAAAAATGACGTGACACATTTACTCTAAATTCTTTCACAGTTTTAGACTTTTTGATATGCTGGGGAAGCTTGTTCCACAAAAAAAGCTCCAGAAGCTGAGAGAGCTTTTTGTCCCACGTTAGATAAACGGTAACTGACTAGAACAGCGTTCCTCCGATTTGGTCTTTTATTTGGGATATTAGATGGAAAAAATTTTACCACCTCTGCACTACTTTGGGGGAAGTACAGAGAGGAGAATACTCGTCGAGCTTTTTGGATCATGAATCTGTTCGGTATTGGGATCCAGTCGAGTTTTCTTAAAAGAGGGGTGACATGATCGTATTTATTGAAATTTCCTTTGCATACCACTTTGGCGGCGAAGTTTGTACATTTTTGCAACTCTTCCTGACGACATTGAGGTAAATCTCCCCACACAAGACTGCAGTAGTCCAGACGCGATAAAACTAAAGACTGAATCAGACTTAATGCGATATACTTAAGACTTAATGCGATGAAAGAACATTAAGGTTCCGTTAATTTTGTTGCACATTGTTTCGACGTGTGAATTGAAAGTCATATTTTTGTCAAACCAAATACCCAAATTTTTAACCTTATCTACTGGTTCAATTGTATCGTCTCCAAATGTTAGCTTGAATGGTGGTAAATTTTCAGTCGCATTCTGTGATTCAAAAATAATGCATTGCGTTTTACTTGCGTTAAGTTTGAGGCCATTATGGTCATACCACAATTTCAGATTTTCAGAAGGTTTTCAGCGTTGGCTTGTGTTTCTTTTAAATCCGCTGTTGAGCTTTTCATGGCAATTTGTACATCATCAGCTTACATTGAGATTTTTGTGTCTGCCGGCATGGTGGGGAAATCATTGATGAAAATTGAAAATAGGAGTGGGCCGATGATTGAACCTAGAGAAACGCCAAAATTATTTGGTATGAATGATGAAAATTTGTTATTCAAGCACACTGCATGAGAGCGGTTTCGTAGGTAGCTTTCAAACCACTGAGTGTCTATTCTGAGGTTTGAAATTTTTTGTAGAAGTTTCTTATGCTCAACACTGTCGAAAGCTTTGGAGAGATCAAGCAATAGTAAAAGAGTTAATTTTTTTGGTCAATATCATTGTAAATTTTTTCTGTTATGTTTAACAGGGCGTCCTGAGTACTGGTATTCCTTCTGTAAGCATATTGATTGCGATGCAGTAGATGTGACTCGTCTATGTAAGACGAGAGCTGGTTTGTTATTACTTTTTCTAATATTTTGGACATAACAGGCAGGAGACTGATTGGTCTGTAGTTTGACGCTATGTCGATATCACCAGATTTATGTAATGGCTTAATAATGGATAGTTTCCATTGATCGGGAAACTTGTTTGTGGCTATAGATGTATTTATTATCAAGCGAATAAGGGGTGCTGTGACAGGGAAGCTGTCTTTTATATGTTGGAGGCTTATGCCATCATGTCCAGTCGCTTTAGTATTCTTTAGCGAGTGTAAGATTTTTCGTATCTCTATGACGCTAACTGGCTTTGGTCTCCACTTGTTGCCACTATTTGGGGATGAAACATCGCTCGGATTTGCCCCTGTAGATGTGTCTGAAACTGTCATGGATACTTCATTGAAAACATCTTCGCCAACTTTTGAGAAGAAAGTGTTAAAGTCATTCGCCATTTTTGAGGGGTTGTCAAAAGTGCTTTTGCAGTCTGAATTTTTATACTGAGCAACTTCTCTAATGATTTCCCAAGTTCTTTTATGGTTTTGTTTTGCCGCCAAGAGTTCTTTGTGGAAGTAGTCCCGTTTTGCTTCCTTAACTTTTCTTCGTAGGATCTTCTCATGATCTTTATACAATTTTCTACGCATACTGTCTGATTTATTCAGTTTGTACTCACGCTGCAAATTTCTTTTAGCTCTGCTCAACTGTTTCATATCATCTGTTATCCATTTAGAAATTCTTGGCTTAACTTTCTTCGTAGTGAAAGGTGCGCGCATTCTTTAAGAGCTGATACGAAATTTTCGTTGAAAAGCGAAACTTGTAGATTGACATCATCGGTGTTTTCCATGCCTCGCGTTTCACTCCATCTGTCTAATAGCTTTTCTTGAAATATTTCAGGGGAGTAGTGGTTTTTCATGCGATATGTAATGTAACTAGATTTCTGTTTCTCTTTTGCAATATTGATTAGGCATTCTACCGAATGGTGATCAGAAAAGGATGTAAAGATCTCTGTGCTGAGTACTGCTTGGGGATTGTTTGTAATTGCTAGGTAAAGAAGAGTTTTGGAAGTGTTGGTAATTCGCGTTGGTTCTTGGACCATTTGAGAAAGATTTAGTTTGTGCAGCATCTTGCTTAGCTGATTGTTTATATTTGTCAGATCTACGTTAAAATCTCCGAAAACATAGAAAGACATTTGGCTGTAGAGATTGATTTAAGCGTATTTTCAATGAAACCTAATGTTGGACGTAGAGATGCTGACGGATGCCTGTAAACACTGCCGATAATGAAAGACTTGTGTTTGTTTACTTGAACATTGAGCCAAACGATTTATATGTCTTCGCATTTTTCTTTTATCGGAACTAAGGATGTAAAGCAAGACGAAGCAATGCTGCTCGCCAATGAGAAGCTAGAGCTAAATAGACCCCTGAATGGCGTTTGCAAATACGGAATGATGCAGAGCGACACCTAGTAGCTAGAGAGAGCTTAACACATGGAAGAAGCGAGGGAATTCTCGACATAACGCTGGACAACATCGAGTGGCACGAGAGAATTTAACTCGAGAAAGAAGGGATGAAATTCTTCAGATTAATGGCGGCCAGCACGTGTGCACTAGTAATATTAATTATTTAGTTTTTTTTAGTTTTACGATGTTTGAAAAATTTGTATTGTTTATGGTCGCGAGTATTGAAGATTTGCCTTGATTATTGGATATTATGAAAGCATGTCATTTGCGAAGTAAATTTCTATGTATTTTGCCGCGGTATTTGAGTGAATGCATGTGATGAAGAAATAAATTTAGAATTTAGATCGAGTTTTCTTGCATTATGATTATTTGTTTTGAATGACGTAATACTCTTTTTATTTGTGCAATTGACAGTGACGATGTGACAGAATCGTAGGTTTGAAGCCTCTGTTTAAATGTTGAAAACTCCTAAGAAAATAGTGTTTGGAGTGCAGTGAATGGAATTCAGGAATGTCATTTTATTGTGGTTTATAGCAGCGAAAGGCGTTCAATATCGTTAGTGAAAAATTAAGACATAGGTGAGAATGGCGGCGAGTTATCGCGTTGATTTGTTGATCCCAAGTGAAATGGCTGAAAGCTTTGTTATTTGATGATTTTGTGGTCTGAATACTGGTTCAGCATTTTCAGGATTGTCGCGTCTTACAAGACGCGAATTTCCGACACGATCTGTGGAAACATCGCCGCGGACAGCCACGCTGGTCCGGAAGCCCAACGCGGCATCTTTGTCTGGCTGTAGCCGTCTGAGGCTAGAGTTGAAGAGGAGAGACACCAAGTTGAAAATCTAAGAAAGAAAGGTCCAGATGGAATAAAAGATTGGTATAGGTTTATACATGGTAATGATAGAGGTAGTGAAGTTCAAGTTGATGAATTAGTAGTCAATGGTCGCAGTGTGCAAGATAGGATGCAAATGGTGAAAGCAGTTGAAGAATACTGGGAGGACATTGGTGGAATGAATGAGCAGGTTACAGATGATGAACCCGTAAATTTTGTGATAGATGAACGTGAACTGCAAATGGAAGACAAAATCACTTGTGAAGAGATTGTAAGTTTTTTGAAGAAAGTGAAAAATGGAAAGGCATGTGGCCCTGATAAGATCTCATATGAGTTTTATAAATGTAGAGGAGAGAGTGTAGTCAGTATGTTGAAATGTTTATTTGATGAGATATGGAAGAGTGAAAGAGTACCGGATGACTGGAACAAGTGTAATGTAGTTCTGTTGCACAAGGGTGGACATAAGAGTATGAAAGAACTTAAAAATTACAGACCAATTGCAATGGGCGACACTGTATGTAAGATCTTTTGTGGTATCTTGAATTAGAGAATGAAAAATTTAGTTGAGGAATTAGGAGTCCTGGGAGAAGAACAGAATGGTTTTAGGCAAGATAGACGTGGGGAGGATAATCTGTTTGTAGTGAGTGAAATAATTGAGCGATTGAAGAAGGATGATGAGAAGGTATATTTAGCATTCCTGGATATTGAAAAGGCGTATGACAGAGTGGATCGGGTTAGGCTGTTTGAAATTTTGAGAAAAGTTGGTTTTAGCAGAAAAATAGTGAACATTGTACAGAGTCTGTATGAGATCACAAGTGCTATCTACAGGTTAGGAAATTTGGAAACAGGGCAAGTGAGGAGTGTTAGAGGAGTGAGACAGGGCTGTACTCTGTCTCCCCTGTTGTTTGGATTGTACACAGAAGAATTAGCAGCTCGACTGAGAGGGAGTGGCTTAGGACTGAAAGTTGGTAATGAGAGACTGAGCTGTTTGTTGTATGCTGATGATGTAGTTGTGGTTAGTGAATGTGGTCATGAACTACAAAGGATGCTTGACATTGTGAACGGATATAGTACAGATTTCAAGATGAACTTTGGTGCCGATAAAAGTAAGGTCATGGTTATAAATAGTGATGAGACTGATAGAGACAGACTGTGGAATATTGGAGAAATCAGAATAGGTAGAACAAAAGAATACAAATATCTAGGTTGTATGATAAGTGAAGATGGATGTACTAGAACTAAAGGTGAGAAAGTGGCAAAAGCAATGCAGTGGAGTGGACGGTTAAGTAGTGTGGCCAGATACAGAGCAAACAAGTATGAATGTGTGAGAGGAATGTGGAAGTACGTTGCTGTACCCAGTGTCATGTATGGTATGAGTGCTCTTGCTTGGAATGGAAGTGATCTTGAAAAGCTGGATGTGATACAAAATAAGGTAGGACGTGTAGCATTGGGTGCTCCAAAGTGGACAGCTACAGAAGCCATTAGAGGTGACCTAGGGTGGAGCCTATTTTCAGAAAGAATGATGAAAGCTGTGCTGAATTATAATGTGAGAATTGAAAGAATGCGGAATAGCAGGTGGGTAAAGCGAATTTTTGAATGGAATCTGAGTGTGAGCTATTGGGAGAAACTATGTTGGGGGCATGCAAGGAAACTAAGTATGCAAAAAGATATTCATGTTAGAATTGGGAGACCTGTGGATGACTGGAGTTTAATAACTGTTGGAGGTGTAGGGCCTGAGTGGGACTGCAAGAGGTGGAAGAAAGAGATTGAGAGGCAAGCAAAAGAGTATGGATTGAATAAGTGGAAGCTTAGCATGATGCGGAAGCCTACACTTAACTGGTATATGAAAAAGGAAGCACCTAAGTTTGAGATGTTCTATGATGGTAGTTTTGGAAGTCAACTCTTGTTTGCTGTGAGATGTAAGTCATGAGTGTGAACAGACGTACATGTAGATGGAATGAGAATAATAACAGATTATGTTGGCAGTGTAATAGTGGAGTGGAGGAAACAATTGAGCATTTTGTGCTGGAATGTAGTAAGTATGAGCAAGAGAGAGAGAGTTTTATGAATGTGGTGTTTGAGCAGTAGGGAGAGAATGAGTGGAATGCCAGATGTGCTGAAGATGATTGCGGTATGAGCTGTCTTGCTGGATTGGATCAGGAGTTTAATGTGAGTATCATTGAGGCTATGAAAGTATTTCTTGTGCGTGCCTGGAGTAAGAGACAGTGACTGGAATGAGCCAGTCAGGTAGAGTGGGCTGTAATGAACCAATGTGCCTGGGGATGGTGTTTTGACACACTGGTTGTCCCGGTGATGCCATCCAATGGTGGCTTGTGACAAGGATTGGTAGATCCTGAGTAGTTTAGTTGTGAGGATTTCCCTCACAAACTCTCTAAAGTTGCGCGGGATGCACTTCAACTTTAGTACCTTAATAGATCCAGCTAGGCAGCCCGGCACTAAGGTCGGAGGACGCAGGGCTGAGACAGTTAGATGCGTTTTGAAACTCGGTTCTTTTTGAGTTTGATTCGTTTTGATAATTTACAACTTAAACTCTGCCATGAAATGTTTGACCCCTAATTTCATGGATTTTGAATTTTATTAACGTTGCTGCTACGAAGGCCAGTGTTAGCGTCTTCGCGGTGTGTCTAGCTAATTTACTACTGAATGGAGTGACCTGTACTACCCCGTCATTAGTTATCGTGTCTTGCGCCGTCAACTGCGCGTATTTGGGCCCCAGCTCTACGGGTCACCGGCGTCTCGTCTGTTAACTTGGCATCTTTCCTCTTATTCTTTATCATTGTGTGTTTGTGTGAGTGCTTGATTATTTCGATTACCGGCTTTCGTTTAAATTCTTACTTACTTAAAGGTTGCCTTGGTGACCAAATTAACTTACCTTAACCTACTTAAACTTACTTAAACTTGCTTATTTAACTCTGATGAGAGCTCTACCTGTTACAGGGGAGTCTATAACTCCCCTATTTGAGCTCCGTCTTCTCCTCTTACTATCTTCTTGAAAGCCCGGTACTCTTGCCCTTAACCTTGCCAGCTCTTCCTGCCATAAAGTTTCTACACTGGACGAACCATAAAGTTCAGGTGTGGTTATTCTCGAGTTTCCTATAAATTATAAATTGTCTTGTCTAAATTTGTTATACCTGACTATTTGTTGATAATCATTTTTCCTGTTGCCAACCTTCGTACGTGTAACCTTTTCGTCT
The DNA here is from genome assembly GCA_030386875.1 of Morinoia aosen. NCBI lineage: Eukaryota > Metazoa > Arthropoda > Malacostraca > Amphipoda > Talitridae > Morinoia > Morinoia aosen. The sequence continues at coordinate 36,228,048 of CM059579.1, read as the reverse complement.
TCTCGCAGTATATTCAAGAGTGGCTGCGTGGAGAATGGTCCGGTGCTCCTTGCGTTGGTACCTCATAACCAATTGCAGCTGCCTTCATTAGGTAATTTGGTTTTCACGACTCTGATAACAGCTCTGTTGATTTATAAATGCCACTATGTCTTCTTATCTCTGGTAACGGATCTGTCTATTTGTAATAAGGATGTTTATTCAATTGCTTTGTCTTCAAATTTTATTTTGTTAGCAGACGAGTTGGTGCCCTGGGAGTTTTCTTGACTGTTGCCGCGCTCCTGGAACGCTCCGCCGCCAGCACGCGCTTTTCTCTGCTGCGAGGGGGGGCTGCTTCCCCGTCCGCACGGAAGACGTGGTGCAGCGCCGGGTCACCAGGGCTCTATCCTGGTCGTGCCGCACCTCCGCCGTGCCGCACCTCCGCCGTGCCGCACCTCCGCCGTGCCGCATGACATCCGGCCTTCTACGTCTTCGTTATGCTGACGGCATTGGTGGCTCATGACCGTTCTTCTGCGGGTAGCCGTTGCTAGACCCGTGTTACCGCCTAACAGCTTCTGCAGCCGCTTTGGGTGGACGTCCCGTTCGCGCTCAATCAATCAAGACACTACTGGCCTTCGCAGCTTTTACTTCAACCTTTTAAGAAAATATTACTTATATAGCAATCGGCCAATTGCTTTAATGCGATACTATTGGAAGAACTTCACTTCCTAATAGTTTTTAACTCTAGCTTTGTTGCCTGTCTCTTAAGACGAGCAGGCTGTTCCCTTTTAATTGTTCGCCTAACCTTGGAAAGATCCTTGGAAAGATCACAAGTCTTTAATAAACTGATTTTCCTGGTTGCTTCTTTAATTTGTTCTTTGCTAGATTGTGTGGCCACGAATGCGCCACATAGTGGACAAGTCTGGTACCAGGCGCTGAACTCTTTGTGTGAAAATTGTGGAGGGAATTGTAGGCCGTTACAAAGGCCCCGACACTGTCGGCCCTCAAGTTCAAGTTCAAGTTCAAGTTCCGTGGTGAAGAAGGTTTCCCTCACCAAGTTCTTCTCGTTCTGTGTCACTAGTGTAATTGTGTGTGTAAAAAAATCCGACTTGAAGTATTAACAGCTCCAATTTAGTCTCCTTATTTTTCTATGTGTTGTCGCTGTGCTAGATAGTGGCGAGCAGCCGGTTCCTAGAGCATCCAATGATGCTTCTGTCAGCCGGCGAATCACCTTACATTGAATCAGACTAGCCGTTGCGATGTTGTGAATTTCTAACGCCTTCTCTAGCCAGTATGCCGCATTGTGGTGCTAGGAACTTCATATTCCAAGTTATGTAAGTTACGGCAGCCAGCACTCGAGGAGAGGCCGCAGTTTTTTTCTTTTTTTTTCTCTGTAACTAAAAAATGGCTGCAGCCAACGTCTTGCCTCAAGAAAATTTAAACTGTTGAACATGTAACATGTAAACAGGTAGAAACATGTAAACAGATAGCTTGTGTTAAAAAATACATATATTGACAGTGCACAGCTCAGATTTTTTATTTTTTGCCAAAAAAGAAAAATAAATAAAATACTTTTTGAATGTTCATAATGTGTCGGCCCCTCACCCATGAGCTGTGCTGAGCAAGCTGTGCCAGTCAGTAGGGTGGAAGCCTAGAGCTAAAGCGTTCAAACTAGATTGAAAATTTGCTCAGAAAATTGTGACTACTGCCCATATGGATTTGTGTACTCAAGACGATACCAGCAACTGGGCACTTGTTTTTTGCCCGGGGAATAGTTCATCTATAATTTTAATTGAGCAATCTAAATTGTCGACGTAAAAGAGAGCAACTATAATGTTTAGATAATTATGGCTGATCGGCTGTGTTCATTTTCATTAATTTTAAGCTCTGATTATTCCACGGCTGAATAAGCCGTCGTGCTTGCCTATGAAATTTTGGCATGAATGATAATTTCCTGTTCTCCTTTTAGTGTTGCTTCTGCATCAGAGACCTAACCTTTCAATAATACATCCCAACAGGAAGAGCAAAGAAAACCAATATGGTTCTGTTAATTTCTGTAGTTTGAAGTAGAAAGACTATATGAAGTGTGAGGATACCGTCGCCAATTGTTTGTGAGTATATATGTTAAGGCGTCAGTTGTTCCACTGAGGGTGTAAACTCTCGACCACAGCACACATACTTAATAGTTAAGAAATTACTTTTTTCTTCTCAGTTATTCCAATAGCCGTCCCATTGTGTTATGTGTTTGGCTTTGATAATTGTCGTTGATATGTGCCTGAGTAGACTGTCCTCCTTTGATCCTATGTGTGCATTACAAAATGTGTATTTGCCAACGTGTTCTTTAGCTGGAAAAAACTTACTTTTTCTGTCCAGATATTCCAACAGCTGTCTCACTGTGTTATGTGTGTTCTGAGCGTGGAGTGCTATCCTTATTGTCGTGCTCCGGAACCAAAATTCCTGCTAACATGAGTCGACACGTGTGCTACCAGACTCCAGAGACTGGCGTGATAGATTGTCATCATTGAGAATGTTCAGGGTTGAGTACAAAATTTAATGGGGAGATACTGGTAATTTGAGTTGTATTCATGATCACGATGCTCATATAATTTGATGTTTCAAATAACAGTGATGTTCATCTTGTGTGGTTATTTGGAATGAGTCAGATACGAATTAAGATATGTGACCTTCGGTGCGACATAGTTTGAGTAGCTGAAGCGCTAGCAAACCCATGTTACCACTGCTACTACCACTACTTGTCATTGAGATATCCTAGCTCCAGCGCCATTAGTTGTTCCTTATACTTTTTTTTTAACTCGCCTGTTGTACACCTCTGATAGCTTGTCTATTAGTACACCTCGAATAGTTTGCCTATTATTATGCCTCGTATGGCTTATCTATTTGTACACCTCGGATGGTTTTTCAATTAGTACTCCTCGTATAGAACTTCTGTTAGACTATTAGCACACCACGGATGGTTTGTCTATTAGTACGCCTCGTATATTTTGTCAATTAATATGCCTCGTACGGTCTATCTATTTGTACACCTCTGATAGTTTGTCTATTAGGGTAATTCATCAAATATCGAACTGAACTGATTATCGATCAACTTTGGAAATATGCGCGTAATAAATTAAGTAAGCATCCAAACTTGCTCAGTGCCAGTGATCTTACATCTAAAACTCCTATTTTAGTGATAAAAACTCATTTCTGTGAGCTGCAAACTGCTACCAGCGGTTGCGAACGCATTTTCTGTACGACCCTTACAAATTGGTCGAATTTTTTCACTCGAAAAATCTTACGCACCTCGGGAAAATTGCGACGGTTTAATTGTTGTTGGGTCACCGTCAACCTCCCGTCATAACTAGAGAGTAGTGTTGTCATATGATGTTCTGTTGCTGTATTTTTTTCTTTTCTGACAAAAACTTGATAATTATTTCATGTTCGACATTCAGTTCCTTTTTCATGTCAGTATTAAATACTGAACAAAGGTGTTCGAATCAAAATTCCTTAGAAATCATGAATTTATGCCTCGAACAAGGCTTTTCGATTCTTAATTCTTTTAAATAACTGAATCGATCTATTGAACGCCTGTTTTATTTCATTAAAATATTGTATTAACGCGTGATAATAACATTGAATAGTTGAAGATGGGAATTCTGGTGAGGGGCTACCAATCAGCTGCTGGTGTTCCAAGGCCCTCAAGATCATCAATGATTCGTCTGGCTACATGTACTGATGATCAATCCTTTGCCAAGAAAATTGATGCAAACATCAATAATAATTCATTGACGAGTGCTTTACACTCTACTCCAAAAAAGGTCACACAGGTTGATGATCACAATGATGGTTCAACAAACACTGCAAATGAAACATCGACATCGTATTCAAATTTTGATACCTCTCCATTCAAATGCATCTGGGAAATAAGTAATGAGACAGTTATTTCAAACAAACAAACAAACAAAACAAACATCGGCATCTTTGGGATGCTTTATTTCCAATCAAGCCTGATACAAATGATCTTAAGCATTGGTTTTTCAAATGTCTTATAACTAACACTATATATAGGACACCATGACGGTTCCCCCGTAAAGCCGGTACCCATTTCCGACACCTGGGTCGAGTGGGGTATTGTGCTTGAGCTTTCCCTTATACCCAACGGGGAAAATCGCACGCCAGCGCCGGGATACGAACCCGCGACTCCAACATACAAGTCCGATCCCTTAACCGCTGTGCCACTGCGAGCATTTCCAAGAAAATCCAGTGCACCAAAGAAAAAAAAGATTGAAAGAAAAACGTTTATTTTCCAAGTGGCCACATGAGATACATGTCAACATATTGGGTTTTAAAAAGTTTCTTAATATAGGACGTCCTAAAACAAAAGTTCCATACGAGGAGTACTAATTGACAAACCATCAGAGGTGTACAAATAGAAAAGCCATATGAGGCATAATAATTGACAAACTATACGAGGTGTACTAATAGACAAACTATCAGAGGTGTACAAATAGATAGACCATACGAGGCATATTAATGGACAAAATATACGAGGCGTACTAATAGAAAAACCATACGTGGCGTGCTAATAGTCTAACAAATGTTCCATACGAGGAGAACTAATTGACAAACCATCCTGTTCGAATCAAAATTCTTGTTCGATTCATGTTCGATATTGATGAAATTATGTTATTAAAGAATTCGATTTTTAGAAAAATAAATAAATTCCAACAATCTACGTTGTCTTTAACGCGACATCACAGAACAAGAAAGCAACTGTTCAAGAATAATCTTGAGGCCCGCAACAGTTATTCAGAGCAAAAGTTACCGATTTATGAAGGTTGTTTCTAGACACGCGTGGTTTCTGATCGATATTTGATGAATTACCCTAGTACACCTCGTATAGTTTGTCTATTATTATGCCTCGTATGGCTTATCTATTTGTACACCTCGGATGGTTTGTCAATTAGTATTCCTCGTATGGAACATTTGTTTTAGGATGTCCTATATTAAGAAACTTTTAGAAGCCAATATGTTGGCATGTATCTAATGTGGCAACTTGGAAATAAACATTTTTTTCTTTCTTTTTTCTTTGATCAGTTACTCCTCATCTATATTTTCTAACTGGGAGTTTTCTTATCATGTGGTTATTCATTTTGCAACCAAATCTGAAAATGTCCTTGTAGTGCAGTTTACGGCGCCACGGATTCCGAAATAAAGAAAGAGTACCTCATCCTTTTCTTGTCCGTCCCCGCCCGTTACTCTGTCTCACAAGCGAAGATCATAGAGCCGCGGTTGAGTCAAGATAAGGATAGTGGGACGAGCAAGTTGCTTGCTAACACTTTGACTGCGACGTGCTCGACTGGTGGTACACGGAGGTAATTTTCATAATGCTGCTGACCGACCAGTGGTCGCAAATTTAATTTTCATAAATACCCAATCAAAGCTAATGAAGGCACGATCCAGTTCATGTTTGGTATTTTAAAAATAGTATACTACAATTTACTTCAAATTTGAGTTTGGTGTTGAACTTGATCCTTAGTAGTCGCCGTCAATGTGTAATGTGCGTAGAGCGGCAGCAATATGAAAATTACCTCCGTGTACCACCGGTGGCGCACGTTGCAGTCAAAGTTATAAACCATGAAATAAGGCAATCGGGGCTATGTAGAAAATTAGTAACGACTTTCCTTTTCAACTTTGGTCTTGTTTAATAATCTTCTTTGACAACTTACTGTTTCTATGCCTTTCTGCGTAAATTCCGCGTTCCCTTAACTCCATCCTAAAGGTGCCTTCCTCTTTCCTCTCTTTAGATCGCATTTGCTGCTGGGTAGGGAGGCTAAAACTAGCGACTAATCTAATCTGATCAGAAATTGATATTAAAAAGTTTGAGTAGGTATGTTCATCGCAACGTGTGACTTGATTATGTCCGAATCGAAAGTGGAGAGACCTTGAGTAAATTTAATGCTAACGCAATGGTATGTTCTACTCACGCCGGCTGAATTTGTCATTTGTTAGTGTCGACGTCGAGCAACCAAAGTGCTTGCAATTAGGATAGGTAAATGTTTCAATATCTTCCAGTTTTTTAAAGGTACGAGCATAGTAAACGAGTTCAGAGTGGTCTTCAAATTTTCAGCCGATTGAAATAGGAGGGTTTAAGAGTCCAATTATTATTATTGTTACGATTTACGATTCGGGTGAATTGTAAAATATTTAATACAGCATTGAGAAATTCTATACTTTGATAAGTACAGTTTCGAATCGCGAAATGCTGGCATTTGAACGCAGTAAATATAGCCCATTACCCGAGCTTTAAAATTAAGGAACATTAAAGGTTTCGAAGGATATGGATCATCAAGTGTCGTCAATGGAAGTGACGAAATTAGCAAGTGCATGGTCGCGAAGCGGAGGAAGCTTCAGAGTATCTATTTTTTTTTCTGAAAGAACACGGTCATTAAGGCTTTAGAGACATTTTAGAGTGGGGATTTTACCACTCTTTACAATTTGACTGGGACGTGCGCCATCGGTGGTACACGGAGGTAATTTTCATAATGTTAACTAACTAGTAGTTGCAAATTCAGTTTACATAAATACTTAAACACAGCTGAATGAAGACACGATCCAGATCATAGTTTGTATTTTCGTAGGAGTCGCAGTCAAAGGGATAAATCGAGGTTCGTGTCGCGGAGCGCGTTCACTAGTTTGAGGCTGTAATGCCCGTCTTCAATAACACGTATGTCCGGTGGCGCAAACAATTTCTCCTCTTCTAGGAGAATTTTTATATTCCATCCGACGAGTTGAACTGGTATTGTTAGTGTTAACTGAAAGCGATCTAGAGCTCAAGCTATCTTCACTGGCCAGATTTAGCGGTGTGGGTGAATGTTCCTCATCAGGCAATCTGGAAGAGCAGTCATTTGACGCACAGCAAGTTCGTTAAGAACGCATAAAAATCGGGATGAAAGAATAAAACGTTTGTCATGTTCGGATTAGTTTATTGTGTCATTTAGAATGGTCCTAATAGTAGTACCAAAGCTGAAATCAATGATGCATGTACACACAAGTTGCACATACAACAGTAATTTCAGCTCTGGTACCACTATTAATGACACTAAGAACAAAGACCCACGAACGGCCAACACCACGAACGGCCAACACCACGAACAGGAGCACCCACTCAGCAGGAGCAGCCACTTAGCAGGAGCAGCCACTCAGCAGGAGCAACCACTCAGCAGGAGCAGCCACTCAGCAGGAGCAGCCACTCAGCAGGAGCAGCCACTCAGCAGGAGCAGCCACTCAGCAGGAGCAGCCACTCAGCAGAAGCAGCCACTCAGCAGGAGCAGCCACTCAGCAGGAACAGCCACTCAGCAGGAGCAGCCACTCAGCAGGAGCAGCCGCTCAGCAGGAGCAGCCGCTCAGCAGGAGCAGCCGCTCAGCAGGAGCAGCCGCTCAGCAGGAGCAGCCGCTCAGCAGGAGCAGCCGCTCAGCAGGAGCAGCCGCTCAGCAGGAGCAGCCGCTGAGCAGGAGCAGCCGCTCAGCAGGAGCAGCCGCTCAGCAGGAGCAGCCGCTCAGCAGGAGCAGCCGCTCAGCAGGAGCAGCCGCTCAGCAGGAGCAGCCGCTCAGCAGGAGCAGCCGCTCAGCAGGAGCAGCCGCTCAGCAGGAGCAGCCGCTCAGCAGGAGCAGCCGCTCAGCAGGAGCAGCCGCTCAGCAGGAGCAGCCGCTCAGCAGGAGCAGCCGCTCAGCAGGAGCAGCCGCTCAGCAGGAGCAGCCGCTCAGCAGGAGCAGCCGCTCAGCAGGAGCAGCCGCTCAGCAGGAGCAGCCGCTCAGCAGGAGCAGCCCCTCAGCAGGAGGGCTGAGTGGCTCCCTGAGGATAAACAAAAGATGAATTTTAGTGTTACGGAACCTAGAGCTTCTGTATTTTATTAAAATCAATAAGTATAGCGAGGGTCGAGGTAATTACTACGATAGAAAAAATGTGAAGTAAACCAAAGTGAACTTATTGGAAGCGGGGAAATTTATCGTCCACGCGATGCCACGAAGAGGTTCGTTGTGAACAGAAGTCAACTATTGTCATAGAACAGTTGAACTCTGTCTCGTGCAAGGTATAGCTGAAGCAAATATGAGTGAGGTATAAATCATATATATGTATACGAGAAAGCCAAGTAACTCACCGAAACCGAGGGAACTCCTTGTTGACGAAAGCGGCTGCTCTGCGGCGCCTCTCTAAAGGTTCCGGGTGAGGATCTCGCGGAGCTGCGGCTTCCTGAGGTGTGAATACGGGAGCTCCTGAAAGGAAGCTACGCGGCTTCATGAAGCAAATATGGAGTTTCCTGGTCTGGATGTCCCCGGACCGCTTGTACCACCCCGCAATCATCCACGGAACGGCATGGGTTCGGTAGTGGCAGAGCATTCGTTCAATCGAGCGTTTCAAGTCTATTTCGCTGAAGGGAAGGTCGCGGGACTGAAAGCAGACAGGAAGAACATAATTAAATTAGGGCAGATTTCATTTGCGTTAGTAAAGTTCATGGAGTAGGTGCAGTAGCAGCTTTTGTTCCATTTCAAAATAGGAAAGTTACGATTTTTTGCGTTTGCGCTTGGTATTTCAGAAAAATATACACACAGCATTGAGCAAGGTTTACAAATTTTTTGTGAGGTAATTCATTACAGATCAAGGAATTTTACAATTGTTTCAAAATTAAGTGGACTGAATAATTTTACCGAGATTGCTGTAAGATTTACGTTATAGTAAGTTTGCAATGATTACAGTCAGGAGAGATTTGTCGACGAAATATGCCAACGTGGACACGTTTCTGAACTTTGTTCGATTGATCTCTCTGTCGGGGACAGAAATGTAGCAATCGAGGACGCGGCCGGGTGCTGATGAAGATGAGGTTGGCAGGGACGCGGGACATAGTGCTTTTTGGGTTGTGATAAGAATTACAGAACGAAGAGGAGCAAGCTGTTAGGACAGGTAGCTGGAGGACAAGTAGTTCTAGAATATTACTGCCCGTGGGCTTTGGATTTGTGATGGTTATCTGTTCACCGTAAAACGGCTTGTCTGAGAGAATGCAAAAGTAAGAGTCTGTATCGTCTTTGTTTGCGGTGACAAAATAGAAGTTTCGCCCGCTGCTGACGTCCCTGTAAGGAGAAAAATTTCGTGAAATGTAGCTTCAAGTTTGAGGGAAAAGTTGAAGTTCATTCTCACAATTAGTCCGCGTTTTGACGCTTTTACCATGAATAACTAATGAGATGGATTCGTCTCAGAGAAGAATTTTGGGAAACGTTAAAAGTTTAGCGTTTAAAGAATTTAGTAGGTTAACTTTATGGATGACATTTTTGAGGACAGATTTTGAGGAAGAAAAGGGAATGACCTTTGTTCGGACGGCAGTGAGGGAGGGTTTGATGTAAACTATTAGTAATTTAAAAGGTTTGTAGAAACTCACCTGCATAAAATGAGGCTGTGATAAGGTACTGGCGATTCCTTTCCAGAATATTTCAGCTGTCTACCCCCCTTTCTGAATGCCTTGACGCTTAATATAAGCGCACCGAGGCGCTTATAGTACTCCAGATCTTGTTGCTGGAGCACCTGGGGCAGCGTCGTGTGGGTAAAGTGGTCCCTGAATGGGAAACGTAGCGCCTCATCTATTTTGCCATCCTCCACGAGTTCGTGCATCATCTGGAAGTAAGAAGCGCGAGTCAAGTTAAATACTTCATAATTTGTAATAACTCTAGTAGAGGAGGAAGTATTTGCCAGGCTAATAAGCAATTGTAAAACAGTGCGTTGAAGCTGTAGATTCTATAATACCGCAGGGGAATAGTTGGATGAAGTTTGAAACAGGACCGTTACAAGATCATGGTATTGGTGACCCTAGAAATTCAATTCAGATTTGAAGTTACGCGTTGCATTTAATTCTATGCATTATTACGGGAAAATTTTGACTGCCATGCGCGTTGACCGTGCCGAGGAGGGGTTTTGCATATTTCTGTCGATTGTACAGTAGACAATAAGTGAATTTGAGATAAAACCGTCAAGTCATACGAAGGAACTTTTAAGTTCCTGTTCAACAATTGAAAATTGCTTGCTTCAATGTATCTCAAATATCAGATAAATATTAAACATGTTTTATCAATTGCGGTGAAAGTGCGTAAGCATCTTTAAGGGAATGCGAGGGCAGAAACTATGAGGTGTCTGACAGCAATGGTAAAGCGAGGGAATGCTGCTTGGGAATGGCGAATAATCCCAGTCAAACTTTTTCGCCGCCTCTTCGAAAAGTATGCACACGGTTCGCCGAGTCGTATGCTTATTTATGCATGATTATCGTCACCAAGGCGGCGATATATAGCCGACTTTATCGTCGCCAAAGACCTCTTTTGCCGCGATAATTATCGCCGCCTCGAAAGCATAATTGTGCATAAAGTTGCATGACAGAAAGCTGATGAAATGCATAAGTATGCATAATATTGTAAACAATATGCATTTTCATAGCACGGTACACAGACGTAAATGCTTTTATTTCTGTGCGCCATTATTAAAATCCGTGCGTACCACGAGTATTTTCTGCTATTATTAAGCATTTCTTTCCAATAGGAGTTATCGCTGCCTCGAATAGATAAATAAGCATAATGAAGCGAAAGGCGGCGATAATATGGCATAATTATACATTATTAATAGACTATTGAAATTCATGAGGTTCAAATAAATCAACATCATCACAGATTTTATATATGGTCAACCATTACAAACTGAAATCAACAAGTTTTCACCGAAAAATAAAAATAGTATCGCAGAACTTATAAAATATTTCCTAGTTTATCAGTATCACAGAGTTCGGGTAAAAAAATCACAGGATATTTCAAGAACTCTAGAAGAAAGTAGTAGGTGCTGGGGTAAAAGTTAGTAGTGAACTTGACACATTTCCTGCGAAGTGACCCACCGGTGGTCACGTAGGTGATTTTCATATTGCTGCTGACCCACCTACAGTCACTAACTCATTTTTTATAAATACTTAATGAAAGTTAAATAAAAGCCCGATCCAATTAATGTTTGCTGTTTTTAAAGTTGATTTCCACAATTTACTTTTAATTTGAATTCAATATTGAACTTCAGTTTAACCCATCGCAGTTAACGTGTTAAAAAAGTTGGTCCTTGACAAAATAAACGCAAACTATTTCAACAAAAAGGAGGCTATACACCATTAGTTCGGGCCCTTATTTCGTCCCCCTAGGACAAAATCATTTGAATAATTTTCATTATTCAATATTTATCATAGTATGAGTTTCACTGATCACAGCAAGAGTCCCCACAAGAGGAATATTCCAGGGACCATTTAATATAAAAATAATACGGGGATTTTATGCCCAAAGTCTAGTTTCGCACAGGACACCCGGTGCTAAGAAAAATAGGAAAGCAATTCCTAAAACAAGAAAAACGTTCAATAAAATATTAAAAGCTACTGAAGAAATAACAGGGAACCAAAAAAATACTGCGTAACAAAATAAAAGACTTCCTATGTAACAAAAAGAAGGCCTCCCTTCTAGTTCTGATACATCCTCCTTCTGAAAAAACAGGATCGTTGAAAAACACTTACTACTCTAAACGACAATTTTACCGCATAAGCAAAACTCAGTTGCTAATGATAAATATTTGGATTTATGTAATCGAAAAAATCTTAAAATGAGAAACAAACATAAGCAGATTAGATTATCAGTTAGTTTAAGCCTCCCTAGCCCCAACAATGGTGTTTCTACGAGAGAAATAATGAAGGGACCATCTGGCATGGACACGTAAACCTGGAATCTATGCACTAGTGTGTTCCCTCACAAGATTCCCTGAACATAGAAACAGCATGTCCGGAAGGAAGTTCAAACAATACAAAAGTTCAAGAAGAAAGTAGTAGGAGCTGATGTAAAGGATTGCAGTGAACCGAAAAAAAAAACATTCTTGACAGAACAAAAAATACATTATTTAAACAAAAAGAAGTCCTACTTGAACTTTAGCTTGGGCACTCACATTGCCTCTCTGGGAGTGCTACATCCCATATATACAATAGTATCACTCTGAGGAGACAAACCTACCCAGAATGTCGGAATTTAAGCCACATCATTGGTCTAAACGCAAGATTTGACACTTATTCACTGTCTGATTCCACAGTTAGATTCGACGAAGGCACGAGCTCGGCTGTATCAGTGATGCTCGGTGATGGAACAGTGTCAGTTGATTCGGTTGTGGTGATGGTGCTGATATTGGTGGTGGTTGCTATTCATGCAGCCTCTGTAGCACCTGCTCCACGGTGATGTCTACTTCCATCCCAGTCCACCGATCCACGCAGACCTCGTTGCGTGGCGACTGCGATATCTTTGTGGTTAGTGAACCCACCGGCTGCCAACACTTCTACAAAATACGAGAGCAACTTAGTTCCGTAATGGATAAAGTTGTACTAATACAATAGTGAGAAAACATAATTTACATGCGAGTTGTAAACTAAAGAATGATTTACTAATGTTCATATCAATGATCACTTTATTATTATTACGTAAGAAAGTTTTAGCCTCTCTTTACCACGACAAAGATGTTCCAAGAGAGGAAGGATGAAGACACCATTTAGTATGGAGTTGAGGGAACGCGGAATATATGCACAAATGCATAGAAACAGTAAGCTAAGAAAGATCATGAAACAAGAATAAGTTGAAGAAGTAGTAGGTCCTGAAAAACAAGACAGCAATGAACCGAAAAAAATGATGGTCCGTGAGAAAACAAAAACCTATTCTATTTGAACAAAAAGAAAGCCTACCTAACCTTTAGCTCGGGCCCTCACATAATCCCCCGGGGAGCGATCAATGATCACTATTTCGAATGGCAAGTGTATTCATGTTCTATTGCAATTCTGACATTACAGATAATATAACAGATATTAGATTATGAGTTAGTTTAAGCTTCCTAAACTAAGAAAACGGTGTTTCAAATAGAGGAATAATGAAAGGACCATCAAGAATGGACACGCACACATGAAGAATCTAAGCCAAAGTGCGTTCCCACTCAGGATATACTGTATGCGCATAGAAACAGCAAAAGTCAGGAAGTTCAAACACTATAGAAATTCAAGATGAAACAAGTAGGTGCTGAAAACAAGGGTAGCAGTAAACTGAATAAATGATTAGCTGTCGTTAACAAAATAAAAAACACACTATTTCAACCAGTAAGAGCCAAATTTTAAGCTTGGGCCTTAAATTTTCATTCTGGGAATGCTTCTTCTTATAGGTACAATTATTTTATCCTTGTTTGAGTATAATTCAGTAGAAAAATGCATAATCTGTGAGTGACTGGCTTTGCATTCAAAAGGAAATGTAGCAATAGCAGAAAAAGATACATCTAGGTGCTCGAGTTGAACAATACGTGAAGGATGAAGGAATGCCAATCTTCAAGTATCAGTTCTTTTTGTGCTATACAGAATTTATGGCTTTCACAGCTGATTTCACATGACAATCAACAAGGAAAAGAAAATTAGATTAATTAAAAAAAACTACCAATTTCTGATGCACTGGTATAATTTTTTTTTATCTTGCAGAGCTTTATTTGAATAGGTTAGTATTCTACATAAAAATAAGATTATCAGGGAGGGTACGAACATTTCTCAGTAAAAACTGCTTACCATAAATGATGCGCATTGCACTGTGGTCCTTGAAGGCAATTTTCGACTGCTGCCTCCGATGACCAAGTCCTGAGAAGCTGAACTGCATCGCCAGTTCTCTGGTGAACAGGCGCTTCAAAATACGTCTCACGGACTCTGAAACGCTGACTCGTACGAGACCTTTGAGAGCTACCGGCTGAAAAAAAAACATTTTTCGTTAGATTCATATTTTACCTAGGTTTTAGGACAGCTTCATATTCACACTTACCCTGGCTTGCACAATAGTCTCGTGACCAAAGACGAATTAAGAAAATGACTACCTGAATGCATCATTGATGTATTAATTTAATTCAATGTTGGTCCATTTCTTATTGAAGCTTAATACTGTTGCAAGGTTATGCAAGATTATGGGCCTTCATGTGAAATGCCTATGGCCTTACATAAGAAATTATTTCTTGTAGGTAATTTAGTAAATACTTCCATGAACAATTTTTCTTAGATATTTCTTATGATGTTTACAATACTTCAGAGATTATAGATTTAAAGCCTCCCTAACCGCTACAAAAAACGTATACATAAGAGGATGGAGGAAGGCAGCATTTAGTATGGAATTTAGGGAACGCCGAATCTATGCAGAAAGGGCATAGAAACAGTAAGGTGGGAAAGAAGTTCATGAAACAAGAGAAAAGTTGAAGAATAAAGTAGTAGGAGCTAAAAAAAACAGGACAGCAGTGAACCGAAAAAGGTGGTCCTTAAGATAACAAAAATATTTTATTTAACAAAAAGGAGGCCTACCTAACTCTCAGCTCGGGCCCCCACACATTTTCCCCCTGGGAGCGCTAATTCTCATAGATACAAAAGTTCTTCCCCCCTGAGGGGGCTACAATACTTCATTTATTCCAAGAAATGTATATTCCCTTGCTGTAACTCATCCAAACAATAAAAATAAACCATAAAATTCATTATTACTGCTTCGATCTAACTTTTATATAAAAATTAAAGTTACCTGTGCATAAATAATTATTTCATGGACCTAGGAACAGCATCATCTATGTATGAAATAAAAATTATTCTATTTAACTCACTAGTTCAAGTTGCTTCACAAGAACGTCCAGTTCTTCCACTGTCTTGGCTGGTCCAGGTAAGGGCTCGTTGCTTGAAGGCTGGGGCTTTCTCACCTCGTCTAATTTTTGTTCAAAGACAGCCGACCGATGCTCCAACTTCTTAAATTTCCTTGACAGTATATCTGCAAATTCATCTTGTTGACTGCTGATGCGCTTCAGCCCAGTTTGTAAATCGTTGACAGTACCTGCCACTTTGTGTAGCATGCCCATCACATCAGTTAATGTGCACTCATTCCTGTAGATAACAAAACTTCATCAACTACAGTATGGTATATCTAACTGCCCTGAATTTCAAAGTGATACTGGTTAAACAAGTGGAATACATAATTATTCAATTCAATTTCAATACCAGAGAAGAAGTTATGATACAAATTGAGCCTTCCTATATCCTGAAGTTTGAAGAAAGGTTATGATAATTAGAAAGTTGGTATACCCATTCAATGTTAGCGTGAATGAGGAAAGTCAGGGTAATGGTATCATGCTTGATAGAGGATATCTCACCGTGATGAACTGGGAGGATTGTAACTTTGCACCAGTGATGACACTTGAAACGAGGGAAGCTGTGTGTCGATGGTGGCATGCGCAGAATCATCTTCGGTGGCTGAAGAAGGATAACCTCCTAGGTATCCTTTTTCCTCACATCTGGCTTGTGAATCTGGGAGATTGAGAAAGCATTGTGTGTGAGAAAAAACATAGCAAAACTATAACATAAATTCAGCTATACACTAGAAAAAATGAGAAAGTTAGGTAATGATGAACAGCAGAACTCCCCTTGCTACAAACTTACAGATGAATAGAAAGACGGTAAATATATGATTAAAAATGATAAATATTGTTTTGCCAATTGATGAACAGCACAATGTGACACAGAGTAGAGCAAAGAAATAAACATTTATTTTCATGGGCCAGGGTGCTAATGACAATTAGTATGCAAGTAGTATAATTATTTTAAACCCAATCTTGATGTAAAATATACCTGTATCTCAGAACAGTTGCCACCTTTAAAAACAGTGTTCGTGGAAACAAAAATCTGTAACGCCCGAAGGGTTATAACTTCCGAAGGGGTAGAGACAACGCTGGTAACTGCGGTGATTTACTTGTAGAGGTGTTGTACAGGGGAGGAACATGGACCAAATGCGACTCTAGAAACCACGCACGTCTTTATATAGCTCTAATGTTTTGCTGACTAAGCTAGCGCATTGCGGTACCCCGCAACAGGTCGTTGAACTCGCTTACATACGAACATATGTATGCCTAACTGCGCAACTGCGCCGGTACATACCTCCCCCTTTACATGATTGAACATCACCCACAACAGAAAAGAAACAAAGGGGAGAATCGTAAACCAAAATTTGCATAGTAAGCTAAAGGCATCCAAGTTAGGAAAACCAAAAACAAAATTAATCCATTCATGGCACTAACAACCACCATTAAAATTAAACACAAACGCGTCCAGTTAAATCGATAAAAACATCGAAAGGAAAAACAAATTGAACGCTAAACACCAAAATAAGCATCGAAAATTTGAAGTTTAAGAAACTCTACGGTCCCAACAACCAGGATTTACCTTACTCATTAGCCGAACACGGAAGGTATATCCAAAACAAAAATTCGCTAACATCAACATCAAACATGAACATCCATAACTCGAACAAAATAGGTGTAAGCAGTTGAAATTACAACGCAGCAATAGTTAAAAAAAATCGCATCGTCGAAACGACAACGAAAAAAAATTCTTCACTCTAACATAAAATGAAACACGGCACGCAGATACCTCGTACATTTGCATCGACACCCGTCATAAATTTAAAAAAAAAAACAATACACTCGTTGAATAATAAGAAACACGCATGAAAAATAATTTCGCAAAACCTCTAAAATTTAAATGCACAAAATATTCGCAGAAATTGAGTTATCGAAAAACAAAAACGAAACAATTCATAATTATATACCTAAACATTCATCGACTCGAGTATCGTCGCGAACATGGATAAAATTAAACACTTAAAACACAAGGTTGAGATACAAACTTAATACTAATTCCTGAGTAAATAGTAACACATCCGCTTACATCGCTTCCTAATGATTAACGCCCTTTAGGCGACACCCAAATTCGTGAAGTACTATCGCATTTAAAACACTCGTTGCATGTACTTTTCTTTATACTTCATTATGCGTTTGCATTGGGCGCAACAGCTGGTCAGCAGGGCTCGACCGCAGTTGCTGTCGACGGAGGATGGCATCTTCAGATCGCAAACGCTCCGACAACAGATTTAATTCCCGGCGAAAATAGAAGAAAGAGACTCCTAACGCCAATGTGATTGGGAAAAGAAGGAGAAGACCTACGTCCGAAACCCTGTCTGGGAGGATGTCAACCAGGGCGTTCGCGCGCACCCAGTCCTCCGACACTCTGCCTTGGTGTTGCTCCAAGGCGTTTGTAAGCGCCTCGACGCTGACATGAGTCATACGGTTCCCCATCGTGGACGACAGGGACGTTAGCGTGTTCGTCCTGAAATCGAAACAGAAACAGTTCGATTAGCATGGCCGCAAATGAAATAACAGGAAAACAATAGTAATAACAGCAAAGATTTGAAAAGGACAGTCGCAATGGAAAGAAACAAACAGCATGTCCACGCTGCTCATGTCCCGAACAGACGCGCCTGCTGCTGAGCTACCGCATAAACAACTCTGGCGTCAGCACTTTGCTCGCACAGCGTTCAGGTACCGCGCCACATCAACACATGGTGGATATTGAATCTCGCATAAATGTTAGCAGATGCAAACCTTGGCTGTAAAATAGAAATTAGTTACATCCTCAATGGCGGACTTATATCCTATGAAACATCAACACCTAAAAATTAAAGGAAAAATACACCCGATAATATAGTGAGAATTCCAAGTAAAAAGCTGATACATAAAAGTAAACATCGAAACAATAATCTGAGAACAGGAATACATCAACACACGAAATTAAAATGCTAAACATTGGAACACAGTCAGTCGTAAGTCGTACACTTGTTTAAACCGTTTTACGTAAAGGTAAAACGTGGTTCATGTTGCTTTTGTAAATCCTATTTCCAATTTTTATCTCTACGTAATTGCGTTTAATTTTTGTAATGATTCCTGGCCCGCTCCATGCCAAATCCAACTTATGCTTTTTCAGATGATTGCGTAACAAAACACGATCATTAACGGCTAAATTTTTATTTTTACGGCGTACGTTGTGGTACATCGTCCTGTCACTGGTGTTGTTAATTATCACAGCTCTAACGTTTTCCACAATACGGGCCGCTTCCTTAGCTCGAAATTTTACTAGATCAACATCGGTGTCGTAACTATAATTGCTTTCGAATGTTACTGCGCTAAAATTTGGACAAGTGTCACGATTGAAAATAATGTAAGCTGGTGTATCCCCCAACGTTGTATTAAGCGCGTTGTTTATTGCATTCTCAGTGATGTTGAGACACTGATCCCATTCTGTGTGAACTAACGAATTAATGTACAATTTGAGTAAGTTTGTGATTTTTCTATTGTTCCTCTCTACAATAGCGTTACTATGGGGGCTCCACGGTAGAACCTCTTTTTTCGCAATTGCGTGAATTTGAGAAAACTTTTCAACTGCCGCAGATTTAAATTCTAAAGCTTGGTCACTAAGAAGTGTTTGCGGATATCCGAAAGTCGAAAAACAGTCGTCTAGGCAAGAAACAACTGTGTCTGCCAACCTATCTGAGGTTGCATACAGTTTGCAATATCGTGAAAATAAGTCGATGACTACCAAAATGTATCTATTCTGCTGTCCCGTAGTTGGCAAAGGACCGAGGAAATCCATTGAAACTACCTCGAAAGGTTCTTTAGCAATTGGTGCATCTAAAATTTTAATAGGTACAGTACTACTAGCTTTGAGAATTTTACAGACATCACACATTTTTACAAATTTACGAATGATAGTTTTCTCCAATAAATGAAAATATCGTAATTTAAATTTAAACAATGTATGTAAGGCATCAGTATGATACAAGGAATGTATGCTGAGCACAGCCTTGTTCATTAATGATGTCGGCATGACCGAAGTCAAAACAGTACTTGTCCTAGAATCGATCTGTCTCCGTCTATAAAGTATGTCGTATAAAATCAAATATTTTTGCAAATCAGGAATCGTGGATGTACTTCCATTTAATGAAGCGTCCTTAACTTCAGAACAGAATGGGTCTTGCTGTTGCTCAGTCCGGAATTCGTCAAGGGTCCAAGATACATCTTGCAGTCTAGGAATGTAGTCAGTGAGCTTCGGTGAGGCAGCCGCTGCTGGCACCAGTCGATTAGAGTCCGTCTGGTCTGTTATGTCTACGCCTGGGTTCAGTGCACCACGTCGAGTGGTCACAGGGAACGCGTTGACCTCCTGAAACTCCGCACAGTCCTCAAGATCAGAAACAGTCAATTGCTCAGGCAATCTGCTTAAACAATCTGCGATGATGTTTTGTTTACCGGGGAAATATTTTACTATCGGTTCGAAAAATTGAACTGTTAAACACCAACGTGCCATAGCCGAATCGTCGGGAAGCTTTTTGAAAAACAAGGGCTGCAACGGCTTATGATCCGTATACAGATAGATTGGATAGCCAAGAATAAGATATTTGAAAGCTTTTAGCGCACTTACGATAGCGAAGAATTCTTTTTTGGTCGTACTATATCTCTTTTGCGTCGAGTTCAAACTCTTACTGTAATACGCTATCGGTTTCATTGATTTAGTTGAATCGTTTCCGTGCTGTAAAAGCACTGCTCCTATACCAAAATTAGAAGCATCTGTAAATACATGGAAAGGCTTATTAAAATCAGGATGCCGTAGAACGGTATCTGATGTCAAAACAGATTTAATTTTCTCAAAAGCTTTCTGACACTCAGGCTTCCAGATAAACTCAACGTTTTTTCGCAATAACTGATAAAGCGGATACGAAATCGAGCCGAACATAGGGATATGGCTCCGGAAATAGTTCGCTACACCTAAAAAACTCTGCAATTTCTTTACGTTTCGTGGAACGGGAAACTTTTGGAGCTTCTCCGATTCCTTGCAACGAATGCCGTCTGCCGACACTATGTGACCAAGATACTCTATCGAACTCTCTAGGAATTGACATTTCTCAAGCTTAAGGGAAAGATTCCCACTACGTAGTTTCTCAAAAACACTATTTAAATCTTTCAGATGCTGGTTCATGGATTTTGAAAAAACTAATATATCATCGAGAAACACGAAACAAAGTTTGCCTATGATACTTGCAAGGACAGAAGAAATTATGCGTTGAAAAACGGAAGGACTCGAGGACAGACCAAAAGGCAGCCTCTTAAAATGGAATTTCTCATAACCAATACTGAAAGCGGTATATTTACGGCTACTTTCTTCCAATTCGACCTGGTGGAATGCAGATCGTAGATCTAAACTGGAAAATACACTATTCCCACCAAGGGTGTAAAGAATCTCGTCAATTCTGGGGATTGGGTAACTTTCTTTGATAACAATTTTATTTAACGCACGGAAGTCAATTACTGGACGAATCTCGCCCGACTTCTTTTTCACTATGATCAAAGGAAAGTTATAGTCAGAACTGGACGGTTCGATAATACCTTGATCTAGCATCTGTTTATTCGCTTGCACCAAATCTTCTCGATATTTATGTGGAATTCTATAGGGTGGAATGTTAAGTACTGGAACATTGGGTTTCAATTCAATTTTATGTCGCATAACATTCGTAACGGCAATAGTTTCGCCTTCTAAAGTAATTACGTCTCTAAAATCATTCAATAATTTTATCAGTAAAGGTTTAACGTCATCGTCGTCACAAACTACGTCGTCACTCGTCAGAGGGCGTCGTTCGCTCATACCTCCTTCTGGTACATCGTCTTTCTGTGCATTAGTTCCTACTTCGTCAACACGAGTATTGTTGCAACAATGCCCCGCTTGGTCAGATCTCAACCCAACGTCTATACCAGTGATGGTATTAAAGCTTCCATCATAACAACTGTCGACTTTGGGTAGATCCGCCGTACCGTTGACATCACATACATTTGCTTCATGCACAGCTTCGTGCACCGTAGACATATATACTTCTTGATCTATTTCCATATCGTCTACTGCTTCAATATTACTCAGCATGCTATTTTCACTCAGGTATACTACGTCATCCGAGACGTTTAAAAGCATGACAGGGACAAAACCATTCGACCCTATATACACTACTGATTCGGCCACATAAATGCCATTACCAAGAATTTTCTTATTCATTATATACTTCCCGGGTTTAACCTTCTTGACATACCCATTAATTACTCGTGAACAATTACTCGGCATTTCCACTGAACCACAGTGAACAACTATCGCTCGTCTTTTAGTTGTTTCAACTTTTTTCACTGGGGTACTCCATTGCTCTGCAGCATTATTTTCTAGGCCATTTAGTTGCCTGTCGCCATTTTCTTGGCTCTCTCTATCGTTATTCACTAGGCTTATTTCCCTAGTTTCCCTCTGCTTCAACAGGAATTTCTTTTTACGCCTCCTTGGGGCAATTACGTCTGCCATCAGACACTCTGCATTATTTACGGTATGAAAAAATACTTCTCTTTTACTTTGACCGTGCAATTCTTGCACATCATGAAACGGCACTTTAACTCCGTCAAGAACAATGAATCCTTCTTTAAAATCAATCACGGCATCTTTCAAAATATCTCTACCGAGGATTACATCATAATTAAATTCGCCATCTTTCAACATTAAAGCGCTAGTATTTATTTCTTTATTATTAGGCAGGGTAATACAAAGATCAAGTTCGCCAGTTACCTGGCTTTTCGAATTTACACCCCTGATACTCAAAGCACTAGGCTTAATTCGCTCGTTAAGGCCTTTTAAATTCCGGTAACTCACTAGACACCTATCGCTTCCACTGTCAATCAGAGCGCTCATCAATCGTGTATCATTACGCAGAATAATCGTAGGCTTTTTAGATCTCCGCAAAGAAAATAAACCATTGCTTTCTTTTCTCAAACGACCTTCTTTCATTATCGTCGCTGACAAACAAACTTCTACAGGTAATTCAGAATTTGCACCTACATCAAGTTCTTGTTCACCTAGTAATTCGAACTTATTTTTACACGGAAAAAACGGATCCACCACTTCAGTCGACTTAGTCATAGTATCTGGCTTTAAAACCACCACATCATTGGTAACGGGGGGTGTAGAATTACCCTCGGGCATTGGTGAACACTCCCTCTCTACATCAACACTCTCCAAGTCGTCTGAATTCACTCTAAAAAATCATCACTCTCAGGAGCTGCAGCGTAATACGCTTCACCCCTACCGCGGCCTCTACCGCGCGAATTACATTCACGGGCAAAATGCCCAACCTTGCCACATCTAAAGCAAGCATTACCACGGAAACTTTGTTTATTCTGACCTCGTTTCATACACATCTTTTGAACGTGACCAAGGGTATTACAGAGTGAGCAGAAAGGTTTTTGTTTTGTCCGTTCACTACTAATCTCTTCCACGGACGCTTCGTTACATTCCATTGAACCAAGAGGTCTATCGCCAAAATAGGCATGCTGTCTTCCACGAGAAAACCTCGCAGGTCTCCAACCTGGTCGTATAAACGGTCTCCGTCTCTGAAAACGTCGGTTGTTCTGTTGTGAGTTATAGTAAACGTCGGCAAACGATTCTTGTTCGTCACTCACAGTTTCGTCAGGCACGTCCACTAGATAAGTTTCCCTAGTCGGGTACGAGTGCTGAACACTAGGCTTGTGCGCAATTATTTGTCTACTCTCAGGGTTATTTCGCACAGCGGAGACAATACGAGCCAAAAGCTCTTCAGACGTCAAAAATGGGCGCGAAAATATTTTTTTTGGAAAAATTTTCCTCTAATAATGGGGCTAAAATCGCTGTAGCTAGACTGAACACAACCAAATCTCCTGCAAACCTTTTCAATTCATTAGCATTCGCACTAGCAACGACAAAGGGATTTCTCTGTAACGCCACGTCTGGACTATTTAAGATATGGTCACTTAATTTTCGGATCTTAGCCATTGCGGTCACTAACTGAGCAGCTAATCCTTCATTACGCAAAAGTTGGAGCTGATTTAAATCACACGCTAGCGCATGTACTGACCGCTCGCCCTTAGAGACATAAATATCATCCAGAATTTCCACAACCTGGTCAAAAGAATAGTTAATATCAGGATGTACTAATTTTGTAACAACACCGTTGAAGTCACCAACACTTTTGTGTGCGCTTCGCACGAGCAATTCCTTTCTCGCTTCATCAGACGTGATGTCAGGAAGTAAACACATGTATGCCTTGAGGTTGGCAATGTGAGTTCGAAACGTTTTTGTCTCACAGAAGTCAGGGTCATGACCTCTTTTTCGGCCACGGTACAAGGGAAGCTCGGCGTTTGAAAGTATGGTACTGCCTCTTTGCAACATCGTAGTTACTCCACTACTAGCAGAATGACCACTACTACTAGGCATTGTAACTACACTCGGTGTACTGAACGTTACAGTTTGAGTCGTCATGACGTTAGACAGAACTGTGGTAGGCACCGGGCCTGGCGTTGTTGTTGTGGTAGGTATCGTAGTACTATAATTCGGCACTGACACCCGCCCACTGCAAGTCGTGGTTGCAACAGAACGAATAAACTCGGGTTCGGAATCACTATCTGCCATCGTATGTCACGACAAGAAAAGGGTTACACCACTAAAATCACCCCTCACAAAAGAGAAACAATTACACGTTAGAAATCCACATCAATAAATTGTAAGAAATTAAGTACTAATACCTTCCTACTGATACAGAATATAACACTAGCAAAAAAAAATAAAAGAACTTGTTACGAACTCTCTACAAGAATACAACTGTACTGATCTTTAAACAATTGAAAATCACACAGAGCACTGCGGCAGAACATCCGACCTGGCTACATAAAAAACAAAACCAGAAAATGTGCTGTACTCAACTGGTTTCACAGCAGTTCAGCGGATGCCGCAGCTGATGCAAGGTCACGCGCTGTCGTGCGCACCGCCACAGCCGTCGAGGTGTCGAGACGCGCCAGCTGATGCCAAGGTCACACTCTGCAGACCGCTCTGCCACTGCCGTCTAGGCGACGAAACGAGCCAGCTGATGCCAAGGTCACGCGCTCAACGCTTGGAGTCGGTAGAGTAACAGCGCTTGCACTGCACTGAGCACGTACTGCTTGAGAGCGTTCGAAGTCCCTCACTGCACGTTATTAGCACCGCTCACAGTTTATTAAAATACTTATACTAACACTGTTCAGTATGCAACCTGGTATCACAGACACCACGCACTACGTCGTCGTAGATGTTGTACACTCTCGTCGTTCGTAGAATGTTCAATCACAATTGCACGGATGAAGTGAAACTCGTAGGCGACCACGGCACTCCTACTGCCGATCTCGGTGGAAGTTGACGCAAAGTTGCAGGTTGCAGAAGTCTCCGTCTCTTTCCAAAGACAGACGTACATTGCAGGCGTCACCAAGTGGTACGTGGAACTCCAGATTGTATGTATTTCGCAGCGTTTCTTCGGAAACACGTCGCACAATTATACGAAATACGTTATCGTATGCTTCTTGGACTTCTCTTCCTGTGACTCCCTCGTTTTCCATATTTTTCCGTCGACGTTGTCAGACTGATCCACTTCTCACGGAGTGATGCGCAGACTCCCTCTCGTAGAAAGCACAATTAATTTCCGTCACCAGACGATCTTCTTTTGAAATTTTCGACGTAACCACCGCCGTCTTGATTCGCCGAAGTCACTGTATCTCCTGTACTTCACAAGCACAATATCGTTACGTCGTGGGCCCGACACTGAAATGGCCACCAGTGTAACGCCCGAAGGGTTATAACTTCAAAGGGGTAGAGACAACGCTGGTAACTGCGATGATTTACTTGTAGAGGTGTTGTACAGGGGAGGAACACGGACCAAATGCGACTCTAGAAACCGCGCACGTCTTTATATAGCTCTAATGTTTTGCTGACTAAGCTAGCGCATTGCGGTACCCCGCAACAGGTCGTTGAACTCGCTTACATCCGAACATATGTATGCCTAACTGCGCAACTGCGCCGGTACAAATCCAAAGCAAACTACTGTACATATCAAAGTATTAATACTAATTACAGGATGCCTAACACAGGAAGGAGATTGAAAATTCTTCACTAAAAAATATATATATCCCTTTAACGCCCAAGTGGACTGTACGGTCCTTTTTCAAAAATAACAATATATTGTATTTCTTGTTCAATTTGCTTACTACTGTGTTCTTTGAAGTTTTGAACTTCACTGCGGAGTGGCAGTTCCTTCCTCATCTTGATAACAGTGACTACCTAATGCCAGTGTCGGTTTAGTGATAGTGGTTGTCATAACGGTAATATGAGTATAAAAATGTGGGCGTTAAAGGGATATATATTTTAAACACTGCTGAAAATCATGAATATTGCACAAATTATAAAATAATAATTTAAATGACTTATAAGAGGTATAGTGAAGGGGTCATCAATTGGGGACACACGGACACGTTCACCGGAAATCTATGCACCAGTGTATTTCCTCACAGCATTCCCCGCACATACTAACAGCTTTCAAGGAAGAAAGTTCAGACAAGATAACAGTTCAAGGAGAAACTAATAAATGCTTAAAATACTGATAGCAGTGAGACAAAAATATAGTCTTTACCATAACAAAAAATACATATTTCAACAAAAAGAAGGGATACCAAACCATCAGCTCTAGCCTTTAAATTCTGTCACAAGGGGAACTACTTCCCATAAATACAATAGTGGCATCCCCTGAGGTAAATAATCCCCTGAGGAATATTTACCGAATAATTTATAGTGACAAAGTAACTTTACACTCACTTGAAGTTGCAACAATGTTTGTGACCACATAAGTTCTCCAATGTGGTGATGGTGCTACACAGTCTCTTATTTTCAACTCCAAATCTTCTGAAGGCCAATAGCAAAGAGTCTTTTTCTTCTTTTGTATAAGCCAGCTTGATGGCACCGCTCTATTTGAGCATCACTAAATGTAACCATAGAAAATTTCATTTTAGTCAAAGACATCTCTGCACTTGGTTTAATCTGCAACATAGATCATGGCACAGGTAGACACAGATGTTATATTTTTAAATATAAAGAATGTTCATCAGGCTATTTTTTCAAAGTTCATGTAATGAATGCACTCAATATGGCACATTAGACATCTAAAGCAGCAAAATAGCAATATGCATATTTTTCTTCTGGGTATGAGGTAACACCATGACTTTTTTTGAAAATTCTGCCAGGGTCACAACTTTTTCTTTTCTTCTCCCAGACACCCAATAAATACCTAATGAATTTGACTCTACAGGTTGTTGAAAAAAGTTCTGGCTAGTAGAAAATGCTTGAAAAGAAAAATAAATCTTAGAATTTCTTTGCAGTATCTTCCTAATAATTCCAATTTCACCAGATTGAAGCATCACACAATTATCACGGCTTGGTACTGTTCCAGCACTTAATTTTGTATCATTGACGCGTACGTTTTTATAGAGATTAAAATCATCTTCCTCACCAATTTTTTTACAAAGTCTAGGTAGCTTTCCACTAGAAGTTTTTTCACATATCTTACTATTCAGCACACTCACTCTTTCTGAAATTTGGTGCAGAGGCTTGTAGCCGGATCTGACGCTTCTCTTAATATGACTTCCAAGATATGATTCATAGGGGAAACATGAAATTGTTTCTAGATTTCCATACTTTAGATAGTCTTGAGGAAGATGTATGATACTATGAATATTGTATGACACAAAATCAACCCCATACAACTGAGCACTTTGCTCTACAAAGAGTTTGAGCATTTTTGTAACTTCATTCATGTTGCACTGCATGTTATCTGTTAAGAGATATCTCATTGAAGCTGATAATAGTAAGAAATTGTAAAATTTCTCTTTTGATATTATTGATTCATGAGAGAAAATTACTATGCCGGCATACAGAAGAAATGTTCTGAATTCAGTGGCTTTCCACCTTGAAAGATTTTTAAAGCCACCTTCAAATTTCCTTGAAAAGTCAGATGGGATGCAATTTGATATTGAATTCAGCTGTTCCTCAAATAAGGCTTTTTGGTGCACACTTAAATGACTTTTTTTGGTTTCGTTTGCACTGCTGGAAAATAACCTCTTTAGTATTCTTTTCATGACACCAACTGGACACATATGCATATAATCAAGCACAAATCCTGACACCATTGGAAATTGCAATTCTGACTGCAGTGGCGAGAGCGAATCTATTTCATGATGGCTGATATCTGTTCTTTCGTTGAATGAAACATCAGAGCGAAGAGGAGCATTGGTATCCAGTAACGTTACGTGCCCTCCATGGTACTGACCTGCTTGGGAACAGCGCTCACAACTATTGTAAGCTGTGTGCGTCACTATATTTTTCAGGTAGGATCGCATGGGTGCATCACAGACAAATGGCCCTATGTTCAAATCTAGATTTAAGCTGTTTTTTACATTTTGTGCAAATTGCTTAAGTTCTTCAATGAAGATATCAAGAAAAACTTTGGGGGCTGACAACTGTTTATTAGTTGAATTTGTGGTGAAAATCCCCACTGTCACAATTTGTTTTGGGCATTCTTGAATTCTGGAAAGAATGGGATAAGTTGAGTAAAGTCTGGAGTTGGCATATACTGGGATGCCATCAATATTTACAGCCATGTTAACACGTTCCAAATTTGGATTTTGGACTTTGAGATTTTTCAAAATTTTTGTGAAAGAGATCTGCCAATTCAAAAGCATGGAATATTCCCCAGAATCCATTTTTACTATTTCATATTTCTGACGTTCTTTCAGTCCTTCACTAGTTTTAGGTAGTTCTGGGAAATCCTTCGATAGTTTATGGAGGAGCCGAGTTATGCAATCATTTGGAATGCTTTCTTCATCATTAGCCCATTCTTGAAGGCACCTTTTCAGCTTCAGTGAGCACAAATTTCCACACTGCTGAGTCTGAGTTGAACTAGAAATTTTGCATTCTGGTTCAGGTTTAGTAGTTGAACTGTCAGATTTGCTTGCATCAGATTTTCTGGAATCATCCGACTTGTATACATCAGAGCTGTTTGAATCAGAAGTAACATTTGGGTCATATGGAGCAATTGATATCCTACCCACAGAGCTTGCATCACCAATGTCAAGATTTTCTTGGCACTCACTAGCAGCATTTTCAGCATTATGCTCATTACATTCAACACATTCAGGAAGTGCCACTTAATGCTTTTCTGAATTAAGAAGAGCTCCAATTCGCCTTCTTTTTTGTCTGATTTTCAATTCACTGAAGGTTTTTCGAAGCATACTGGAAACAGTCAAGACTTTCCAATTTAGTGAAAGATAGTTCCTACTTTTTTTAAATAAAATGATACAAATATAATAAAATAATAAAAGGGAACAATGTGACTTTATAACTTTCAATAAGAATCAGCTGGTTTTAAGTAAGAGCTCCTGCACTGTGAAAAGAATTTTTTACACATCATATATAGTGTAGTACTGAAAAGATTCCACACACTAAGAAATATGGCTCAACCATATAAATACTTAACATGCATATTTCTCTCCAAAAAATGTATATCTACCATAGGAGTATAAATTCAATTGAAAAACATTTTGATATGTAATAAGTGGCAGCTTCTGTAAAAAATACTTACTATTACTTGACAGAAAAAATTATATTGTGAGCCTGTACAAAAAAATTGCCAAATCTGAACAGTGAAATCAAGCACCAAAAAAATCAACAAATGAAGACAATCAACAAATATAGATATATAAAATATTTCTCTGAAATGATCCTCAGTCAATGTTTTTTACAATTATTGTTTAACACCACATAGAAACACTTTAGCAGCAAGATTATTGCCTCAAAATTAAAAACCTTATTCACCCATTGTTTGAGTTATAAGATAGACTTGTTCCAAAAATTTAAAAAAATATTTTACTATGATACAGTTTAAAAAGAATTACTAACAAAACAGAAAATTTTTAATAGAGTTTATAACACTTACATACTGCAATTGGCACAGTAACGCACAAAAAAAATTAAGAAGGGCTAGGCTATGTCTTAAATGTGTGATAAAAGCTATTCAAAAAACAACCAATTGATTAATTGCCATTTTCATAGATTTTTCCCTTTTTGTTATTCTCAAGCGGCTTCATTGTTAACCTAACCTAACGTGATACTACTCAGTTCCCATTCAAAGAAGCTCACACTGAGCAAAAATGGCAACAAGAAAAGCAAATACATGTAAATGAGATGTATCAAGTTTATTTTATTCAATAAAATTTAAATCTAAAGTAACTTCACACAAAGCAAGCATAATTTAAGTTTCTGTATTAAATGAGTGAATTTAACTGTTTGAAATGTTGCTTGATACATATATTTAACACTATGTTTACTTGTGCAATAAAAATTTCTTAAAATTAGAATAATTTATCCACATATATTGCAAAAAAACACCATAGAACTTCAATTACAGTTTTGCTTGATTTTTCCATATGCAGGGGAAGTACTAATAATCTGAACGACGTTTACAGAACACAGAATTCAAAACACGCCGTACATTATTCAACCTGCGTACTAGTACACCACCGTCTCATGATTTTAAACGTCAAGTTTATGGCAGGCTGTAAATCACAAAACATTTGCTTTCAGAAGCACTTTGTTTTTTGGTCAATGCACCTGTCACCCCAGCACAAATGAAACGATTCAACTGAAAGTAACATTTCTAGCTTTTAATATTATATACGATCAAATTTTACCCAACCACACAATATACTGTTTTTAACCACAGCCCAAGCTACACACTACCAAATACCAACTGCAATCGCAAGAACTAAATGTAACCCGTCTACGCGCCAATTTTCACAAATACCAACCTTAGAAAATGTAACAAAACTCAATCAGAGCAGCCAATAGAATAATCAGAAGATAGTTTGCAATTCCAGTAGTTTCATTTATGAATCATAAGTACAGTAAAATAACATAAAAGAATGTATTTTTATGTGATATTGAACTTTATTTGGGACATTACACGCACACA
Organism: Morinoia aosen; assembly: GCA_030386875.1. Classification (NCBI taxonomy): domain Eukaryota; kingdom Metazoa; phylum Arthropoda; class Malacostraca; order Amphipoda; family Talitridae; genus Morinoia; species Morinoia aosen. The sequence continues at coordinate 36,198,219 of CM059579.1, read as the reverse complement.
ATATTACTAAGTACGGTTTTGTACAAATTTCCACAACGCTGAGTCATGGTAAATGCCCTTTAAAAATATGATTAATACCTGAAAACATACTTCAAAACTTTCTGACTGCAACAGGTTTACTAGATTTTAAGTTCAATTCGAATTGCGAAGCAAAACAGATAGTTCAAAAGGAGCATTGTGAGCTATTATTTTAAAAACTTGACTATTGTTTAATACGCAAGCGCAAACCTGAAATGAAAACCCCAAGTTGGATTTTTTTGGTACCTAATTTATAAAACGTAGCACTTGAATGAGCTCTGTAACATTCTTTTTCATGATTTAGGCAGACTTTCATCATATGTGTTCCTTATTTTAATTTTTCCTCTCTTTCTCAACTTGGAAGCAGCGTATTTAACAATAATTTCATATATAACAATTGAATGCGAAAGCTTGCTAAAAAATACACGTCCACTTTAGTACTCCAGTGGCATATATTCATATATATTTATTTGTAAATACGCATATATTTTCCATTAATATGCAGATAGTAATCATAAACAGTTTAAATAGTTGGATAGCTTTAGATAAATGTAAATTTTCTCAGATAACCGAATAGGCCCGTGTTATCACTAGACGACCTACAACCCCACAAATGTTCAGATAATGAAGTAAATTCCTGAGCATCGAGTATTACGTATATTTACTTGTATAGAACGATTCAATACTTTGCGTGATTTGAAGATTAAAAACTTGTAATGCAGTGTGACTAAACTCCTATACTTAAACTCTAATAAGGTTAAAATTCGAATTAGGAAGTGTATAGTACTCCACCTTTTGAACAGGCGAAAAAATAGTAATGTCGCAATCTTAGCATTTTCATTTACGATATGTTTTTCGTTAAAATGATCAGACTGTATTTCCGATACTTATTTTTCAAAAAAGACAGCAGAACTCTTATAGACATGAGAAAACTATTAACAGGTTGCAAAACTTGTAAATAGTATGTAAATGGCGTTTACAAAAGCAATGCAAGTGTGTGCAATATTGTGAAATGAATGTAAAAATTTAAGCAGCGCAGTCGCACTTGTAGTTTGAATTTTTTTTTTTTGCATTTTTATGCAATATGTTGTATAAAAATTTATACATTCAGCGGCGATATAAATCGATAAGTACAATAGCCGCCTTTTCGGCGATAAAATCGCTTGAGTAGACAAACACAGGCAATTTTTGCAATTTTATGCAATATTTTGTCTAAAAATGCATACATTGAACGGCGATAAAAATCGATAAGTAAAATAGCCGCCTCTTCGGCGATAAAATCGCTTGGGCGGCGATAAACATGCATGCTCCGGCTAAAAGGTTAGACTGGGATGGCTTGAATATCAGTGAAAGATATTTCAGTTGCAACTGAGGTGTGCAAAAAGAGGAGAGGAAGACATCATTCAGCATGGACAGAAGTGAATATGAAATTTTTGCGCAAAGTGCGTAGAAAAATAAAGTTGAAGGAGGTCTATGAAATAAGATCAAAGTCCACGAAAGGGTGCAAATTGCATAACAACGTCATTCGCGTACAGAAGATATCTGCTCATGCACGAGGAGGGTCAGGGATCAGGTTTAGAAGTTTTTACGTTGCATAAGAGAGAAAAATTGAGGAAACTCGCAAATACGATCACCGTCATTGAACATACGAGAGATTTTAAATATAGGAGTTGAAAGCTGGATCTTAGGGCGGCTGTGTACTGTAGCTGTTCTAGCCAAGTTTCCAGAATAAAACGTGCAAATAGGACGCGATTTTCACCGCATTCGACCTGGGAAAGGTCCAAAACGCGCTTTAATTCAACCCTTGTAAGCTAGTAGAGTTCAGCTCTCGAAGGACGATGTACAGTATTTTGAAAATTGAAGCTTCGCTGTACTTGCAAGGTATATTCATTCATTTTAAGTAGTGCGGTAGGACCGAAGGACACGAGATAAAGATGGTAGAATGTAGTCACGTAGCGATTCGGCCGAAGAATTTAAGTTGCTACGAAATTAATTAGGGGCAAAATTTTTTTCCAGTTTAAAACTTCTAAGTTCAACGGCTTGGAACGATTCAGTTACGAGCCTGGTTTTTGTAATTGGATCGTTCCGAGAGACGTCACTAATAGTTTAGTATGCGGAAACCGCATTCGGGATTCTGCATTTGAGAGTCACTTTCATAGTAATGTTAGTAATTATAGCGATAATAATAATTATGATAAAACAAAAGGTTTTACGAATATTAGTATTTGTTATATTTAAATATTGAAAATTGCGCTAAAATAGGACATCCTAATGCGGGCCGAGTCGCTCAGTCTGGAATATTTGCCGACGAAATGCAATCAATTTATTAATCTTATACCGATAGCTAATCTTCTGACTTAATTAAAGACTGTCACAGAACATATTTGACTAGTATTATTCAATGCAGTCGGGCGACTCAAAAATTTGGGGGTATGTCAGCCAAGTTAGAACTCAAACGGATTCAACACGTTCCCGGCGTGTTGGGGCACATATGTATCAACAGGTTAATTGCCTAATTACGTCCCAGTAAAAATGCAATTTATATCCGTTTCGCAATATATATGAAAATTTGGTTTCGAACAAGGTGAAATGATGTCTAATTTTATTTTTCGTTTTCATTAGGAAGAATTAAAAATTTTCGAGTTGGAAAATTTATTTACGAATTTTGCAACTAAATACCTAACGAACAAACAAACTTAACAGCCGCAGAAATGCTGGGAGCGTGTCAATATTCGAGAAAATTATGCTAGCATTATGCAGCGCGGGGAATTTGGTGTAAGAAGTGCGGCTGACAAGGTAGTGCACATTGCTGAATGGCTCCGTACATAGAGTGCTAGGCAATAACTGTCTTTACTGAGGCCTAAGCCAAATTATAGAAAAGATTACTTCGTTATGAAAGAAATATATATCAATGACATCCCCAAAATTGTACAAAAATTCCGAATTCGATCAATGATAAGTTAAAAATTGTATGCTGTTTCTAAACCTTTTCACAAATCATACATGTGGGAACGATTATTGTTCAAAGTGCTCGTCATAGCCGTGTGTCTTTAGGACCTGCCTCTGTGCGGGCAAACGAGAGTTCGAGGCCCGGCGCTGGTAGCGATTTTCTCTGTTGGGTATAGGGAAAATTTCTAAGCACAATACCCCACTCCAACCAGGTGTCTGAAATGGGTACCGGTCTTGGCCTGGGGAAAGCGTCATGGCGTAAGTTATAAGGCATTTGAAAATCCAATATGAGGTGATATGTATCAGGCTTGAAATTGGAAAAAAGCATCCGTAGATGCCGTTGTTTGTTTTGTTTTTGTTTGTTATATTGGGTTTCTTTTTTTGAAATACAGTATACAGGATTTATTACCAGTAAAATATTTTCGACTTTAGCAAACCATTTTACAATCTGGCAAGCAAAATATCTAAAATGAAGAATTTTTGCACAAAAGCTTGTGTTGCAGTATCGAAAATGCTGAACTCGAGCCGAAAATTATGTTCCCACTTTCAAACAGCCAAGCAACAGCTAATGATCCTTAAACTTGAAAATTTTCTGCATTGTCAAGTCATTGTTAAAATTCCAGATCAATGCGTTGCTAAGTTCTTTACACTTCGTGCCACCCACCTTGTGGCAGTCTGAGGTAGGCACTTTGACTTGTACGTTGAATTTTCTCCAGATGAAAATGAAGGAGTGGAACTCCAACGTCACGTGCGAAGTTGGCACCACCACAGTGGCATTACGCTTACGGAAGCTGCGTTGTGGATAAATAAAAATTATGCAAACATGAACTATTCATTTATGTATGTATAATAGTATGGGATCTTTAGCAGATAAGCCTCGCCACTAACAACACATAAGTTCACCCACTTGTAACTTTCGAAATAATGAACCTATCTACTTCAAATTACTCTCAAACAAAAGGTTGAAACATTATTTCGTTCTGAACGTACGCGAATAATGCCTTTCACACCGGAACCTTTAGAGTAGGTGAACTCAAAATTTATCACTTTATGGACCACATGTAGGGTGGCAGATGCGCGCCAGTTCAATTTTCGGTCGCTGACAGCTTAAAACAAAATGTGGCTCGCAACAAATTGCTTTAATTAAAACTCGGCTCTCGAACTCGAAATTTTACAAAGTAAACTTCTAACCTTTCCGCGAGTTGATAAGTTGACGATGAAAAAAAGTGAGCTGATGTGTTGATGATGGACTGCTGCAACACTGTGCCGAAACTCAGGTGTGTAGAATGTTGTCGAAATGTTCATCTCCTTCTTTAAAAGAGCATTATATAGTTTATTCAAATCGAGCTGCGATACGTCGTCTCATCTTATTGTTGCGCCTAGGTATAACTCAGCTTTTAATATTTTATCAAGATCTTTTGCAAAAATGAATGAAGGTTTTCATATAAAAATTCCACAATAATATCACATTAGTTTAATCTTCAATATAATACACTTCGACAATGTGCGAGTATTGAGGCCATTACACTTGAAGTTTTGAGATTTAGGTTCATGTCAAACGTTGTATCGCTTCAATTTCTGGACATGAGGTTGGTAGAACATCCGAGGCCCATTTCCCACTGAGCTAGCAAAGCAGCATCTAGCAAGCTCGCATGAGCTATCTAGCAAACGGTCTGCGAAACTAGTAGGTAGGAATAGCATTGTCACCTCGAATGCTGGATGCTAGATAAAACTGGATGCTAGATTCTGTAGGATACATTATTAGGTATAGCGCTCATAGGGGGAAATTGTGAGGTTCCGAGTTGAGAGGTAGCCTTCTGCTTATTGAAATAAAATGTTTTTTATTCGGACCTTCTTATTTTGATTCACTGCTGTCCTGTTTTTCATAAACCTCTAACTTTCTTCTTCCGCATTCATCTTGCTTCATAGCTATCATTTTTGACCGTTACTATGTGCGGGGGTCTTGCGTGGGCACTGTGCCGCTAGGGGTGCGGCCTTGGTCGTGGTAAGGAAACTCGGAGACGTTTTCTTAGGTGTTTACTTGATGGAGGTGACGAGAACGATAGCACCAAGACTAAATTGTCAAGTGCTTATAAAGGCTCTGGTACGCATGGATGGGGGTTGTACCAACGGGGGCGTACATACCTCCCCATCCCTCTTTCAAAGTGAGGTACTTATCGCAAAATTTTTTTTTAATTTTTATTAAGTGATTAAAAAAAAATTTCATATATGGAATTAATCACTACTAACGTAGCAAATTGGTTGCTCCTCAGCGGGTGATTGTTGGAAGTTAAACATCTCAAAAATCACAATATTGACCAAAGTTATTTTAAGTATAAGTAAGCGTGTTTTTTATCCATAATACACCTTGTTTTATTTTTAACAATAACAACAGAATAAAGAAACGCACTAACGCAAACGGGAAGAAAGAAGGCAGCAACTGGTTCACAATAATAATGCCTCTTCTTCCACAGTATGAACTATAACGCATTAATTAGTATATAGAAACGCATTAACGCAAGCAGGGAAGTAAGGAGGCAACGATTGGTTAACAATAACAATGCCATCTTCTTCAACAGTGTAAACTATAACACGAGTTCCTACACTACTACTACTATGGAAAAATAAAAATCGTCAGTATTTTAGATTAAGGGATTATAAATAAAAACGCCAGGTACAAGGTTATAAAAACACAATTAAAAAAAACTGAATATCGATACGTTTAAATTCAATAATTTTAAATAACATTTCGCATTTAACCTCGATCGATTTAACATGGATATGAAAAATGGGTGTACACGTCCGTGTACTTGAATAGTCGCAAGTTTGGCATCGTTCCCTGTCTCACATAGAGAAAACGGAGAACTACTTTCAAGGTTAATTGGAGTCAAAGTTCTTGACTGCGCCCTAAGGTTAATTACAGTCCAGGCTTCAATGTTTGTTGACAGACAATCGGACTCATGCGGTCTCGGACAGACACCGCGCCGGAGTTGGAGGTATTATTTTTTTTAACTATTATTGAACAAGTTGGAAGCTTTCAAAGCTTTGAATGACTATCAGACTATTAAATTAAAGCAAACGATGGTGTGAACGCAGAGGTAATAGTAGATTGTGGAACTCATAAGCACTTAAATTACTTGTAGGGCTATTCTATGATTATAAAGACATCGACTAGGCATCGAGTAAACATTTGGTTATATGAAATATGTTTAAACGGAACATTTTTCAGCAGAGCTGCACTCTATTTAATGGGGTTTGATACGTTTACTAAGAACCGAAATATACCATATTTATTTCCAAATTTGGTTATACCTCCGTTGACAGCATTTCGAAAGTCGTTGTCAGCCTTGGCATGTTAGCCCGCGCCGGTCGTTTTGGGTGCCTAGGCCATTTCAAGATGGGTTGCAAATTTATTACTACGTGTCCCCCTACAGTTACAGTGGTTACATTTCTGATAATGTTGCCTTCGTTTTGAGGATGTTTCGACGTAACTGAAAATCCTCTTGTTTTATGCGCTCGGCCAAAAGCTCCATTTGCTTTCGCAAATAATAAACTAGGACTGTTAGGGTTATCATGACTATGATTAGGATCATGAGAAGCACATCACTCACTCGGTCTGGTATCCAGTCCGTGTTACTGTTTGCTGCTATCCAATCGTTGGTTATTTGGCCTTTAGTGTCAACTAAAGCTGCAGTTAGTGTGTCGACACTGATACTACTTATCTTGTTGCCCATAATGTAATGTTTCCCGTATTTAGTATTTGAAGTGGTGATTGTTTACTCGTGGATCTGCCACCCGGATCTGCAATGGATACAAAACCAAGACTATTAGCATGGCCACAAATTTTTATAATCTTACACACCCAATGAAACATATAATCCTAAACACAATTATAAGTGCAATTAAAATATAAATGTATTCGTTGTTTAAATTTGAAAGTTAACAGTGAAAGTCTAACTATTAACTGAGATTTATTAAATGCTAACTGAACTACTAACTATTTCTGAAACAGTTAACTGAATGTGAAAACAATTTGAAGTGAAAAACTATTAAACTGATTGTCAATCAAAATAAGTTAACAACAGTGTTCAGTTTCAACCCGGAAGTTTCTCACGATATATTCACGATGTATTTCGAATAATTTGTTGATGTCCTCAAGTCGCGAGGTTGATTTTTTCATCAACATTGGTGCTCTGTTGATGTGATGCATTTAGCAAATGCGGAACTCGCCCATCATTTTTAATTGGCTGTTCAGCATCAAAATTTGAACGTAATTATTGACTGTTGTGAAACACATCAATTCCACAGATCGTGAGAACATTCGTTGAAGGATCTTCTCTGTGATATTCGTTAATCTTGACTTTTACTAACAAACTTGAACTTTAACACAGGGTAACCTGTTTAGAAGGTTAATTCCTTTGCTGCTAGCAATGAAAATCGCTAATACTAGAACACACGAGATTATTGAGCACAAGCATACAGGTGATTAATATGAAACGAGATATAGCATATACGAGATTAATATGATGCGCAGGAAGTAACGCAAAGTAGATACTTAATAATTAATTTACCTAATACATAGTCACACTTTCGTATTTTTAGCAAAATGGTAACTTGTCACGTCTGAAACGTTATAGTCGCAAAAATAGTTATAGGTGAAACAATACGTTGTAACGTTGTCATTTCCTTTTACTTAGGGGCAACACATGGTTCATGTTACTTTTATGGATTTTATCTCCTATTTTGATTTCAACCCAGTGTCCTTTGACTTTCGTAATTAGACCAGGACCCTGCCATGTAAGCTGAAGCGTGTTTGTTTTGTAATTATTCTTTAACAAAACCCTGTCACCTATTCTGAAATCTTTGTCCCTCCTTTTTAAGTTCTGGTACATTGTACGTACAGCCGTATTATTCAAAATAAGATTTCTAACGTTTTCTACGGTTCGCGCCGCTTCCCTTGCACGAAAATTCACTAAGTCAATTTCGTCATCGTAACTGTATGAAATGGGGAGATCTTCCCCGCTGAAAAATGGGCATGTGTCCCTATTGAACAATACATAACTAGGTGTATCACCTAAAGTAGAATTATATGCGTTGTTGATGGCGTTCTGCACCATCTACAAACAATGGTCCCATTCGGTATGAGACAGGGAATTACTATATAGTTTTAGTAAATTGGTTATTTTTTGTTATTTCGTTCAACAATCGCATTTGAATGGGGGCTAAAAGCTAGAACTTCTTTTTTAGCAATAGCGTGAATTTTCGCAAATTGTTTCACTGCTACCGAATTAAATTCAACTGCGTTGTCACTTATTAGAGTTTTAGGGTACCCGAATACGGAGAAGCAACTTCCTAAACATGATATTACTGTGTCTGTTCGACGGTTAGAGGTAGCGTATAACCTACAGAAACGTGAAAAAAGGTCTATCACAACCAATATGTATTTATTCCCACTATCGGTAGTTTTAAGGGGACCAAGAAAATCCATAGAAACTACTTCAAACGGTTCATTTGCTATCGGGGCTGTTAATATTTTAATAGGTACGGTAGGATTTGCTTTAAGAAGTTTGCACACTTCACAATCCTGAACAAATTTTCTTATAACCGTTTTCTCTAAAATATTGAAGTACTTTAGCCTAAACTTGAATAGCGTATGCAACGCATCTGTATGGTACATATAGTGTATGCTTAAGATTGCTTTATTCAACAACGAAGCTGGCATTACCGCTGTTAGTATTGTTGTAATTCGGGAGTCAATGCGTCTTCGTCGGTACAATATGTCATTGACAATTAAGTAACTCGGTAAGTCACTAATTGTAGACGTACTTTTATGAAGTAATGCTTCTCGAACTTCAATACAAAAGTTATCCAGCTTTTGCTCGTCAGTGAACTCTTTTAAAGTCCATGAGATTTCTTTTTCTGTCGGGACATAGTCAATTAATTTTGGTGTCAACATGTCGTTATCGTGTGATTGCATCGTCTGGTCAGTGAGAACGTCTTGCTTTGCTTGTGTCTTGGCTCGCGTCTGCGCTATACATGTCTCAGATTCAAGTTCAGACATTAATATGTCACAGCTTTCTAATTCTTTAATTGTGAGCTGATCATTGTTGTTTGGTAGCCTACTTAGGTAGTCAGCTACGACATTTTGTCTACCTGGTAAATAATGAACAATAGGGTCGTAAGAATGTATGTTTATACACCATCTGGACATTGTGGTGTCGTCTGGCAATTTTCGTGTGAATAGAGGTGTTAACGGACGGTGGTCCGTATACACATGGATGGGATACCCAATAATTAGGTATTTGAATGCTTTAAGAGCACTATAAATTGCGAAGAACTCTTTTTTCGTGGTTGAGTAACGTTTTTGTGTTGAATTTAAAGTTTTGCTGAAATATCCAATTGGACGCATTAATTTATCGCCAGAATCTTCGGGCTGCATCAAGACAGATCCTATGGCAAAACTTGATGCATCAGTAAATATGTGAAATGTCTTTGTAAAATCAGGGTGTCGTAAAACAGTGTCAGAAGTCAGAGCTGCTTTTATGTAGTCAAAACTTTTTTGACAGTCGTTTGTCCAGTCGAAAATAACACCTTTCTTTAACAACCTGTACAGGGGATTAGCAATCACTGCAAATTGAGCTATGAAGTTGCGGAAATAGTTTGCTACGCCAAGGAATTGCTGCAATTCTTTTACGTTTGTTGGGGCTGGACAATTTTGCAATTTCTCTGAGTATTTACAATGTATACCCTCTGCCGAAATAATATGACCTAAGTACTCTATTTTTTTCTTGAAAAATTTACATTTTTCGAGTTTGACAGATAGTTTGCCGGAACGGAGCGTAGAGAGGACAGTTTTAATATCGCACAAATGTTGCTCATTATTTTTTGAGTAAATTAATATATCATCCATGAATACAAAGCACAATTTTCCTGAAATAGGTGCTAGAACAGATGACATTACGCTTTGCAGTACGCTCGGACTCGAAGCGAGTCCGAACGGAATGCGCCTAAAATGATATTTTTGATAATTTACACTAAATGCCGTATATTTCCGACTTTCCTGTTCTAATTCTACCTGATGAAAGGCACTTTTTAAATCTAGAGAGGAAAATACGGTATTGCCACCAAGGGTAGACAATATTTCGTCCACTCGTGGTATTGGATAACTCTCCTTGATCACTATTTTATTAAGGGCTCTGAAATCTATCACGGGTCTAATTTCACCCGTCTTTTTTTTACCACGATAATTGGGAAATTGAACTCTGATGTTGATTTTTCAATAATTCCCTGTGAGAGCATTTCTCTGTTAACCTTGGCCAACTCCTCTTGGTATTTGTGAGGTATGCGATACGGCGGTATGTTTATAACTGGTGCATCAGTTTTTAATAAAATTTTATGTTTTGTCACATTCGTGACACCTATAGTTTCGTCTTGTAACGTGATCACGTCACGGAAATTGTTCATCAATTCCAGCAATTTTAGTTTTACATCAACTTCATCGCATGTTACATCATTACATGTTAACGGACGGCGTACGTCCTGTACATTAGATACACTTCCGACTTGTGCACCACACTCACAAAAATCACCAAGAACATCGACCTTCGACTCAAGTCTCTCCGTGGCTATGGTCTTTGATTCACCAAATCCTGAGATGACTTTGTTTGAATCCGATGTAACCTCAGAGTTTATCTCAACATTATTCGCCTCATTAAGCGCTTCCTCTACATTTGTGAGGTAAAGTTCGGCCTCAACTTCCTCTTCAGGTAATGCCTCCATGTTACAGAGCATTGTGTTTTCACTAAATTGAATGGCCTCATCTGTCGGGTTCAGTACTAATAAAGGTACATTCCCATTTTTCATTGACTGTAACTATTGATTCCGCTATCAGTCCTCCATTATTAAATCCTCGTTTCAACACGATATAATTACCTTGCTTAGCTTTTTTGACAAAGGCATTAATGAGCTTGATACAATTAGCAGGCACTTCTATTGCGTCACAGTGAACCACAAGAGGTCTATTTTTTTTCTCTCTTGCCACTGTCTTTGGCCGCTCGGGTACGCACTCGAGTTCAGCCTCTTTTTTCTTGCCTCTTCTTACAGCGTCTTTTTTTCTCTCGCGACCATTCATTGAGCCCCGGCATCTGGTGCTCTTCCTAGCACAGGCAACTACTTCTGACATTAAACAATCACTGTTCATTATATCCATTAATATGGCTTCTCTGCTTATTGTAGGCTTATTCTCTATTTCATTGAAGGGTACTCTGGTTCCCTCCCAAATGAGTGAACCGTCCTTCAAATTTATAACCGCGTTGGTTAATACATCTCTACCTAAAATTAGATCATATTTGAAATTAGCATCTTTAATGACTAAAGCACTAGTCTTCAGTACTTTGTCAGTACCAGGTATTGAGATATTTAAATCAATCTCACCGCTGACATTATTCTGTGCGTTTATGCCTCTAACGCTCAAAAAACTTGGTTTTAGCTTTTCTTTGGGGTTTTTGATGTTACTGTAACTAATGAGGCATTTTTCACTACCGCTGTCAAGCAGCGCACTCAAGTACTTGTCTTTATTAGACAGTATAATGGTCGGCCGTTTAGTTCTCCTAAACGTAACAAGATCGGCTGCATTTTCACGTCTTTCTCCACTTACAACTGTAGTGTTAAAATATACTTCAATTGCTTTTTTCTGTGATATCTCATGAGTCAGTTCTTCATCTTTTAACTTGGCAAACCTAATTCTACATTTAAATAATGGATCAATGTATGATTCACTCTCTTCATGATTACATCTTGTCATCTCAGTATTTGGATTCGTTTCGACCACAGCGTTTGGATTAACGAGAATTGTGCGGTGATCCTCGGGCTTCGTCTCATTTTTTTCTTCACCTTTTTTACCTCCACCTTTAATTTCTCTCTAAAAAATCTCTGTCGTCTCTTTCGTACTCCTCGCCATAGTGCACCTCGTGTCTACCACGGTTATTGCCTCTGTAGGCATTATACCTACGCAAGTATGTTTTATACTGCCTGATTTTATTTTCTGACGCTCTGCAGTTTCGGACGAGGTGTTCCTTTCATGGAGCTAGGATATACTGGAGGGAGCATAGCCGATTCCAATCGGGTTCAAATTAGCTGCAAAAGTTGGGAGACTGGGGCATTGGCAAGGCCCCACACGTGAGCCAACCACAGACGCTTGGCTGAAGTTGGCTCCTCCTCGCTTCCTCACCTCCTCTACGACTCGCCCTACCATTTTCCAACGCAAGATTAGTACCGCTCCACAAATCGAAGGATGAGGTGCGCGTGCAAGTCGCTCTCTAATTTATTATATTCAAGGGCCTGTAATCTTTATAGTTTTCAACTCTAGATGTATCTTTGCTAGTAATTTTGATATTATTAGGTGTCCTCAAGTGAGGAAACACAATTTATTATCTTTCGGAGTCTTAGAATCCCAAATTAATTATTGACGTTTAACTCAACAGCTGGAAGAGCATTCAGCGAGCGTGTGCGCATCCCAACGTAGTCAGGAGGTAACTGGCTTCCGTGCTGACGTCACACTTGCGAGACGGCTATTGGTTACCACAGACATGGGAGAAATCTCAAAAACTGGTTCTCTTCACAGACGGCTATGCTCCCTCCATATATCCTAGCTCCATGGTTCCTTTGAACCGCATGCAAAGCAGGGGCCAAGGACCCTAGGTTTGCTCTGATCTCTTTGGGTTCGACAATTGGCTTCGACATGTCCTGAAACGTTGCATATACTGCAGTACAAAGAGCCTCTCGTTCTAGCTGCAGAGTGCACTGGTGCATGATTCGAACTATCTGCCCGCATAGTGTTACATTCAAGTGAACCTATTCTTCTGTCACCTACATAGCCACTGACATTCCTTCCTACTCTAGGATTTCTCAGCCAGGGTCGAGGAATTGATCTCCGACCAGCGAAACGCCCTCTACGGTAGTTTCCGTAGAAAACTTCACTTTCCTGAGGGGAATCTTGCTCATCAATATTGTCTTCTGACTCGGTAACTTCGGCTACAAAGGTTTCTCTATTGTACTGCGTCTCATAGTGAGTCGCTACTATCTGTTTATTTTCGGGCTGATTTCGAACCGCGGCAACGATACGTGCCAATAATTCCTCTGACGTATTGAACGACCTATCAAATAGTTTCTTAGCAAATGATTCTTCGAGTAATGGTGCTAACACGCTGATGGTGAGACTAAGATCAATACTGTCTCCTACAAAGCGTTTTAGTTCTACTTGATTTGAACTTGCCCTGAAAAATGGGTGTCTCGCCCACGCTATTGAATTTGAGTTCAATAAATGTTCCGACAACTTTCTGATTTTTGCAAACGCGGTTACCAACCGGGCTGCAAGTGCATCATTCCTGACGAAACGTAACTTATTTAAATCGCATGCTAATGCGTGAATAGATTTCTCGCCTCTTGCGACATAGATGTCGTCCAAGATTTTGACGACATCTTCAAAGGAATATTGAAGATCTGAATTGACTAACTTTGTTACGATGCTATTAAAATCTCCTACCTGTTTGTTAGCAGATCTAACCAACAATTCTTTCTTTGCACTGTCGGAATTCACATCCGGGAGTAATGTCATGTAGGCACGCAAGTTTCCTATATGAGTTTTAAACGTTTTATTCTCAATGAAGTCCGCATCCTCGCGTCTACGTCTTCCTCGAAAAAGGGGAAGCTCTGAGCCTGATAGGATTGTTCCTGACCTCGGCATACTAGCCGCTATCTCCCTTGCTAAACTACTAGGATTTGTACTCGGGCAAACGGCCGCGCTAGCTGCTGGTTCAGTCATTTCAGGATTGCTCTCAGCACGAAATCTAGTCTTACTTGTTCTACCTCTACTTGTTTTGGTCGCTGTTGTTCTAATAGTTTCGTCTGACTCGGACGTGTCCGACATACGGTAGTTAATAATTTTTTTACACAATATTAATACTTGCAGAACAATGTTTTGCTACAGATAAATATTACACACCCTATAAATCAATGTTACACATCCTAGCAATCAATATTACACACTCTAGAAATCAATATTACACACCCTAGAAATCACTTCAATAAACACACATTTTATGAAATAATGCACTCATTGAGAAATTTTTTATCACTCACTTCTAAACGCTATAGCTATCTTGCACAAGTTCAAATTACTACTGCGGCTTCACAGCTCTTGCTAATCTGCTTGTTTTGCCTGACGCAAGCTGTCTATGCACTGTGCATTGCCTTCAGCTGATGCAAAAATAATCTGCTTCTCACGGAGCAAGAAAAAAAACTACCTGCAAAAAAAAATGTTACTCTGCCTGCCTGTGCTGTCTAGCGATCGCGCTGCTGCGATAAGGCGGAAAAACTATCTGTTAATTCAGTGCAAGCTATTATTTACTTAGCTTCCACTGGGTGAATGAAGGAAGTTGTGTAGTCGCTCGCCACTGTAGACGTACACTGGGATAAGGGAAGGAAGTGAAGTCGCTCGTCCCTGTAGACGTACACTGGGATGAGGAAAGGAAGTGAAGTCGCTTGTCCCTGTAGACGTACACTGGGATGAGGAAAGGAAGTGAAGTCGCTTGTCCCTGTAGACGTAGTAGTCGTTGTAGCTCACTCGTTGTTAGGTGTCGCTCCAAACTGTAGTTGTAGAACAACTTCAATGTCTTCTCCCGATTCAAAGATGAGTACTTTGGTGCTGAAGGGGTAGCAGGTATTTATCCACGCTGAAAATTGGACGTAGGTCTCTACCAATGCAGCGTACGGGATCTTGAAACTGATGTTGAGTACAGACGGAAGTATTTGTCGAAGACTCGTATTGTTGTTGCCGCCAGTCATTTGCGCGATTTAACAATCTTTTCTTCTTTTCTTGACTCTTGCTGAATTTAAAAAATCTTCGTAGTAGGGATTTCTCGTAGGTTTTGAATCTCGTAGTAATCTTCTTCTAACTTTATTATAACTTCTTCACAACGTCATAGGTTAGACCGATTCTGGCCACCATATGTGCCGCTAGGGGTGCGGCCTTGGTCGTGCTAAGGAAACTCGGAGACGTTTTCTTAGGTGTTTACTTGATGGAGGTGACGAGAACGATAGCACCAAGACTAAATTGTCAAGTGCTTATAAAGGCTCTGGTACGCATGGATGGGGGTTGTACCAAAGGGGGCGTACAGGGGGGCACGCTTTGTGCATAGATTCCGTGTTCCCCCAGTTCCTTCCCAATAGTGCCTTTGTTTTTCCTTTCAGTGGAACGCTTCTTGTGGTAAGAGGCTCGAATACATTTATTCAATATCCATTCAAACATTTAGAACCGTAATGCAACATCCGGTAAATTTCTCCATGTTTTTATTCGTTGGCATCAACCTTAAGAAAACTTGGCGCCTAACTAACATCTCTGAGCAGATTTCGGAGCACACTTCAGGTTTTCGCTGCTCGTCTCAGATTTTCCCTCATTGAGTTCAGGGAAATTTGTCAGGTAATTCTTGACTTAATCTACCTCGGATATAACTCGGAATAAATCGTGTTCTGAGTTTCTATTTTAACCTCTATTTTTATGTGCACGGTAGAAAATTCACGTATATTCGTAGTTAGCTAGCATGAAAGTTTAAGCGTTTTCCATTCCAGTTTACCTAAGATTATCTTTCGATATTTTAATGTTATTTCGTTTTAGTAGTGACCGAACATTTCAGGGGCACTAATATACATAGCGGATGCCAGAATATATTTACGGTAATGGTAAGTATTTAGGCTAATAGTAAATATTAAATTTAGGAGATGCCTGACTATTGCCAAGGCGATGGCCAACATTGCTCGTAACTCAGCGAACACCGAGGTGGTCCTCGCAAATGAAACTAAGCCTTGCTCGTGTGAGGTCTGAAAGTCATTGATCGATTTTTGTGAATTACCGCAAAATATCGATAAACTCTTGTTTCCTAAACGAAGTGGGCCCCGCTGCCTACCAAAGTGATCGTGTCTACGCGGGCGCCCTTAAGTTATGTTTAACCTTGGTGCTCGAATGTAGCGAACTGCGTTCTGTGAAGTTGTAGAAAAAGTATATTTCTTTTAGGTTTACAAAACTTGTCCTGTGGGGGGGATAAAGCGGTTGTAGTAACGGGAACTGGGGCTGCCGGAGGAATAAGCGAGGTCCTGAGTTGAGGATAAGTGATGCCTATCGTTCGTAAAAAACTAGATGTCATTACTCTTTAGTTAACAACCGCTTCGTTTTTGTTCTCCTGCTGTCATTTTCTTATCATTATTTCTATTCAAGTTCAGCTATCTTTATATTACTCTAAATTCTTTCAATTTCATTCGATACATGTGGAGTGTTTACTCCTTGTTCAAAGTTCTCGTTTCCTCCTTCCTCTCTTGGAACACTTTTGTTGCCCGAGAGACTCTTAACCTCATCTCTTCAATTCTATGTTCCGAGGAGGGCTTAACGCGTTAACTGCGGTCGCACGCTTGTGAGAGTTAAAACTGTTAAACTAGTAATAAATTTTGATAATTCTTCATGGCTGGGTTGGTCGAGACCATCTTTTATGAATCGAATGTTATACCAAAATTTAGGAACACTGGCATTTTCGTTCTTCCCCTTGCAGTGCAAGTCTTATGTCATTCTGAAGCTACGATATTCATCGTCAAGATCATCTAATTTGCTCTGAAGTACCAGATTTTTGAACTGCGCAGCCAATGTTGCAGTGGACGTGGGTGCGTTATTAGCTGATAAAGTTTAAGAGTTCAAGATTTTGACTTGCGCAATAATGCTTCTTCCATCAAATGAAAATCTTGTAATTGAACTCACAATGCTGTTAAAAAATGCAAACAGACTTTTCAAAATTTGCTGAGGATTTCATTAATGGGAAAGGGATCTTGCTCCAACAATGCCAGTGTTCGCTCACCTAAAAATATATCTTCTAGGGGTTTGAAAAATTTATCACTTGGATCTACATATATATAAAACATCACCACAATAGCTAACACATGCGTTACAGATACACTCGTGCTCTCATAAATTGTCATAGAAAATTTTTGTTTCCTACAAATGTTTAGCTCATTTTTTTGGTGCGCAATTCCATCTTGAAATATGAGTGATAGTTTCTTTCTTTTAAAGTCAATCTTCTTGACAATAGTACTGCCACTGAAAGCTCGCTTGCGAACTCCAAGAAATTGATCAATGTTTGCAAAAGGGACATGGTGCTCGAAAAAACCTGCAATCAATGCTTCTGCAGTAACAATTTTATCAGTTTCTGTTTTGTACTGTTGAAAAAAATGTCAATACGTACGTTAGATTTGGATCTTTCCAAGGATTGCTGGTGTTTTTCGGTATTTTCACGAGTTAGTAATATAGACCTACTTGCATTTTTAAGCGTAACTGAACAGCATTTACAATTGCAGAATTCTTTATTATCTTTGTCTCTTTGCAACCAGTCATTCGTAATCAATCTTCTCTGAAAGACTGTACGTACAATGTTTTCCTTGTCTTTGGAGGTTCTTCGCTCATGATTCCACACTGATCTGTTTTTACTAACTAATTATTAAGAAACTGCAAAAACATGCTAACGGAACATAACGAGGATATTAACCTTGCAAACAGTAGCGGATAGCCTTCCACCTATAATAAAGTGACTACAAAGCGACCCACGTCGTCCGGGACACGGTTTATTGGTCACTCTATTGAAAACTCGTATGAAATGGGTAATATTTCCGTTTTCTCGACATTTACATCTGTTACGTAGGGATGCTTAATTTTCATAAGCAAAATTGTGTTGTAAGCTTCATTTCTTGTTTTGATTTTCGCGTTTAACGCATTCTTATTCTAAAACCTAGATTTAGCTAACTCTTTGAAGAAAAAACTTAGATACCTTGCCTGAAGCTAAAAAACCTAGATCTAGGTTTACAAACCTAGCTCTGGCAGCACTCCTCCCAAGTCCCAGCACAGCTGTGCTCACAATAAAGCCACAAAGGTTGCGCACAGGCAGGATTTCCACGTTCGTCAATCTTTGCACTCTAGGCTGACGTGTATTTTACCCTAGAATGCTCCTTGATTACCCTAGGAAATATAAATGATGGAAATATAATAATAAACTTATGGACGTTAATAATGCTACTGGTTTTGCAAACTTGACAGCACACAGCACTTGCACATTGACAGCATGTTCAAAGTTTATAGGGATTCGTTAATTAACAAATGAATGACTTGAACCGGCAGGCCGCAGCCGTGACAGTTGATTTGAACACCTTTATTTTGGAAATGTGTATAAAATGACATCCTTATATTAAATTACAAAAGATATTTCCAAATGTGGATCGATAAACAACTCAACATACACACATAGCACTGTTGTCGACAAAATTGAAGTCCATGTTTACGTAATTAGTGTTAACAATGCATAAATAAACATTGTTACTGACGCCAAACAAAAATTTTTGTCTGAAAATGCACACGTGTGTAATTTTTTCCGCTCGTTGTAATGAGTCTTTTGACCGATCTACAACAAATAAAAAATGAATGAACTCTACGTGCGTTGTTAAGTACAGCCTCAGATCAACTGTTCAAATAAAAAAGAACCTAACTTTAATACAAATAATTTTTAATTACCAGGAAGCCGTTTTACTGACATAAAAAATATTGTTCTGTGAATACATAATTCTCGTACAAAATGACACTCTACAAAAAAATAAAACCGCTATCACGCTTTCGCATTTTATATTTCTAAGGTAATGGCATTGCTGAAAGTTTTGCACACGAAACATTACTTTTCCCTTCATTAAATAGCCTTAATTAGACCAGTTAGTACTTGGAAAATTAGATGCAGTGAAGCCAGATTCTTCTTCTTCACTGCATGCACCACACCACGCACCATTTCATTCTTCACGCTGGTTTCTTGTGAAGTTTTGGTCAAATTTACTCGGGGAAAGAAACGGTCAACTGGAGCATTGGAAAATGGGAGGGGCAACAACGTTGTAATTATTTTTAGATTTGGATAACATGGTAGCCCACTGAAATTTTTACGGCTAAACTCTGTTTCCAGTAATTGAGGGCTGACATGTCTTGTGTTAGTTGTTCAATCGAGTAATGTTTCGCCACTCTTCGTCAAGACATTTCTAATCGACAAACTTTTTCACATGACAAAGATTTTGGAGTCAGTGCGTTGAAGCATTGCGCGGATTTAGATAGCGTACGAGCTCATGTACAGGATCCTCAACGGAAAAACTTTTCTGGATTTGTGAAACTGCTTCAACGTAGCAGCATCTACAAATAGCAACGAAATCTCTTTCCTTTGTGAAGTAATGCCAGTTACCTCTGATATCGTTTCGTTTGCTGTCATCGTATTCTATATAAATCACCTACTGGTACATAAGCGCTCGTGAATGTTGAATGGGATGGACTCGACAAAGAAATGATCGCATTCTTCACAGCAGCAACACGCATAAAATCTAAACAAAAGCTCCTAATTGGGCTCTAGATTTTTGATATTAGATTGAAGATATGAGGAGAGCCAGACTGAAACGAGGTATTAAATGCGTTTAATTTCCCCGAATTGTAATCTAAGAACTCCAAATAAGCGCGGGTTAGTATAAAGCGTTGACTATTGTACCATTTACCTGAATTGGATCGCTAAACGACAACTCAACAAAGTAAAGTGAGAGGCAAACCAAACAAAATCGTACAACCAATAGTTGGGGAGTACAGTCCCGGATATATCTATGGTACATTTAAACCCACAAACGCGGACACCCTTTGCGACCCTATCGTTTCTCTAATAACAACCCCAATATATGAAACTGCAAAACAACTCTACTGGATAATTACCCCTTATCTCCCAGCAAAATATCAAATTAATTCTACAGATGATTTCCTCCAAGTACTAAGAACCACCAATGCGAAAGGCTTCATAGCTTCACTCGATGTAGAATAGCTCTTCACAAATGTACCTGTCCTTCGTACGATAGAAATAATCTGCAGCGAAGCTTACACAGATCCCTCCACCGCCCCACCATTCGAACCTAGCCTCGTGAAAAAACTTGATTGCTTGCAGAACTGAAGGCCCATTTACACACATGGACGGAAAACTCTACCAGCGAATAGACTGCGTCAGCATGGGAAGTCCCTTAGGGGTTACCTTAGCAAACACATATACGACCACGCTCGAAATCAACATTCTAGACAACAACCTGGGGGAAAAAACATCCATATTCAGTAGGTACGTAGACGAGTGCTCTATAGTTACAAACTCAATAGAAACGCTCAATAACCTTAAAACGTGTTAGAATCAAACTCTTTAGTAAAATTTACTCATGTAATAGGCACAGGTCAAAAATTCTATTTCTTAGCCGTAGCAATCGACGGATCTGGACGCAGTTTTTCCACCTCAGTGTGTAGAAAACCTGCAGACTCTGGAGTACATCTTAGCGCCAACAGCGAATGTCCACAAATATACAAAGGTGATGCAATTTAAGCTTCGATCCACAGCACCTACAAGATAGCATCAAATTAGCAGCTTTTCCACGAGAAAATTCGATGACTTAAACAATCATTTATCAACAACGGATACACCAATACCCTTTTCCATAACCTCAAAAATTACTTATCTAAACATGACGCAAAACTTAAAAACAAAAGGTCCACAAAGTGAATGATCAACACTAGTACTCCACCGCATGTAAAACAGACGAAAGAATATTGAAACAAATCGCGAAAAATCACACAAAATGCAATAACTCAAATGAAAAATTACAAATTATTTACTACAAAAGTCCCAAGATTACAAGCCCAATCTCCAAGAACAATCGCAACCCGCCACCCTCTAGTTTGCAACAAACTAATGTCGTGTACGAATTCGCTTGCACCCATGAGGACTGTGAATCTCACAAACGTTCGTACATTGGCATGACAACCACTCCTGTCTCCAGAAGTTTAACAATGCACTTAGCCTCTGCCGGTCCAAAAATACACATAAACAATGCACATAATATAGAACTCACCCGCGAAAACCTTGTCACTAACACAAAAATCATTAATAAAGAATCATATCATAACACTCCAAATAGTTGAAGCATTTCTCATCCAAAACAAAAACCCGTTTATCAATAACCAAAATACTGGAACCGACCTTGCGCACCCTAAAACTCCACACATAGTTTTGACCACAACTGTTATGCTTCTCCGCATAACTGTGTACGGAACATCGCTAAGGATCCGAATAATCGTCCGGCCAACGACTTATTCATAAATGATCCAAAAGACCGAATATTAGGCCTGATTTCTGCGAGAAAGCATCACATCGTTGAATTCTAGGACAGCCGACTCTTCACGAACAACGTTCGAACGTCGCCGTTACAAGGAGCGAACGATCACGCCAGCCGAAGATGCCAAGAACCTCAACGGATGTCTTCATTTGCTTTAATTCATATGTTTAACATTGTTTGTAGGGATTTTTATATAGTAATGAGGGTAAGGTTAATGATGTATGTTTTCTATTCGATTGTAGAGATATATCACGTTCTTATTGGTAACCTTGTTAGGTTGTTATTCAAACTTGGCACCTCAAGGTGACGCCGAGCGCGGGTGCCTGAGGGAGAGCGGGCAGTAGAGGCTGGGACACGATCACAAACAGCCGCACACGAGTTTGTTCCTCTACCTTGGTCCAGTTGGGCCGAGGCTTTGCCTCTTAAATTCACTACTCAAAGCCATCCCAGAATATCTGTGCCCTCATTCGCTCGAAAGTGATTAACTTCAAGAATACTCAACTACAGTGCCAGCTTAAAGTAAATTTGAGATCATCAATCTAGATTGCTATCGGCATAGCCCCCGCCTTCAACCCGGTCTCCGCCCTCAACCAAATATGGCGACCTTGCTTCAGCGCGCCAGCCGGGCGACATTCAAACAGCGAGGCCAATCTCCAAATCTCAAGATAAGTTTCCCTCTGATTTCATGTCAAATCCCAGTCCCCACTCAAGCTTCTGAGTATATTAGGATGTGAATGCGTAGGTCGCGTGCGCTCAATTTAGTTTGCGTAATTTCGATGATTAATGTCTCAATATTACTTCGATCAATAGCAAATTTCTTTAATGTCCTTGTGTTCTTCATATCCTTTAGATAGTTAGGAAAGGAGGATGATATGATTCAGAAGGAAAACAATAATGTTTGAAGCCAGGAAACACGGCTAGAATGCACGATTAATCTATGGCCTTAAGCCGGTCGATACGCTTACCGAAGATTGAATTAAATATTTACTCAGACTTACTCTGAGTTGGTGGCAGCTACCTTGATATTAACAAGTAGAAAATAAAAGAATGTGACGAATAATCTTAATGTCACGACTAATAATATCACATGAAAAATATCATGCATCGCAACAACAGATGCCGATATCGATGAAAAATATGGTGACCACGACGCAAACGTGATGTCGGTTAAAAGAGAGAAGCACCGATCACGACATATGGTGGCAGCGGTGGGATTTGAGTTTTGCTTTAAATGTAAATGTTACTGTAAAACCTCATGCCGACCGAACTCACACCTCCGAATAAAAATATATACGTGCATTCAAACATTCAAATTTAAAAATTGATATTTGACCAACTAAAAAAAAAAATAATTTCTTTATCTGAATCATCTCGTCTCTCTCTTCCTAATGAATACTTATTTGCAGAATGTCATTTGGAACGATAAAGAAATGTTGTATTAATATTTCATATTTCAATGTTGTCGATAGACTCATAATAGGTACGGATGTGCAACGTATCCCTTCATCAAGTAATTTTAACTACCATGTATGTAACATTTTCTGCAATACCCAACGTTAAAACTGTAATGTAAAAACTGAAATGTAACAACATGCTACGTTGCGGACGAATGTTAAGATCGAACATTCCTAAGTCCTTGGGTAGGGCTGGCTTACCGCAGCAGCCGCTCGCTACATAAACAAAGCCACACTCAACAGCCTTGCGTGGTCCGGTAACTTCAATAACACGAACGATAAATGTTGGGAACCACGAATTTCTTAGTTTAGGCATGTAATATTTACGTTTTTCAAATGAAAAATAAATTTAATTACATGTGAGAACGTAAAGTTTTAATTATTTCATCATTACTGCGTGTAAAATTTCTTATTCGACGTTCATCAAACAAATTCCTACGGATACCACGGCATAATTATGTCAATATCATGTGAATTTTTTATTCAAAATTTAAAGAATGACCAAAACCAGCTTATAGGTAATTTTATTTCAATATCTGGAGTATAATGTTCCCGGGACTCGAGCCACACCTTGTTCACGCGGGCATCCGAGCACGATCAAAGCTTCTTTGTTATCGTCATGGGAGCAGCCGCAAGGCTCTCACCACAGCTTTGACGATAAAAATTTCGTGGTGCACGAATGTAAAATCTCACGAACCACGGATTGGTAAATTTTAGATGTAATACTTTACGCTTTCAAATAAAATTTAATTTGATAACGTGCGAGAACAAAATTTAATTAAACTCATTATTGCTACGGGAAATTTATGCGGTGTAATCAGTAAATACTAACGATCTTACACAAATTTTGTCTGAGAATTTACTACGGATGCTAGGAGTTGCTATTACAATTTAAAGTCAACGTATAATAAATTTTATCTTTTTCCAATATGATATGCGAGTTCTTGATCAATTACCTGGGTATTACGTACAATCAATTCAAATCCAATTACTAATGACATTATTCCAATGAGAATGAATGTAAACTGGAGACATTTGTCTGCTATTAGAGTTACTAGTTAGTTAAGGCTTGAAAAAAATTTAATTACGGTTCCTTGGACCAATTTCATTTTGGCGAATAATCTACCTTTAATATAGTAGTTAGTTACCTGCGAGACGCATTATATATTGATTCTTATCATCTCTGATATGGGATAATAACATGCAAACGGATAGAAAGATACGGTAATCCACGATCCATCGGAAATGAGAGAGCGAATTATAATGATTATTAATTCAAAAATTTAAACCTCATTGGGGTTATGATTTATTTCTAACGGATGAATTCAATCACGACGATCTCACATTAATGTTTGCACGAACATGTTCTACTGGCCATGAATATAACTATGAACTTCATCGCATCGAGTTGATCGAATTTAAATATTAGGTGTAATTTATAATTAATATTTCTGTGTGGGGGAAATAGTTCAATTTTATTTCGCTTTCATGTATTTCGATAATTCCGTAAATGTGTGTGTACTCGTAGGATGTAATTAATTTTAAACTTTGCGATCTATACTTGAATAATTTTTTGAACCTTATGTTCTATTCGGAATTTGCTTATAATAACGTAAAATTCAAACGTAGGATGCTTAAGTTCTTTTGTGAATACTTGGGAGTTTGAGAGGGAAGACTTGATTGATATGACGGGGAGGGAGACTTGGGAAAATTAAAGAAGGATATTAGAACAAACACTTAATTGGACTGACCTTCCAGAAATGGTGGATGGCGTCTGGTGAACGCGACCGAACGCACGCGCCGGCATCCAACTACACGCCAGTCTCAATGGTTGGTGAGCGGTACCTCCACACTCCACAGACGCATCACGGTCGCCCTGCTCGGACGGCACCACTACCACGGGTGGGCCGCGCACAAACGAACACACGCTACACCCCTGCTCCCTACTCCACCATCTACACGACGCTTGGAGCACGACGCAAGACGACAACCACCTGAGCTCGCGCCCCGACTAACAGAAAACGGTGAGGAGTAGAAAACTTCGCCAGGCGGCAGCTGGCTATCTCGACACGCAACTGCAGAGTGCAGACCCGAGCTCTCGCGCGCCGACTCGTAGAAAACGACTATGCGAAGAAAATTTCTTATCAGTGAGTCCACGACCGCGGCTAATTTTCTACTGAGGCGCAGTGGATAGAAAACGACTGGCATTTAAAAATTTAACTGAAAGATAACTCAACATTGGGATTTCAACAACGACTTCGAGTGGATTCGGCGACGACGAGCAACGACATCTTCACATCGGCGATGAAAATAATACGGAGGCCCGGATGGAAACAACGTATCAACTCAACGATCTCAGCATTAAGGCAGCGATTCCTGCGCAACCCCAAAAAAGATGATGAACTCCACGAGATAGTAGTCCACTTCGACCGACGACACACGGAATATTTTTCGGAGATCTCTATAAGACTCTTGCAAAGTGGTGGAGCAAGTTATGCAACCCAGGATTATACGACTTGGGTGTTATGGAAGCTTTAGCTACGCTTCCGAGGGTTTTTACTCTCAAGGATTGCTGCAGTGATCCCTACAACGGAGGGAGTGGTCGGTGCCATCTATAGGACGCGGTCCTGCCAATAGGACAAACTATGATGACTCCTGTATTTGACGACTCTGAATCAGCGCTCGCCAGAAGAGCAAACTTCAGTTGTAAGCATCTTGACTCTTCCATGATCCACGCATTTAAGGCGTCGGCTGCACGTGTGAGCAACGTCGAAGATAAGCCTTTCGAGCACAAGCTGGAGCTTGTGATTTGTTCGGCCACGGGGGATTTTGTTATGCTTCTCCGCATAACTGTGTACGGAACATCGCTAAGGATCCGAATAATCGTCCGGCCAACGACTTATTCATAAATGATCCAAAAGACCGAATATTAGGCCTGATTTCTGCGAGAAAGCATCACATCGTTGAATTCTAGGACAGCCGACTCTTCACGAACAACGTTCGAACGTCGCCGTTACAAGGAGCGAACGATCACGCCAGCCGAAGATGCCAAGAACCTCAACGGATGTCTTCATTTGCTTTAATTCATATGTTTAACATTGTTTGTAGGGATTTTTATATAGTAATGAGGGTAAGGTTAATGATGTATGTTTTCTATTCGATTGTAGAGATATATCACGTTCTTATTGGTAACCTTGTTAGGTTGTTATTCAAACTTGGCACCTCAAGGTGACGCCGAGCGCGGGTGCCTGAGGGAGAGCGGGCAGTAGAGGCTGGGACACGATCACAAACAGCCGCACACGAGTTTGTTCCTCTACCTTGGTCCAGTTGGGCCGAGGCTTTGCCTCTTAAATTCACTACTCAAAGCCATCCCAGAATATCTGTGCCCTCATTCGCTCGAAAGTGATTAACTTCAAGAATACTCAACTACAGTGCCAGCTTAAAGTAAATTTGAGATCATCAATCTAGATTGCTATCGGCATAGCCCCCGCCTTCAACCCGGTCTCCGCCCTCAACCAAATATGGCGACCTTGCTTCAGCGCGCCAGCCGGGCGACATTCAAACAGCGAGGCCAATCTCCAAATCTCAAGATAAGTTTCCCTCTGATTTCATGTCAAATCCCAGTCCCCACTCAAGCTTCTGAGTATATTAGGATGTGAATGCGTAGGTCGCGTGCGCTCAATTTAGTTTGCGTAATTTCGATGATTAATGTCTCAATATTACTTCGATCAATAGCAAATTTCTTTAATGTCCTTGTGTTCTTCATATCCTTTAGATAGTTAGGAAAGGAGGATGATATGATTCAGAAGGAAAACAATAATGTTTGAAGCCAGGAAACACGGCTAGAATGCACGATTAATCTATGGCCTTAAGCCGGTCGATACGCTTACCGAAGATTGAATTAAATATTTACTCAGACTTACTCTGAGTTGGTGGCAGCTACCTTGATATTAACAAGTAGAAAATAAAAGAATGTGACGAATAATCTTAATGTCACGACTAATAATATCACATGAAAAATATCATGCATCGCAACAACAGATGCCGATATCGATGAAAAATATGGTGACCACGACGCAAACGTGATGTCGGTTAAAAGAGAGAAGCACCGATCACGACACAACTGCACGCCCAGATTTCACCAACCTTTAACCGCCTCGCCATTTGCCAAGATGTACTACCATGACTGTACAGCATCCTTGCTTGTTTGAATCCAAGCTTAGCTGGTCAGTGCGTTGACAGCAGCCACTGCATTTGCGTTCGGTCCATGTTGCTGCGAACCCACCCTTGAAATATCTAGTAGAGCATGTAGATGTCGGTAGGTAGACGAAACGTGTTGCCTAATTATAATGACCTTACTTTAGGAGAAATCTTTAGCTTTACGAATGGTGAATGTATGTACAGGATGAGAGAATAAATAAAACGAAAAGGAACGAAGAACCAATATGAGCCTAACATATAAATACGTAAAGTTATAGGTCGGCGTGTGGAACTTGGGTTTCCTCATCGAATGGATATGCGAAGGGAGTACTCATAAAAGGATAGAGGATTTTCACGTCTACAATCGACATTTTTTCCCATTCTGAATTTTAAGCTAAAGGCAAACCTCATAGCGTTCATAGATACGACTGCCTCCAACGGCTTGATTGTAACCATGAAACAACTTGTGGAATTCCTCTCCAGGTCTGGTTGCAGGAAACGCGGTAACTACCCCAGGAACGGCACGGGATTACGCTTCAGTAACTAGTGTCGCGTAAATATCTTGACTAAATCCTGGCTGCCTAAAATGAAATAATAGTCGTTGAATTTTTCTCACGAGAACGATAATATTGAGTGCGCAAAGTGCTGGCTTTCAAGAGATTAAAAGTTCAATTAGGTTTCGAAGTCACCAGGCCAGAGTCGTGTGTTTTAAGGGGAGGAGCGGAATTTGCCTGGATGTTCGAGGCACTCCTGAGCAGGTCGATGAGCCTGTCGTTATATAGCTCGAGCATTTGGCAGTCTACCCGCACCTCCTGCCGAGACCGCTCCTCCTCCGCCAGCTTAAAAATGCGGTTAAACGCGCGGGGCGCAATACCGGCTGCCCCATGTGCGTGGGAAAGATTACTACAATTACCATTGTCATAATGATTATGTTGATCCTATTCATAGATATTGATCTCAGTTATTTTCATTACTATCATCATTAATGACTATTTCGATCCCATTCAGCAGTCATTATCATGGTCGCTATCATCTAACTCATGGGATTGTCTGTCAGAATCACTAACGGTCATCTCCATATGATAATTCTTGGGTGAAATCGTCATAATCACACGCTTCATTACGATCAACAGTCAGAATCACACTCATAGTCCTCCATCATGTTGAAAATAATTACCGTTATCACCAATATTGTGCGCAGCCACTCCTTGGTGAGTGGTCCAAAGCTAACGCATTGTTGTCTTATTGCAATTTTTTTTTTCTAGAGAGTTCCTAGAGCAAAAGGTGGGCGCGGAACTAGCCACATGCCAAAATTGCCCAAATCTAGGCCTCTTCAGAACTATTAACAGAACATCCTAACCAGATAACCTCATGAGATAAATATTAACATTTTGAGCGCAAGGTGCGCCACCGGTGGCCACGGAAGGGATTATCTTAATGTTGCTGACCGACCATAAGAGACAAACTCAATTCTCATAAATACTTAATTAAAGCTAAACGAGGGCATCATCCATTTAACGATTATTATTTTCAAAATTGTTCATTATAACTAACTTTAAATGAGTTGAATATTGAGCTCTAGTTTAACCTATTGCAGTCAAAATTTTTAAGGGGGGATTCAATATTTGGTACACCACGATGCGACTCGCCTGTTCCCTGATCATGATGTTTGTCGTGTTTGTACTACTTGAACACTCGCCTGTTCCCCGATCATC
Source organism: Morinoia aosen (assembly GCA_030386875.1). Lineage (NCBI taxonomy): Eukaryota > Metazoa > Arthropoda > Malacostraca > Amphipoda > Talitridae > Morinoia > Morinoia aosen. Next base: position 36,169,634 of record CM059579.1, on the reverse strand, counting down.
GTATACGTTTTGCCGGAGCCCGTTTGTCCGTAAATGAGGATGGTCGCGTTGAAACCGTCAAAAACACTCAGGATCAGCGCCTGCACACATCACAGAATGACTATTTAGTTCGCTGTCCTTTCTTCTTCATTGTATTCTTCGTTTCAACTGGCAAGGTAAGCATTTTTCCGTTTTTCATGTGTCTTCATGTGAGAGCGAGCGTAATGAAAGACAAGCTGATGTAGTTCGGTGCACTTCATTTGAGTCAATGAAGGACACGCTTCGATAAGATGAAGTGCCTATTATAATCGTAACATTTCTGCGTATAAGTACCTAGGCTCAAAACGAAATAATGAATTTATGGAGGAGGGAATAGAGATTTAGACCGAGTCGGTTTTTCTAAGCAGTGTGAAAGGAAAATCGAGGTCCAATATTAGATTTTGCTGCGCACCAGATCAAAGGTTTTTTATACGTTGTAGCGCAGCTTCAAACACTATTATAAACAAATGAAACTCGAGAGCATAATGCTGTTATAAAGAACAGTTGAGGCAAGCTTCTCAGATGACTCAGTTTTTTAGGGTCATCAGTGGATGGAATACTTTGCGCAGGAAATATTCTACCCTAACGGATGTTGAAATTCGTCATAGAAGAACGATAAAATTATCATATTGAAGTGCTTGGAGACAGAGATTTCAATGTGATATTTAAATTTTTATTCATAATTTCAAATTTAAATTAAATCTGTAAACTTTTCCAACTAGAAGCAATTCTTACTTCTGTGTTTCATACAAACCTAACGAGGAACTCAACAAAACACGTTACAATCTCAATAATTTACAGAATATATAGCGACAACAGCGGAGTTCCATTCCATGCTCACATAGAAGGCTTCGTACACAATCTACGAGCACTGCAGTTTCTTTCATCTATTGACCTCTAGGAAAAAATTACTTATTCAGTAAAACACATATAGAATATGACAGTGACCCACGGAGGAATTCACTTACTAGGCTTCATGGAAAGGCCTTGTGTCTGAATTCTATCAAAACAAACCGACACAACACCACATCGCGTGATGAATGGAATTCTTGTGTGAGGTACGGAGAAAATTGAGATCCGTTTTTGAGACCTACAGGGGATCGGTCAAGCCGTTCTCACGCGCTTCATAACGATAATTGTATGCGGGAACTGGAGCAAGCAGAGTAGTGTGGCGATGCTGCAGGTCGCGCGACGTCGGTCATACACGAGCCATTTTCGTTACGGTTTCTTAAATATTCATCAAACGCTACGAGGAGCCTTCGCTTGTTAATAAATGGCGTTGTAGGTCTAGCCTAAATCACGTTCTAAGTCACGCTGGGGGTCTAGCCTAAATCACATTCTAAGTCACGCTGTGGGTCTAGCCTAAATCACATTCTAAGTCACGCTGTGGGTCTAGCCTAAGTCACATTCTAAGTCACGCTGTGGGTCTAGCCTAAGTCACATTCTAAGTCACGCTGTAGGTATATTCTAAGTCACGCTGTGGGACTAGCCTAGATCACAATCTAAATCACGCTGTGGGACTAGCCTAGATCACGATCTAAATCACGCTGTAGGTCAAGCCTAGATCACGATCTAAGTCACGCTGTAGGTCAAGCCTAGATCACGATCTAAGTCACGCTGTAGGTCAAGCCTAGATCACGATCTAAGTCACGCTGTAGGTCAAGCCTAGATCACGATCTAAGTCACGCTGTAGGTCAAGCCTAGATCACGATCTAAGTCACGCTGTAGGTCAAGCCTAGATCACGATCTAAGTCACGCTGTAGGTCAAGCCTAGATCACGATCTAAGTCACGCTGTAGGTCAAGCCTAGATCACGATCTAAGTCACGCTGTAGGTCAAGCCTAGATCACGATCTAAGTCACGCTGTAGGTCAAGCCTAGATCACGATCTAAGTCACGCTGTAGGTCAAGCCTAGATCACGATCTAAGTCACGCTGTAGGTCAAGCCTAGATCACGATCTAAGTCACGCTGTAGGTCAAGCCTAGATCACGATCTAAGTCACGCTGTAGGTCAAGCCTAGATCACGATCTAAGTCACGCTGTAGGTCAAGCCTAGATCACGATCTCAGTCACGCTGTAGGTCAAGCCTAGATCACGATCTCAGTCACGCTGTAGGTCAAGCCTAAATCACGTTCTAAATCCACCACAACTAGCACATCAGAGACGTAGTGAATATTCAGGTGTGAAGTTAAAGAACGTAGCGCGTGATCTCCTTTACTACTCGCAGAACAATGCTGAGGTCCAATTCAGGGATTCCTTAAACCATTGATAACATCATATGAGGAGTGGTGTATATTTTATTGCTAAATATTTAAAAACGATTGACATTGCGGATATTTTTATATTATTAATTCCTTATCCACAACAAAGATGATCTCAAGATAGGGAAGAGAACGGTCCCTTCAGGATGGACATGAGAAAGCGGGAAATTTATGCACGATGTGTGGCCTCACACGAGATATCCTGCGCACAGGAACAGCAAGTTAGAAAGGAAGATGAAGAAACGACGAAGAAGAGATTTAAGAGAAGACATGTAAACTGAAGAAAGCAAAGTGCGCAGGAAAGATAGAAGTCCCTGAGGGAGGGCTATCTTAGCTGAGGTAACTTAACAATATCTTCCCTTAGTTAAGAGCAAAGAAAATTCCGAGATTGGTAAAAAATATTCCTCAGTAAGCGTTTCATAGTTCAGCTCCATGATCACTTGAGTAAAAATCGGTAAAATTTTAAAGTGAAATATTAGATGGCATTAAAAAGTACACTGATAATTGGCAAGTTTAATACACAGGCAGTTAGTTACCTGTTCACCAATTGGAGGGGATACAAGTTGTCTCAGTTATTCAGGTTACGGCTTGGCTTAAAAAATAACAAGACATGAGAATCCTGAGGTCATTTGGAGTTGAAGCTGAACCTAAATTTATGTTATCGAGATAAGATAGTGGAACTTTTTTTGCGTATGATTGCGTACTGCTGAGTGTATTAGCTCAATACTAATACAAACGATGCTCAGAGCACCGATTACCGTGCTCTGTTTCTCTCACATGGAGGTTTCTGAACTGTCCGAAAAATTGTCTCACGAAGTAAAATTCCCGCGTGCGAAACATTTTCACATGTTTCAGAAACATGTCATTTTTGCCAATAATTTCAAGGTGTTTTTTTCCGGGTCAATGATACGCTTTCTATAGAGATACGAGTCTCTCTGGCGTACAATTACGGTTGCGTGGCAGTGCATACCGTCGTACGTTGGCATGACGCCACAAAATTTTTAAATCAGAGTTGCAAAACACTATTGGAGTAGCTAAGGATTAGGCTAACACGGCCATTTTATTCAGCAGTTCGCCATCACGATTAAAAATACCATCTTCCAAAATCTATAACTGACTTCAAAATTTTAGATTCAGTTTCAATTCCTAATGATGTCAGAATTCTATCCCCTCAAAATAGTCAATAGATTTCGCTTTATTAAACCTGATCAATTCGATTTTTTGTGATTCCTACTGCTTGTTACATAACTAATTGATCTTTTATTTCAAAGATGTACTGATTCTTGCGAATCCAATTATGGATCTGGACTATAAAACGTTCCCCGAGGGAATAGAACAGCCTCTCGAAATTTTTTCGTTTTCAAGTGGTTAGTGAATTTGGAATTCAAGAAAATGACAGAAACAATACGCGACAAAAAAAATGATTTGTAAATTATAGTTAATACAAATGATACCGAGAATTAAAATATGAATTGGTGGATGTGTTGAAGGATATGTTGGACTCGTGTAAATGTAGCAGGATATGCTGAGCTTCCATGCGAGAAATTGAGCAACGGACGTAATCTTACTGACAGCCACTTTACACTCGTTCTGCTGCAGGGGGGCTGGTGCAGTCATCACTGCAGTCCCTACCGCACCTATAGTGAAGCCACCAGCGGAAACACTACTACAACCACTACTGCAAATTTTGCATCTGCAAGCACTACTACAACCACAGCAAGCACTACTGCCGGTATTACAGCATTTATGATAACACTACTTTCAACAACGCAAGCACTACTGCAATACCACCGCAATACCATTGGAAGCACAATTGCAACTACTGTAAGCACTACACTGCAGCCACTATTGAAAATGCTGTTACTACTCCACGCCCCCCTGCACTGCTGGTCGCAGGTGAGTCGCGCGACGCATTCGACAAGAACCTTCATACAAAATCCCTCAAAATTCAAGTTCACTCTAATGTTATCGTCTTGGAAGGGTTAGCCGTTACAAGGTTACGCGCTATCAGTACGGACTTTTTGCAGAAATTAGCCCCTTGCATGACATGACTAATCCATCAGTTAGAAACATTCACTATTTTCTCTGGACGACAGAGCAAATCCTAAGACTTTTATTTCGAGATAGGCTATAGGCCGAATCTAGTCTAATAGTCCTCAGGGATCATTTGACTTAGCTGACATCGCAGACCATTCGATTAAATATTCATCAGGGACTAAATTATTTCATTAATTCCATATCAGTGAGTACTCGATCCTGTCGTCATCAGGGATTATTTGAGCTTACAATCATCGAAGACCATATGTCCTAACAATCGTTAAAAGAATTATCAAAAACTACTTGTCCCAACAATCAATAAAAATAACTATCATCGAAGACCACCCTAACAATCACAAAAAAACAATAATCGAAAACCATTTGCCCAACGATCACTAAAAGAACAATCATCGAAGGCCTCTAGCCTCAACAATCATTAATAATACCAATAGTCGAAGTCAATTTGACCCAAAAATTACTAAAAAGAACAACCATCGAAGACCACTCCAACAATCACTAAAAAGAACAACCATCAAAGACCACTCCAACAATCACCAAGATGAACAACCACCGAAGACCACCAAAACGGAGCCATGAGAGCAGCCACTCACGTCGGTATCCTCAAAAATCGCCTCCTGTGTCGCGCCGGGCTTGAAGACGCGGTCAAAAGAAAAACTTCTGTAGCCGCGCGCGGAGGTGACGCAGAGCGCGTAAGGGTGCGTTCACACTACGAGCGGAGCGAGCGGAGCGGCGCGGCGCGGCGCGGCACGGAGCGGAGCGGCGCGGCGCGTGTGTTCACATGTGAGCTGAGCAGAGCGACCTACACGAGCGTCAGTCGCTATGGAGGATTTCGTGAGTGCGTTTCTACTGCTCGACGGCAAGAAACAGAAACGGAAACACTGGGTCCATCCCAGATGGTGGTATTCGCTATGGCGAATACCACCATCTCTTCGAAGAACTGCGGAATGATGAAACGCGATTCTTCGCATATTTACGAATGAAACCAGGAAGTTTTGATGTTCTGAAATCCTGTTTAGAAGGAAAAATTTCGAAAAGGTAAGACAAATGTGCTATTCATTAATAATTGGCCCATTTTTTTGAGGATACCGGTAAAGTAAAGTAGTTCAAGCAGAGTACTTTAGTAAAGTATCGTTTTTTAGATTCAAAGACCGTCTGCATCGTGATCTGTACTCTCGAATAATCTATAAGTATTGTGACCCGCTCTGTTTGCTACTATAAGCTATGTTGGTTGCAACTAGCGAAGTTCTAGAACAAGATTTTTCGAGCACTTCGGTGGGAGCTCCAGAACTGGTAGAGTTTTAGCTACGCCATCATTTTCAGCCGTTAGGAATCACGCAATGCAGTGTAATGTAATAGTAAGCAAATCTGATTTTTCGATTTTAAGTTTCTTTGCAAATAGAAGCTACCTCCATATACTATAATCTCTTTACATTAAACAATTGAAACCAGCTCGAAATTCAATGTTGTCATGATTCCAGTTAGAAATAGCCTGATGTGAAAAAAATGATTCAATTACAATCTCTTTTCCTTTTTTATATTATTGTTAATTTTGAGTTATATTCTTTTGTCTTTTAGCCATGTCGTCTTTTTTTTGTATTTTTATCGCTTGTACAGGTGTTGATAATGGCTTGAGCCTAAAGCCGAAACGTTCACGGATTAAAGTGAATTTTAAATCAACTATTTTTACTATCATTGTCATTCCAAAATTAAAGCCGTTACATAAAGGTTGTATTATTTTACAGGACTACAGGCTTTCGTAGGCCAGTTGGAACGGAAGAGCGTCTTGTGGTGACTTTGAGGTTAGTGCAAGTAAAATAAGTACCTTCAGAAATTCAGGGTTGTGCTAGACAAAGTAGAATGCAAAATACTCACGAATAATGACTTTGCTTACCTTGCACAACCCTGAAATTAGTGTAGGTCACACTTCAAAAAAGGGTTCTAATTCATTTATTAGGCATGTTCCTATTCAAACAATTACCATTCATTAGGCCTATGCACTGAAGAATATGCTGTTGGATCTTTTGGGCCATCATATTGGTTAGATGGGATATGAATTGTATATGTTTGCTGGACATGAGATGCTCCCTGGACACAACTGGTGTCCATTTGTTCCAGTAATGCCTTCGAAGTGATTCGCTTCAATTCCAGCTTAGTTTGTATGAGAAGTCTTCTGTCTTCAATTTGCTTCAGATCATTGGCCAAATCCATAGCAAAAACTTCCAATGGATCTTTTTTTTCTTCCATTTTTTGCCTTGTAATTGCAAAGCTTTCTCTCAATAGATTCAGCTTCTCTTGCTCAATGTTGTCAGAACATGCTTTTATGCACCGTTTCCGCTTTGACTGCGAACCTGTACTTGCAGAAGTAGTCGATGCCTCGCTTAGAGATCTGTTTTCGACTGAGGGTATTCCAGAGGCTTGGAGTGCTTGTTCCACCAGATCTGGCCCATCATTTTCCTCCAATTGGTCGTTTGCGTCATCGAAGCTTTGGTCATCGTAGTCTTGTCCACTGCATTGTTCGTTCTCGGGGTGACTTGATGTCATTGTACGTCCTATGAATTCATCTTTCATGAAGAGAAGCTTTGTAAAATAGGGCCATGTAATCTGAGAGTATTTTTCAAAGGCCGGGGCACCAGATTTCGTTTTCGGCAGGGAATTCACTTGCTTTCTCATGGTGTCTTTCAGAGATTTCAGGCGGTCCTTGACCTCGCTAACTGAAAAAAAAAGAAAACGAAAACAGTTAGCAAAATATTGTGTTGTAAAAAAGTCATCAAAAGTATTGAGTAAAGAAGAGTAGTTCCTCACGATTGTATTCTTACCAATAAGCAAATACCAAAGTACATTTTATGTTATTTTTTTATTGCAGGTTCTTGGCGACGGGATCATCATTCAGGTCACTGGCGTTTTCTTTCCGCCTTGGAGTATCTACCGTAGCTGGCATTGTCAAGGAGACCTGCTTGGCTATTTGGGAATTACGGGCAATGTATCTGCCAATGCCGACAAGACAATCCCTTCAAGATACAGCAAAGGAGTTCCTTGATAGATGGAACTTCCCTAACACCATTGGTTGTATCGACGGTAAACATATTCGCCTTCAGTGCCCAGACAACAGTGGTTCCAATTATTACAACTACAAAAAATTCTTCTCAATTGTGCTACAAGGTGTTGTTGGCCCGGATCTCAAATTCCTCTTTGTGGATGTCGGAGCGTACGGGAAGGAGAGCGATGGAGGAATTTTTGGAAGATCAAAAATTAAGCATCTTTTGGACTCCAATGCATTTAACCTCCCAGCAACTGCCACAACTACTTCACACTTGCAAACAGAATTGCCATTCTTCCTACTTGGAGACGCAGCGTACCCGCTACGAAAAGACCTCATCACCCCTTACATCACCGGCATGTCCTATGAAAAGCGAGTGTTCAACTACAGACATTCGCGTTGCCGCCGTTGCGTTGAAAGCGCATTCGGAATTCTAGCCGGAAAGTGGCGTGTTCTTCGCACAGCTATGGAAGTCAGCGTTGACAGTGCAACTGTTATCACACTGGCGACAATAGTTCTCCATAACTTTGTTATGTCAATGGAAAAAATAGATGTAAATGATTATGAAGATTGGCGCGATGACCATACTGCGACACGGCAAACCATGTATCGCGGAAGACCATCGGCTTATCCCTCATGGATTCGTGACCAGCTCAAAAATTATGTAAATGGAGTGGGTGCGGTTCCATGGCAAGCTGATAAGGTTCGATAAAGTTTATATTGCAAACGACAATGTAACTAGGGGTGTTTTTTTGTTAGTTTAAAAAATTACACAGGTGAGAAAGAACCTTATAATTCAGCAATTGTTATTCGCAATGCTATCTTTTTTTTAGATTCGTAACTGTTTATTATCTAAAATTTGTGAAAATATACTGTCAGTGGGGAGCTTTCAAAACATATGTTACCTACTAACATAGGTAGTGTGACGAGCTAACACAAAGTGCGTCTGAAATGTATGTGTTAGACTAGGCGGATTTACCTTTTTTCTTTCAGTTGTTTTTGTATTATCAATAACGTTGTTAGTTTCTACGTAGTATAATTAATGCAAAACCTAATGCAAAAATGTACTACTTTAAGTTACTGCTAATAAAGCCCAATCAGTATAATCCAAGAAATTATTATTCACTGTTGATTAAATGAAATCTAATCTGCTTCCAATATATAATAATGACTGTGTAACCGATCGAAAAACGTATGTCTCAAAACAATTATGCCTGCGTTGTACCCAAATCTCTTCCAAAACGCTAAATACCACATAACATTGGCAAAGGTCTTATCTACCCATATGTACTGTAACTTATATAGAGTTATCTTCAAGAACGGGGTATTAAGACTTCGAATAATTTTTATATTATACTTTTTACTGAGTACCCAATTTTGGAATACTGGTGTTTTTTTTAAATTCCGATACGCAATGTAATTACCGATATTTGAAAACAGCCTTGTCTATCATGAAAAGAATTAAAAAAAACGAGTGCCAAAGAAAACGTATCAAAATTCTAACTTAATTTCACACAAAATCGACATATATAAACTAATTAACATCCAAAAATTTGCTTCAAACAATCGCTGTCAAAAATGATCAGAATAATGGAAATAAATATATACCTGCGCTCTCGTAAAATGCACGGAAAGTAACCTCTGGCAACCAGGATCAGCGGAAAAAAACACGTTTTGACAAGTCTTGGAAACATAATTATTACCATATCGGTTACATAATCATGCCATTCACTTTCTGATCGGCCTATTATCGGAAATCGCTCATAGAAATGGTTCAATTTTAGACACCTATAGCCGATTTTTCCATAGTAATAGCTCACGTTTTCATTTCAATGCTGAATTTTTACAGATGAAGCGCGAATATGTAAACACAACAGCAAACGTGGTGCCGGTTTATGTAAACATGAGATGAGAAAAAACACCAATATATGGCGCACAATAACAGACTATCGTCATAGAAAATAGTTTAAACTGTACCACTGGTGGATATTTCGTTTTTAGCGACAACATATCGTTGAGTTTATGAACAAAATTTACCACAATTGTATAAGAGATGCCTACTCGTGTTTAAGCGGGTGGTCACAGAAAGAATGATGCAACAAATTAAACAGGACGCGAGTCTTGTAGGGAAGGTTTGATCTCTTCTATTTGAAATGAAATACAATCATATGTTCATAAAAATGCATTTATAAAATTATATGGGCTGTAAATGTTATATTTCACGTCAATATATGAGAAAAATCATATTTCATGTTCGGCTAGACAAGTATCCAGTTGCCAACCGTACCTATTCATGCCATTTACTCTAGTTTCTACTTACCGGTGACTGATAATTCATCTGCCATTTCACGCAAAAGGAAGTCGCGAACATCTCGATTTTGGAAGTCTGGATGAGCTTTTTGCCACAGAGCAGGTCGGGCAGGCAACAGCCCGATAAACTCCTCGGTGTTTATCTGGAAGAATTATGCAAATGAAAATAGGTCAGATTATCACCAAATTCGCTTGTATGAATATACGGCTGCAAAATATCATTAAATTGTCCTTGAACAATGCGCAATCTGATAAAGATCTTTCAATTTTGTCCTCACCAATAAAAACTTACCTTTGACATTAGCTTCTTGGCCATGTTGGTCTGAGGGCGGAGCCACGGAGAAACGCTCGCAGCGAGCGTCAAAAAATCCCAACGAATTTCCTGAGCGTGCCGCTCCGCTCCGCTCCGCGCCGCGCCGCTCCGCTCCGCTTGTCGTGTGAACAGCCAAGCGTTTTTGCATTCAGATATGTACAAGCATTTTTGCCGCTCCGCGCCGCGCCGCGCCGCTCCGCTCGCGCCGCTCGTAGTGTGAACGCACCCTAACGGTCCTTAACCTGCGCCACGTCGTCACCTCCCCGCAGCCTCTCGAGCTCCGTGAGCGGCCGCAGCCGGCAAAATACTCGAACATTGCCTTTCATTTCCTGAATCTGGCGGAGTTCGAACGGAAGATAGCATGAACTCCGATTAGAAAGGTCGGGTAGTTAGTTTCAGAATTTCTGAATAGAAAGGCGGGGCAGTTAACACCAAAATTCCTAATTAGAAAGGTGGAGCAGTTAACATCAAAGTTCCTGAATAGAAATGAGGGGTAGTTAAAATCAAAATTCTAAACAGAAAGAAAGGGTTGTTAAAATATTCCTGAACAGAAAGGTAGCAAAGATAGGGAAGCTTTCTAAACGGAGAGGCAGGATAGTTTCAAATTTTTTGGACTGAGAGGTGGGATAGTTTTGAACTTCCTGGATGGAACGATGGATGCAAATCTGATGTCCCAATATGAAGCTCAGCATTACGAGTTGGAATGAAGATGGGTTTACTTTGAATTATTAGGTAGTTCTAACACGGTAAACATCCTGTCTTGATAAGTAAAAACGATTATCACAGGTTAAATTAGACATGTTAGGTTAAGCCTCCATAAACACTACAAAAGTGTTTCAAAGAGAGGAACGAAGAAGCCACCATTTAGTGTGGAGTTTAGGGTAAGGGGGAATCTATGCAAAAAGAGTGTTCCTTCTCAAGATTCTGGCGCATAGTAACAGTACGTTGAGAAAAAGTTTATGAAACAAGATGGAAGGTGCCGGAAAGCACGACAGCCGTGAACCGAAAAAAGATGATCCTTAAACCAAACAAAACAGTTATTCAACTTTGACAAAACGGAAGCCTAACTATAACGTTCAGCTCAGGACCTTACATTTTCGCCTTGAAAGTGCTGAATCCCATAGATACGATAGCTGTACCTCCCCATACCGTAAGAGGCGAGTATCACAGAGGTACTCAGTAAAGTTCAAGCTAAAATATCACTAAAAATAAACAAAACTTAAGTGCGTCGGTTGGCAAAGCTTGCTACGTTCGAAAAAAAGGCATGAGCAACTCAATGAGACGTTAATGTAAAACGAGATCAAAGAATCAAAAACGAAGACGCTCGTACTGGACGGTTCTTGTGTCGCACCCAGAAAGAGACGTAGAAAATTTATTAGTCGTACCTATGTCTACAAATCAAGACCCTCAACAGATTCCTGCAACTGATGTTACCAACTTGAGGGTAGGTAGCAAAAGTAACCATGGTTAATGTGCACTGACGAGAACAGACCCTAGATAAGGATATAGCTCTGAGTGTCGCTTAAGTATCCCATACGTTTCCGTGAAACGCAAGACCGCCAAAATGTGCAAGATGATCTGCTACTGCATACTTCGGTCTGACATCACTCGTCAGTTTTGTGCTTTCGGAAGAAAACATGGCAATTAGTTTTCTATTTGCATAAATCAGGAAGTCTCTTATATAATGTATTTCCTCTTTCAGGAAGCACCAGAGAATGACGGCATATAATCGTCCACGAAACAGAAGCAAGCGCTTCGTAAAAATGAACAAGCGAATTAAACATCGGCGGTAATTCCACGCCAATTTCCAAGCTGTTCATATTATTCCATTGCAGGTTTTTAAAGAAGGAATTAACTCGCTTGCAATTGTCACTTCCCCTTGCATTCATAAATCTAATTTTTTCGATGAGACATCTCGGCCGGAAGCTAACGTTTGTCATTCCTGACTATGAATTCGAGGACAATTTCTCCACGCCTTAAATGCCTAAACGTTAGACACAGCGCTGACACATTTACGCGCATAATTGTTAGCTTTCTCACTATCGTACATTAGTGCATATACGTCATCCCAAACCCAGACACATTTTGATGTGAAAACATTAGAACCTACATATTTAAGCCCGTAAACGTCAACTCAAGCACCAACATATTTCAGTGCGCAAACGTCAGCTCAAGCACCGACGCATTTCAGTGCGTAAACATTTACTCCAGCACAGACGCATTTCAGTGCGCAAGCATTAGCTTCATCACGAACGTCTATAAGTGCATACCCGTCCTCTCATGCACAGACGCATTTTTACAGCGCACGCGTCAGCTTTATCTCAAAATAAGTGCATACACGTCATCCAAAACACAGACGCATTTCAGTGTGTACTCGTTAGCATGAACACATTCAAGTGAGATGTCAGCTCAAGCATCAACGCACATAAGTGCCCTATGGATGGAGAGCTTCTCAAGTGCTCGGCACTCACTCTATGGAAGTTTTATGATAGCACAGCGCAAGCTGAGAGTCTCATCAGGATGAAAGAAGAAATAAAATAATTACTATGATATAGGTAGGGCACCACGATGTACTAGCGTTACAAAAAAAATGCTTTTATATGATTGTGAATTTATAGGCAACTTTAATAATGTGGAAATAGCACCCCAAGGGCTTTCTGTGACACGTATGCACTTGTCTTGTGAAATAATAATGAGGCTATTAATCACATTGGGATACTGAAGTCACATCTTCGTAAGGCATCTTTATTGGCATGTGAAATAGAGTATTAAAGGAGATAGCGTTGGATAGATTTCGAATAAGATGGCCACTTTTCGAAGGATAGTAACCCACGTTTTTCTCGTATAAGAAGGATAATTGCCTCGGATCAAAAGAAGAATTATTTCGGGTACAAATTGTGAAGATGATCTTGAGTCTAACAGAGACTGATCTCTACTTAATGGACTGCAAACTCGGATTCTCCAGGATATTATGGATATTGGATTAAATCGGATTTAGTTACGCATCAACTCGAATTCAGCAACGGAGTTACACGATTCATGAGAAGCTAACTCGCCTGAGCAGCGACATAAGCTTGATGGACAATCTGATGTTTGAAAAATCGAGTTCGAATGAGCGTTCAAAAACGAGTCGGAACGCACTGCATTTGACATGATGGAACAGTAATTTGGGTCTAAACAGTGATCCGCCTTACAGAACGTTATCATGCAGTTAATGTGACGCGTGAAATTTTAGGATGTTGAATTATTGAAATCGAAACGCTTCCTCCTGCAAACAAGTGACCTATCATCGAAGCGTAGATAGATCCTTAATGATGCTACGGAAAAAGCACAAGAAATGAGCAAGAAAATTCGGCGAAATAGGGTAGGAGTCGACGAATCAACAATGGATATGAACGAAAATTGTGTAAAACAACGTACACCATCTAAATTGAAATCTCTGGAAGAAAATCTCCATTCAGTAGAATGTCTGAATTTTGTAGGGGATGCTCTCGGGAAAAGTTAAGCACGAAAAGTAATCATATATATTTAAGAAGGTTCTTGAACTCGGCGGAACACAGATTCTTCGATTACATAAACATGAAATGATACATGATACATGTGCGAATTGCCAATAGTAACAATTAGGCTTCTTAATCGTAATATACTTCTAATGCAGCGGCATCATTTCAAGGATAGAGCATACAAAATTATAGGTTAACGAGTATGCGTTAAGTGAGGATACTGAACCTATAAATGTTCAGGTGAATAGCTCAAGGCTAACAGGGAAAAAATTGTTAACTCAATTTTTTCTTGTGAACGGGCGGGGTTGTTGGGATATACTTTTATGTGCTATTGGGATATACTAATATGTTTAAATTTTTGGGATAAGTTGTGCATATTTACCACAGTCTTCGTTTGAACTAAATTGTGAGTTTATAAATTGTGTTCAGGCGCATTCCAGCGGTACAGATGGGTCGCTCCAACCAGGGCTGCCACTTTTGTCAGACAAAAAAAATCTAGCTTGACCTCAAAAAATATCTAGAAACATCTAGAATCAAAATCAAAACATCCAAAAATATATCTAAACACAAAAATAAAAAATTTAACAATAACTTATCAAACAATAATAACTATGCTTATTTATATAATTATTTACCTCATATTAGACATAGAAGAAGCTTTCTTCTTCCTCATCTTCACTCTCCATTTCTTCTGTTGCAGTTGATGTTGAGGCTTCCGGGGTTGTCTGGATGGAACTTTTGTAGGCTTGTGCTGTTCCTATGGTCTTTACAACAGAATCGGGTAGCTGATAAGACATGCAGCACTGTTTTTTTCTAATTAACATAAATCTTATCACTAGAATTGCATTCAGCAAATCAGTCTTCATGCTATTTCTAAGTTTATTTTTAACACAGTTCATTGCGCTGAAAATTCTTTCTATATCAGCATTTGAATGTGGCAATATCATTGCTTGTTTAGCACACTCATAAAGTTCTGCGAATGGACTTTCTCCTGAGGCGTTCTTAAAATCTCTTACCTCCGCCCAAAACTCTTCTGTTTCTGTGTTATTGTTCCATTTTACCAGATTAATATTTTGCAGCTGACTCTCTGCTCTGCCAATAAGGTTTTTAGGTATACCCAAATATTCCATGACTTTAGAGTAGTTTCCTAAATCTTTCACTGGCTGTAGAATATTACTTACAGAAAACAAAGACACATTCTTCAAGACATTTAGGTTTTCCGGAAGTCTCTGTTTCAATTGCTGGTATAGAGCCAGTAGAAATTTTGGCATTGTTGCCTCAAATTGTTCTCTTCAGTTTGAGATAAAAGTTTCTTAGATTTGATTTCAGCAATTTTTGACTCAAACTGATATCCGAAGTAGGGCTTGGGATCCAAATATTCTTCAATTTTACAAGTGAGAGGATCAGCGTTACAAGTAGGCAGGGTTAATTTTGTGAAAACTGACTTGAGGAGCATAAGCAAGTCATCCAATAATTTCATCTTGTCTACATTTTTAGATTCAAATAACTTATTAGTTCTTTGTACCTCTGTTAAGATTGGTTGCAAAAAAAGTAAAAGAGCAAGATTTTTCTCATCAGAATACATTTCGAATAAAACTTCAGCAGTATAGCATTTTTCACTATGCCTAGCAATTTCAAAATGTGTTCGTAATTCTAGCCATTGGGCAACAATTTTTTCGACAGCAGGCTGAATGGACAACCATCGAGTTTTGCAGTCAGACGGAATTTTCAATGGATGTGATCCATCATTAATTGCTTTGTAGAGTTGATTGTATTGGCATTGTCTAACTGAAGATTTTGCGAACCAATTGTGGGTTTCAGCAAACAAAAATTCCAAGTTTCTTGGTAAAGATTCAGCAGAAGCATAAGACATGGCAAGTTGGAGTGAGTGGCATACACATCTCATCAATACCAAATGTGGATTTTCTTCCTTGAGCTTCGCATAGACTCCATTATTGATGCCGACCATGACACTTGCATTGTCAGTCCCTAATGCAACACAATCACCAATTTTCAGATTCTTACTGATCAATTATTGTTTCAATGCTGTCACAATGCTACTTGCATCACATTGGACTAATTTTGCAATTCCTAAGTAAGTTGATACCACTTTGTTTAATGCATTGCTGTAGTATATTACTGATACGCCAAGTAGTTTTGTGACTGAAATATCATTGCTTTCGTCCAATAACAAACTGAACTTGTTGTTGCCGATATCATTGGTCAGTTCTTCTTCGAAATGAGGACACAATACATTCTTGATAATGTTTGTGAATTTTGTTCGGCGCATTTTAACATCATCAACAGTTTTGCAATTGGAGATGTTGTGCTTAAGCATCTCAACCATATGATCGCAATTAGAAATTGCACTGTGGCAGCACAAAAACAGTGCAATGGATCCTTCAAAGGCATGAGCGTCAGGATTCTTCTCTTTACTGAGAAAAGATGTTATTGGAATAGGGTTAAATGGTAAAGATTTTTTGTGCTTGTTAGTAAGTGCATGAGTTTTCAAATCTTGATACTTAGCATTTATTTCACACCTGCAGAACTTACAATAGGCCTTGTTTTCATCCTCTGTAGCCGCAATCCATTCCTTGAAGGGTGATTCCTTGAGCCACTTCTTTCTATTTTTTTGCTGGTATTGTTTAAACTTCGGCATTTTGAAGGGTTAGTGATTGTGAAAACAAATAATTTCAATCAACCACAAATTTTGGGATTTACAACTAAGATGAAGCACCGAAAATTGACCCAACAACTTCACACCAAAACCAAGACTGCGCACCGAGTGACTGTGAGTCACCCGCACCGACGCCGTCTCGGTCTTGTTCATAATCGAAACAAACACGTTTGAACGTTGTTAGTTCGTCGTTCAAATAATTTGGTCAAGCGAATTAAGAATGTAACAAGAATGAAGTAGTAAACATTATAGCGAATTTCTAATGCAAATTTAAAGTGATATATAATACGCATCACTAAATCCTAATTCCCACTAGATGATATCTAGGACTCTGAAAAAACTATCTAGATTTTAAAGCTAATATCTAGGTTCCAAATTTTACATCTAGGCTTCGGCAAAACGATCTAGATCTAGCTATAAAATATCTAGAGTGGCAGCCCTGGCTCCAACATGTGTGTTGTAGGCCTGAAGTTCATATTCAACATAAGTTTATGTATCGTGTGAGCGAAGTGTACACTCGAGTCTAGGGCTAAAGTTTGCTTTGAAAGCAGACTTCGAGAGAACAGAGTGGCAGTGTGTAACCGCACGCAAAGATTTATTGCTTACCGAGAGGCCCAGTCCAGGGCAGAGCCGTGGGAAGCCTTGTTCGCCGAACACGCTGGTAATAAGAAAAGCCACGAGGGGTGACAGTGACAGATTGCTGTACTTGAAATACAGAGTAAACATAGCAACGGTTTCTGACTTCAAGATTGACTTGTAAAAGATGGGCGGGATAAGTCGCGTTCTTGTCACAGCGAATAAGATGCTTGCAACCTCCAGAACAGCCAATGGAAGGGGGTAGGCGTGTGTTTGGAAGTGCAGGAGAGGTACCAATGGTCATGCATTGGGTAAGAGGGCAGCCCTCGAAAGAACACTATAGGCATCGTGGGGAACAAGAGCTAGCAAGTTCTTGTGAGCCTTCCGATAAGGTGCGTCGTGACTAGATGGTGACTTAACATGGCGTACTCTGAAAAATAAGTGGGAAATGAAACTTGTTAAGATATATTCTTAATCAATAGATTAAAATTTTTCATCTACTTTTGCAGAGGGAAGAAGGTCCCGTACCATGGAGGTCGTTTAGAAAAAATTTTTAGTTGCTTCGCCGGGAGGGTGAGACTCGTTCTTTTCTTACGATAGATACCGATGGAAACAACAGGTTCATATAACGTAAAAAGAAAATTGGTGCAGTTGAATTAAATGTCGAATGTGTAAATATATATATGAGAAACTTTTAGAATCAAAGTAATCGGTAAATTTTGTTGTCCCACAGGAGGGCGGTTTTTCCTTTTCGTTTGCAAGTTCGGTCTCTGCATAAAAACGTCGAAAGACATTTCTGCACTGTGTATGAAACAGGGATTCGAACTGAAGCTGCTCTTGGGCGAATGAATTGTGATCCGAGGCTGATAATCATCCATTGTGCCGTTGGAGTGCGCCACCCCGACAGTTAGGCATCATTTCTTTATATGTGTTCGGTGTGTAGTTTACTTAAAGAAATTGACCGGTCAATTAGGTAGAGCAGCCATTGTCAATTTGTGTAACTTACAGCCCTAATTTTAGTATAGGTATCTGTTGATTGTTTGCCTTAATAACTGTGTTCTTGTGTATTTTCTTGCGTTTCTTGAGTATTGTGTCATTTGTGTAGGTTTGCCAAGTCCTCAATTCCGAGAACCTGATTTTCTTGCTAAAGTAATTTAGTAAGGAGGCGGGACCATATCTCGCCTGATCTCAACACTCGTGCTCGTTTTCATCCTGATCTCTCCACACTCGTGCGCGTTCTCATCCTGAACACCTGATCTCACTAATGCTGACTCTGACACTAAGGCTAATTTTGTCCCTGATCTTCACACTAATGCTGGTTTTGACCCTAACTTTAACTTATATTTTGTTCCTGATGCTGATACTGATACCCGTCCTAGTCTTCACACTAACGTTTGTTCTGACCCTGACACGCTTATTTTGTTCCTAATACTCACCTGATTGCCACAATAAAGCTGATTCCGATAGTTGATGTAAATACTGATTTTTATACTGACACTAACACTGGCCATGATCCTGATGCTGGTCCTGATCCTAACACTGAGTCTGATCTTAATCCTGGCACTGACACTAATACTGATTTTAGTCGTGATCGTGATGTTAATTCTGATTTTGCTCCCATCCCAATTATAATACTGATCCATGTGCTCACACTGATCTTAATGTTTCTGCTTCTGATCCTGATCATAGCTCCCTCGGATCATCGCTTTCGTTTCTTTCTTCGACATTTTTTTATTCTTCGGAGTTCGATGAAATTTTATATTAGTAGTGAAAATTCTATGGAAACTTTTCAATTAGTAATTTCTGGTTCATTGTTTGTAAAATTCTGTGAAACTGATTTCTCATTTGTCACTTGAAGGACCTTCTACTTTAAAATTTGGATATCTCCGCGCAGGTTCGAGAGCTAGCTGACTAAATTCAAATTTAAACGCATAAGTAGGCGAATCATTAACTTGCCCAGTCGTTAAGAAACCCTAATTTAAGGCCCGTTTACACTAGGGGCGTCACACGGGCGTCAAGCGCCTCACCGCCCCTCTGTGCAGCAGCTACGTGCGCTTCAGGCGGGCATCCGAGCGATTGCCCAGCTAGCGATTCGCCGCCGCCCTGCCTCATGCAACACAGGCGCTGCACTCAGTCGGCTGCTGGCTGTGGTACTGTGCGGAGGTCTATGTGCTAACCCTTCAGCTTGAACTCTGGATAGCAACACCATATTTGTTAGGTCTTACTCTCTAGTCGAAACCTTAATTTAACTATACAGAGTTCTTGCTATTTATGTATTTAAAATAATCTTTTCACCTTAGCTTATGTGTGTTAGGTACATTTTGCAGTACTATTACTGGGAATCACGTGTATCTTCGCTTTTTCAGGAAAACTTTGTGTCAAAAATTTCTACTATTTTTCTCTTATTCATTATAATTTTTTTTGTTTTGCAACATTGCAATGGACTGGAAATGTGACTGTTATTTTTTAAACCAAATATTGATTTAGCAATAGAATTATCTTGAAAGGATTTAATTAACAAAATGGAGAAATGATTGTTTCACCAACCTTCAAGTAGTCATCCTTCAATATATAGCAATTGAATTCAATGCAAATTTTGAATTCAGTCTTGTATAATTTTGAAAATCCAATTTATTTTCAGTTGAAAGTTCTCTGAAGATGTGAGTGTATGAACCTCTCTCGTCTCTTCTCTGCAACCATTTTCTAACCCAAATGCTGCGATGCCTACCTTTTTTCTCTTCACAGCAGCACGCCCTACAATAATTGCCCACAGCTATTCTTCACTCGCATCCATCCTCACAGCTGTCTAGATGACGCGCGTCACGCGCGTGTATCAAAAAATGAGTGTGAACAGTTTTGGGCGTCAAGCGCTGCAGCAAGCGCGCGTCAAGCGCTTGCTCACCCCTGTCGTTGCCCCGGTGTAAACGGGCCTTAATAGTAGAGTTGCGTCGAGGTGGAGAATACTATTCCCCAAAGAACGAGATGTATATCGGAAAGCAAATAAACGCAATTTGTTTACAATAAAGTTAGCACAAAAAATGTTACTGTTTCCAAAATGTCTTAACGCAAAGATCCTTAGTTGATTTACATGGTTTTTACAATACTTATGTGAATTGTCGAACAATGATTAAGAAAAAACTTAAAAATGGATTCCATCGTTAAGTTATTCTGATTATGCTAATGCGTATAAATACAAGTAATAGAAAATCTATGCCAGTGAAGCATTGATGGAAAATGTTTTTGTTATTATCCACTAACGTTGCAATATGAGCTTAAGATTTTGCAATATCAAGGAATATGTGCATAACGCTTTTTTGTAAATAATTATACTTCTAAGACTTGAAAATCGACGTGATAGAAGTTCAGAATTATCTTTCCCCTGTTAGTAGAAATCAGCATACTGGCTTGATGTGTACTATTTTGGATAAAATGTTTTATCACACCAATTATTTGTATTTCCCACGTAAATACTGCTGGCACAAAAGAATTTGAGGGAGTCAGAAACTAGACGAGGATTGTTGGAAAATTCCAACTGGAACATTTTACAACACGAACGGAGCAATTCGTGAAGTTGACTGCCGAAATAATGCTGTCATAATGTGCTTCCAAGCATCAGAAAAGAGTATTATTTTCACACGAGGCGGAAGGGGCACTCGGTTAGATGATAATTTTGTTCATTTTTGTTAAGCAAATTGAATTGAATTTACTTTTTGCCCTAATCTTGGAAGGTCGCATCCCTGCTCTTGGATACGGCGACTTAGTTGCGGTCTAACCACGGTAGATGAAACAAGGTAGGGTCATTTCTATGGGAGAAAACATACCTCCTCTTGTTCTGCTAGCCAATAGAAAGGCTTTATTTCAAACAAACTTTATGACGTCACCAAAACGCCATGTCGTTAAGCCAATAGTGCAGCCAGATTTGAGGGTAGCAGTGCTACCAGATGCAATCTGAGCGCTGGTATTGGTTCGTTGCCGTGACGTCAGCAAAACCACACCGTCAAAGGAAAAAAAGACTGGTTTGAACCTACCTTGTATCGTATACCGTGGGTACAACGCATCACGAAGAAGAAATTTTGAAATGCCTCCGTAAACCAATTATTACTAGCTGCAAATTCTTCTACTGTAACTGTCATGGTTTAAGATTCTGCTACGCCAATCTTTTTTCCAATTTTTTTCAGGTATTTTTAATTTTTAATTTTTCTTCCTCATTCGTTTTCTTCATTTCAGCCCGAGAAACTGTAAATTCGTAGGGACGAAAGGGGCAGCGTTCACACGCAGGGGGCTCATATACAGCACGTTCGCTAAGCGCAACACATGCATGCGGTCTTTGAGGTTATAGCAATAATCTTCTCACCTGATAATACCCTTGGCGTGTTTATTTATTTGTTTGGTTTCTGCTTCTTAGGAAACTGCTTATTTGACTTTAAGGATGCTTAATGACCGTATCTGTGATACGAGTTTTGCCAGTGCACAAGTACAAGATTATTTTATTCGCGGGTACTATTAGGATGGATATATTTGTTTGTCTTCCACATCTGGAGGATTTATATATATAAGGAAAATATCGAATCCCTTCATTTTTGACGTCCCGTGCACACTGCTAACCTGAGAGTTGCCTCTCTGGTCTTGTGACCCATTGAAAACTTACCACCAGTTTTAATCATTGCACACATATATTTTGAGTTTCAGGCAGTCTCGCCTTAAATTAGTTATGCGCAACCCGTACCGCTTTTCCTTCATTTCACTTTCTGCAAGAAATTTATTGTCAAAGACTTTGAAATGAGTTTGTGATTTTAGTATGAGTTGTGAATAAGGAAATTAATAATTGAACAGTACATACTGTACCAAGATTAGTTTTTAATACAATTGATATGTTTCTACTATCCTATTATGGGATAAGTTTTGATGGAGAAGGATCAGCTCAGAACCTGGATTTTTCTAGAATTTACGTTGACGTAGGGTTACAGATGTCGACTTGGCTACTCAAAGTGTTTTTTCTGGCCAAAACCCTTCAAAGAGCCTTTATTTTAAGACCGTCATTAACACAAGGCGATATGTGATAATAGTTCTCTATAGAACATCTCTTGTTAAGTGTCATTTAGGACAATGCTCTAGTACTCTATTTCTCTTTCTACCAACTCTTCGTGTAAGTGAGAAACATATTAAGCACCAGACCTTGTTCAGAGTTTGCAACTTATTAGGCTTACTCTCCTATTTTGTATTCCTAGGTACAGATGGATGCCCCAGCAGTGCAATTTAAACTTGAAACAGTTAATCGCATATATAACAGTGCTCATTGTCTCCATTACCCACAGGAGGGCCTCATCAGCCGACACACGGCCGCCACCAGTTTGAACGCGGTCTCGTAGCGGTCACACTTGCTCATTTGCATAACTGTGACCGTGACTTCAAAACGGAATGACTCTGTTCTGCGGGGCAAGGTGAGTGTGGTGGTGGTGGTTGTGACATTTGGGGTATAATATGGGAATGTGAGCGTGGTGAATTCTCAATAAAATGCGCACTGGTGGTGCTTGCTCATTTCAAAGTATAATAAGGGATAGATTGGCCCAAGATTGTGGTTTACTCTCTGTTCTCTCTACTGTAATGTACGTTGAAGATTAAGTAGTGAGCAAAAGCTAGACGCAATAAGGAAGCATGAATTTACTTCTATTTCGGGTTAAATGGTCGTGATGACCAGTTTGTGCAGTGAATAATTGTCTTAGGCTATTGTCGCCATCATTTTTTAATGTTTTGTAAATGCAATTACAAATGGAGATTTTGTAGAGATCCGAAAGTTTAAGTATTTGTAAATTTTTGAATGAATCATTTGTGTGCGGATTATATTCTAGGTTCTTTACCGCTCTGATAGCTCCTTTCTGCAGAGTAAAAATTTTGTTGGTTTTATTTTTATCAGTTCCGTGCCATGCTTCTATTTCGTATTGCAAGTATGGAGAAATGAGCGTTCGGTAGAGCATTTGTAAAGCACTAAAGCTGTTTCAGGCAGTAAATTTTCAACTTTATTTAGGATTCCGATGGATTTTGATAATTTAGAACTAATATGAGTGATCTGCTCTTTGAAAGTCAGATGTTTATCTGTTATGACGCCCAGAAACATACATGAGTTGGTTTCTTCGATTTCACCTTCGCCAATTTTGATGTATGGGAGAGATACATCTTTATTGTATGAGAATATAATATAATTTGTTTTATCAGTATTAAAGCTTATTTTATTAGCTTTGAGCCACGATGAAACCTTATGAAGTTCATTATTTATACTCTCCACAACCATAGCAGGATTTTGGTTCGGAAGGACCGCAGAAAGGGTAGTGTCATCGGCAAAAAGTATGAATTTGAGAAATGATGTAGATTTTACAATATCATTGATAAAAATCAGAAACAGGAGAGGCCCAAGAACAGATCCTTGTGGCACTCCATGGCTAATTGTCTGTGGGTCTGATTTTGCGTCGTCAATGACAACGTATAGCTTCCGATTTGTTAGGTAGGGTCTGAACCAATCATGGGCAATCCCTCGAATGCCATAATAATGTAGTTTCGAGAGTAGTATTTTATGGTCCACACAATCGAATGCTTTTAGAAGTCAAGAAATACAGAGAAGATAGGCTTTCCTTCATCTATATTAGAATAGAGGAATTGTAAATGTTTTAATATAGCCTGTGTTGTTGATTTTTTAGAGCGAAACCGTATTGTTTCGCCGTATGATTTTTGTTCAAAATAAGAGTACACTTTTTTATACACAATCTTATCGAATACTTTGCTAATAATTGGTAGTACGGAGATAGGTCGATAATTGTTTACACAGGTTTTTTCACCACTTTTAAAGATAGGGGTTACACTAGCAACTTTGAGGGAGTTCGGGAAAGTGCCTAGTAAGAGAGACTGGTTAATAATATTTGATATCAGCGGGGCTACAATGACAGCAATAACTTTAAGTACTTTAGTCGGAAACATTTGTAACCCACTCGATTTCTTTTTCATGTTGTTTATGCACGTAATTACACCGCAGGAGTTTGTAGGCGTAAAGAAAAAGGAGTTGGGTTCTCGAATATGATCCATAAATTCCAAGTGATCAGTAGGTTCACATGGAATACCATCAGCTATAGTTTTCCCTACGTTTACGAAGAAGTTGTTAAAGAGATTAGCAATTTCTTTCTCCTCATGGTATTTTACATTATCTTGAATAACATATTCACTTTTCTTTTCTATTGGCATTATTCGGTTTACAGCAAGAGTTAAGGAGATGCCAAGTCTTTTTGGCGTCAATTTTGAATTGAGTAAACTTGAGCGTAAAGTAGTTCTTTTTTGATGCTCTTATCTGGTTTGTTACATAGTTTCTGAATCGGTTATATGTTTCTCTAGATATTCGCCCTTCGCAAAGGAGGGCTAGGTACGCTTGACGTTTCTGTATGTTTATCACGATGTCACCAGTAATCCAGGGCTTTTATTTATTTTTCGGGGTAAATGCACGAGTTACAATTGGGCAACATTGATTGTGTGCGGTCATTATAGTTTCAGTCAATTTTACTACTGCTTCATCAATGCTCGTTGCATTATTGCATTGAGAGATGTGCAATGTTGGTATTGATTCTTCTAGAACGGTGCGCATTTTCTCTAAATTTGATTCGTTTACTTCACGAACTTTACGATATGAGTAAATTTCAGCCCGTGGCTTGGTGCAAGCAATATAAACATTTTTGTTAACAATAAAAATTGGAAAATGATTGGAAATTGGAATGACCTGAGATGCCTACGTTTCCTCAGTTCAACAACACGTTAACTGCGGCGGGTGAAACTGAAGTTCAAAGTTGAACTCAAATGAGAGCCAATTTTATTGATCAATTTTGAAAATAACGAATGTTAAATAGTTCGCGCCTTCATGTAGTTTTCATCAAGTATTTATTTAAATCGACTTTGATACTGCTTGTCTGTCGGAAGCATTTTGAAAATATCCACTGTGACCACCGGTGGCTGACGTCACAATCAAAGTGTTAAAACACAGCTTTCATGAATGATTGCATATCACCATAGTATCTATAACTTGAGAATTAGGCTGTCAATTTCAACAGCGAAGAACACTAGTAGGTTTTAGTATATATCATGTTGCTCATCTCAGCTCAAACGTTTTTTTGTGTGTTAAGAACCATCTTTTTCGGATCACTGCTGTCCTATTTTTTAGCACTTCTACTTTATTTTCCGAATTTTATCTTCTTTCACAAACTTCTTTCTTAACTTACCTCAACTTACTGTTTCTTTGCACCTTGTGTATGGAATCTGCTGTATGAAGTCAGATTCATCCCCTATCTCACATTTTGCCGAGCGGGATGTATATCGGGGGTTTTGACGTTAGCGTTGCCGAGAGGAAAATATAAAATGATGGAAGGACAGCCTCTTATATTACACGGGTCGTAAATTTAAGAGCCGGCTTTCGTGCTATAGTCTTGGGAAATATATGACGGGGACGTTCTCAGAAGAGAAATCTTCCCCATATTAAATTCAATAATTGGATGCGCTGGCCTAGGCAGCCACAGCGTTGTAAAAATGTGGGAACACAAGGCCGACGGCGCAGAGCGCTGAGATTAGAATCGCCGTCCAGCGAACCATTAATTGCCGTAACGGGAGGCGGGCAAGGGGCATGAGACCCGACCCCTCTCCCCCAGCCGCACCCCCGGTTGTGTGGGGGGAGGAGCGGCTCAGAACCTTCTCGCCCCCTCTGTTACCCTGCTCGTGTGGCGACCACCCTCCCCTTCGGGGAGGGGGGAGCGCTGTCCATGCGGGGTTGAGCGGGACGAGCAGTCTTCACTTCGTGCGGAGCGGTAGTCGGGAAAGGACATAAACCGTGTAGTCCGGGTTGATGTGTGAGACGATCACGCCGGCTTTTATTTTACTTAGGAAAATTCAGTTGCCGGTGAGTTTCGAGAAAGGTCAGGGATCCGGACGCAAGGGATCAGAGATTAGTTAAAGTAAAGGTAAACTCAAACGTCGATCGGTGCTCTGATAGTTGAGGCTTCCCTCATTTCAGCTCCATAACTTGAGAATTCGGCTGGCTCAAATCTCCACTTTATTGTTGAGGGCTCGAAGTTCGAGTGTATGCAAAACACTCCCCGGGCTCGGTGTTTCCTCGGCTCGTGTGTTGGCTGTTTGTACACAGTCTGTTGTCGTGTCATTGTGGGCGATCAATTGAATGACTTTGTGTGAGTTCGAGTGGTCCGGTTCGAAGCGGTGGTTGTAAGGTCTTCGTAGAGTTATCAAGAGTGAAGACGAGTCTCGCTATAACGTGTACCAAGTTAGAATCTCGGGCTATTGCTGGCCAGCCTTTCCCAATAAATTTCTTAAATCGTCAGGAGTCGTCCTTTGCCCCTCTCTCATCTCTCGTGAACTAGCACAAGAAACACGTGCCCTTGGCCCTCAGCCGCTACCAATCGACAAAATCAGAGTAGGAGCGGACGTAAGAGCTCCGTTTACGCGCTAACGCCACTCATCTAAGTATCTAATTGACAGTCGAAACTAACGTAATTAAATCTCTAATTTTAGTCGAGGCTATATATACCTCGTGGTGGCAGCCCTCCGCGCTACCCTTCTTAATTCTTAACGTAACTGTCTGCCGAGCGATTTTATTCAGAAAGAAACAGAAAATGATGAAATAACGAATTCATAAATTTAGAGAGCGGAAGAAAATAACCCCGACCATTTAGTGGTGGCGTCGCGGTGGTGGAAACTAATGGCGAGAGAGGAAAAATAAAAAGAGAGAGGTAAAGAAGCAACCAGTCCAGAGGCGGCAAGCGGGCAACGGCGTCCAAGATCAACAAAAACTGTAAGTAGACACCATTTCATTTCATTTCATTTGTGTGTTACGTATACCGTAATTAGAAGTGTGGAGAAAATTTTTGTTTCTATTCGGTTCGGTATTATTTTGCTGCGCGGCTGTGTCTTTCAATGTGGATAGACATCGAAAAGTAATTCAGAGTTATAGTGATTTATTTAAGTGTTGATTCGTTCCGCGAGGAGAAATCGTTGATTCGCGTGCCTTGGCGTAAATTAGGTGCATATCGGGGGAAAACGTCTCACTTCGGCTCTTAACTGTTCTTCACTTGGTCTTGGGGAATGAACCGCATCGAACTAGTCTGACAACTTATCTTGACTTAAGGAGATCATCCCGAGCCCAATTGGGCCCCACCGGCTCCCCCCACTGAAAATTTTTTTGTTGAAAAAGGATCCTTAGGGGATGGGTTATTGTGCCATGAAATTTTATGGCCCTACGGAGACTAGAACCCCCCCAGGGGGTTGAAAAGGGGACCGAAAATGACGATTTTGAGGGCAAATTTTTTACATTCAAAACGGGACTCGTCCTCGAGTTTTGATGCTAGAACAAATCCAAATACAGTTTTAGAATCCATGGAACATTTCTAACAAACTCAAGTTCGGCTTTTTTCAAATTCAAATTTTTTCTATTTTTTGAAAAAATTTTGAAATTTCAAAAATCAGCAACCATTTTTTTGGGTTTAGAGCTATATATTTCTTCAAAGAATTCGAATTTGAAAAAAAGCGAACTTGAGTTTGTTAGAAATGTTTCAAGGATTCTAAAAATGGTTTTGGTTTTGTTCTAGCATACAAACTCGATGACGAGTCTCGTTTTGAAATATCCAAAAAAAATATACCGAAATACTCTTTTTTCGTCAAAAAAATAAAAACTAAGGCATAAATCGAAAAAGTGACACGAATAAAAAAAGTTTCATTTCACGAAATACATATACTGGCCAATTTTCAAACAAATCGGGCGGAAAAAATTGATAAAGTCTCATCATGGTGATTACTGAAATAAAATGTATTATTTTTATTTACTCATAACTACGATATTTCTTAGATCGTTACTTGAAATTCACAAGGAAAATGATGCTCATTGTTCGTACATCGAAATAGATCATCGAAACTGCATTCATGTACAAAAAATTTTCGTTATATTCAAATTCAATAGACATAGTTTGTTTTTAGGCTCTAGTGAAAAGTTGACTTTTTTACATTCAAAACGGGACTCGTCCTCGAGTTTTGATGCTAGAACAAATCCAAAGACAGTTTTAGAATCCTTGGAACATTTATAACAACCTCAAGTTTGGCTATTTTCAAATTCAAATGTTTTCTATTTTTTAAAAAAAATTGAAATTTCAAAAATCAGCAACAATTTTTTTGGGTTTAGAGCTATATATTTCTTCAAAGAATTCGAATTTGAAAAAAGGCAAACATGAGTTTGTTAGAAATGTTTCAAGGATTCTAAAACTGTTTTTGGTTTTGTTCTAGCATCAAAACTCGATGACGAGTCTCGTTTTGAAATATCCAAAAAAATATACCGAAATACTTTTTTTTCGTCAAAAAAAAATAAAACTAAGGCATAAATCGAAAAAGTGACACGAATAAAAAAGATTTCTTTTCACGAAATACATATACTGGCCAATTTTCAAACAAATCGGACGGAAAAAATTGATAAAGTCTCATCATGGTGATTACTGAAATAAAATGTATTATTTTTACTTACTCATAACTACGGTATTTTTTAGATCTTTACTTGAAATTCACAAGGAAAATGATGCTCATTGGTCGTACATCGAAATAGATCATCGGAACTGCATTCATGTACAAAAAATTTCCGTTATATTCAAATTCCATGGACATAGTTCGATTTTGGGCTGTAGTGAAAAATTTTCCTTTTTTACCATTCAAAACGGAACTTGTCCTCGAGTTTTGATGCTATAACAAATCCAAAGACAGTTTTAGAATCCTTGAAACAATTCTTACAAACTCAAGTTCGCTTTTTTTCAAATTAGAATTTTTTGAAGAAATATATAGCTCTAAACCCAAAAAAATTTTTGCTGATTTTTGAAATTTCAAATTTTTTTGAAAAAATAGAAATAATTTGAATTTGTAAAAACCCGAACTTGAGTTTGTTAGAAATGTTCCAAGGGTTCTAAAACTGTCTTTGTTTTTGTTCTAGCATCAAAACTGAAGGAGGAGCTCCAATCTGAAATATCAATATAAATGTACCAAGAAACACATTTTTCGTAAAAAAAAGAAAAAATAAGGCCTAAATCGAAAAAATGACATGAGTAAAAAAGATTTACTTTCACAAAAGACATATACTGGCCAATTTTCAAACGAATCGGACGAAAAAAGGTCTCAAACTGGGATGATCCCCTTAAACTGTTCTTGCTATTAGAGGCCCAACTTGCTGTTTTATGTACCTTTGCCGAGAGACTGCATTTCAGCTGGTGCCTTCCTCCTTTCTCTCTTGGAGACACCTCCTAGTTTTATTATTTGCTAGAGCTGTTTTTTTTAAACCAACCTAACATCTACTCGGTTATTGTGGGTAAATCAACGAAATCGTGTGTAGAAACATCCATTTAAATGTCTTGTGTGTTCCCTAGGACAGAAATAATACGTACCGATTCTGCATTTTGTGGTCGTTCTTTGTATGTGTTTTGAGGGCGTGATAGCCTCACAGATGTTGTGCATACTGAGCGCAGCTAGGAAACGCCATTGCTCGTGAGATTAGATCCGGACTCAGCCATAAAATTTGGGGAGGAGATCAACGCTCCAAATAAAAATTTATTCTGTTGTTCAAAGAAAATATATAATAGTTTGTGTGTCTTGGGCTTAACTGGGGTCAGTTTAAAGGAATATGTATGAGTAACATTGCAAAGTACAGGGAACGATCAACGTGAATATTTACGCAAAAATTGTGCTGGTATAATACTCGTTTTAACCGTATTGGGGGTGAGGAGATTCCCTCCTGACATATGGTTTTGATGCCCTGCGCATAAGAGTCCGCATTTCGGGTATCTTTATTCAGTGGTGCCCTCCTCTTTCCTCTCTTGGATACACCCGGAACAGTATTTATCGTAAAAGTTAGAGGTTCAGTGTAGCGCGTTGTTGATTTGCAACTGCCAATAGATATATTTGAGAAAAAACTGATTGATCATCGCTGAGTTTAAGCGGCAAAATGACTAACGAAGAAAAGGCTACCAAGACAGAAAGTTCCATCGCCAATAAACAGGATGCAGGAGCCGCTCCGACAGCTGCAAGCGGGCCAGTCCTCGGCAAGCTTCCAAAGTTCGATGGAAAAACGAATGTGGTGAAGTTTCTCAACACTGTGAAGAAACGCGCCGCTTTAGAAAACTGGTCAGACGACCGAAGCGCTGATGTCATCCGATATCTCTGCACTGACACCGCGGAGAGTTTTCTGGATTCAAACCCCGAGCTCGAAGCATGCGATCTGACGGAGCTGACCGAACGCCTTGAGGATCGTTTCCTCAAAAGCATTTCGCTGACGGATGCACATGCGGAACTGGCTGCGATCAAAATGGACCGGGGCACGATCGAAGATTATGCTTCGCGACTGGAGACCGGTTCGGCTGCCTTGGCGCATGTTATCTAGGAGCTGCAAAACACAGCATCTCGCGACAAGCTCTTGGCGAATGTGTTTGTCAATGGTCTCGACCCGGCATTGAAGAAGACAATGGCAACATACGAACCAAAAAAGCTCGCAGATTGTGTCAAAATGGCACAGAAATGCGAACGAATGCTGGAAGACGAAAAGCAGCGCAGGCATATCTGCGCTATAGACGAAGTAGAAGCAGCCCCTCCCCGGCCACCACCTAGATGCTGGTCGTGCAATCATGTAGGCCATTTCTCTAGAGAATGTCGCAACCCAGCGGTGATTCCGAGACAAAATACATTTGCCCATAACATACAGCGAAAAACCATGAACTGCTTCAATTGTGGGCAAGCCGGCCATATGGCCAGACAGTGTAGGGCACAGTGGCCGGCACAAAACCAAGCCCAGCAGAGCCGACAGTTAGGCGAGTCACAAGGCTCGAGCCCCGCAGCCCATCGGAGTTTCAACGTGGATAACAACACACCGTGGCGATACGCACAAGGCCCGCCTAGTAGAAAAAACTAGGGGCGCCTGTCGACACACACGAAGCCAAACCGATCATACAGATAAAAGTGAACGAACAAGACTGCGAAGCATTCCTGGACACCGGATCGGTTTGTTGCCTGATAAGGCCTGACATGGCAGAAAAATTTGTGTCGGCAGGATTAGGTACAGTAAGAATAAAGACGGCCAAGCTAAAGTTAAGAACAGCAAGTGGCGCAGAAATAGATGTGCGGGGCAGAATGGCGCTGAACATTAAGATAGGAGGTAACACGTATGTGCATGATGTAATAGTGGCTCAAGTCGGAAATTATCCGGGAGACATACTAGTAGGGCTCGATTTACTCCAGCGCATAGGTAAGGTGACGCTGGACATGACTAGTGGACATGGTAGTAGAGTGATCGTGAACGGTCATTCGTATGCATTTAAGGACGATAAGTATGCCGGAGAGTCGATCAATTTGATCAGACAGAGAAGAAGGGTAAGTATGCGAAAGTCTGAGGTCGCGGCGGTGCTACCAACAATGAGCAGTGACGATGGTGAGTATGGTATCACCGACGAGCTACCCGAGGCGGAAGTACCAAGCCTAGAGCATCTGCACACGCAGCAGCGTGAGAGTTTGTTGGCGCTCATCGGTAAGTATGCGCAAGCCATTTCTCAGCATGAGCAAGATTTAGGCCGATGTGATTTGCTCCCACATCGAATTGACACCAGGAACGCGACGCCGATTGCTACGAAACAATGGCCTCTGCCCCAGGCAACACGCGCAGCAATCGAAGAACAAGTGCAGAATATGCTAGCAATGGACGTAATTGAGCCATCAGCGAGCGCGTGGGCATCTCCGGTGCTCCTCATCAAAAAGAAGGACTCCACATCGAATTGACACCAGGAACGCGACGCCGATTGCTACGAAACAATGGCCTCTGCCCCAGGCAACACGCGCAGCAATCGAAGAACAAGTGCAGAATATGCTAGCAATGGACGTAATTGAGCCATCAGCGAGCGCGTGTGCATCTCCGGTGCTCCTCATCAAAAAGAAGGACGGCACGCATAGGTTTTGCGTTGATTTTCGACGAATTAATGAAGTCACGCTCGCAGATAAATACCCAATGCCACGGATCGAGCAAATTTTGGAGTCCCTAGGAGGCGCATGCTAGCAATAGACTTGAAATCAGGCTACTGGCAGATTCCTGTCGTGGAAGCAGACCGCGACAAGACAGCATTTGCTACTGAGTCGGCTCAATACCGCTTCAAGCGAATGCCGTTTGGATTGACTACAGCCCCAGCCACATTCCAGCGTTTGGTCAATCGAGTATTAGAGCTAGTGATTGGAAAGACGAGCTACTTTTTCATAGACGACGTAGTGGTATTTTCGAAGACGTTTGAGGATCACATCTCTTATTTGGAAGAAGTTCTCGCTCTCCTTCAGGAGTCAGGATTAAAAATTTCACTGAAAAAGTGCAGCTTTGCCAAACCCTCCATCGAATATTTGGGTCACGTTGTCTCGAAGGACGGAATTCAAGTTGACCAAAGGAAGATCACGGCCATTCGCGAGTTGTTACCACCGAAGAAACCGAAAGACGTACGAAGAATTTTGGGAATGGCAGGCTACTATCGAAGACACATACCAAATTTCTCAGAGCGAGTCGCACTTTTGACGGCTTTGACTAAGAAGTGTGCCAAGTTTGTGTGGACGGACGAACATCAGGCCGAATTCGACGCGCTCAAATTGGCTCTAGCGGAAGCGCCGGTGTTGGGTTACCCAGATTTCGAGCGACCGTTCAGGCTGCACACCGACGCGAGCGATGTCGCACTGGGAGGAGTACTGACGCAAGAAAAGGACGGCATGGATCACCCGATCGCATACTATTCACGGAAGTTTACATCGGCGGAGACTCGGTATAGCACCACCGAGAGAGAAGCTTTGGCTATTGTGGAAAATGTCCGCCATTTTGCTAGATATCTCTACGGCCGAAAATTCCTGATACTTACCGACCATCAGCCCCTTAGATATCTCTTCCAATACAAAGCTACCGTTCCACCTATCGCCCGCTGGGCAGTGCTACTGTCGCAGTTCGAATATGAAATTTCGTATAGACCTGGCAAGGAGAATGTGATTCCAGATACGCTCTCCTGAGGAGTGGCAGCCATCCGCCCGATCGTGACGGAAGCGCTGGACCCGTACGAAGTTTTCTGTGCGAAAAGGTAAGTATGGAGCAGCGCAAAGCACAGCACTGGGCCAAGCTCATCAACGCATTGGAAGGAAAGGGTGAATTGGTGACAGATCCGAGCCAGTACAAGGATTTCGTGCTGGACAAAGACTGTTTATTCTACCTAGAAGTTAAGGACAATGGAGACATTCGCAAACGTGCAGTGATTCCTGAATCCCTAGTAAAGCCCGCGTTAATAATGTCGCACGATTCGCGAATTTCCGGACATTTTGGAGCAAGAAAAACCCTCCACCGTGCTAGAGAATTATTCTTCTGGCCAAATATGGCACGACACGTGCAAGAACACGTGAAAAATTGCACGACGTGTCAGAAGCGAAGTCCACACGGGGGCCTTAAAGCAAAAATAGGCGAATTACCGCCAGTCTCACGACCATTAGAAAGGGTGGGTATTGATCTCATTGGAGAGCTGACACAGTCACAGGCAGGACATCGATATATTCTGACGATCGTGTGCCACTTCTCTAGATACGTGCAGACGTACCCACTGCGCAATAAAAAGAGCGAGACCGTAGCGCGAGCGTTCATGGATTACGTATGGCTGTCCGGTATGGCTGTCCGGAACACATCGTGTCGGATCGAGGTACTGAGTTTACTGCCCAAAATTTCCAAGAAATGTGCCGCATTTTGAAGTCCAAGTTGCACTTCACCACGGCCTTCCACCCAGCCAGTAACGGAATGACGGAAGCATTCAACAAATTGCTCAAGACAACGCTGGCGGCCACCGTAGAGAAGGATCTCACATCATGGGACGAGCAGCTACCTTTTGCCACGCTCGCTCTAAACTGTTCGTATCATACCTCGGTAGACAATACGCCATATTATTCATTTCACGGACGCGACGCTCCCTTGCCACTGTCTGATATTTTGCAGCCCAGGATACTAAACTATGCTTTGGAGGAGGATTTTCCTCACGCCGCTTTTGCCAGGTTGCAAATTGCGTTCGAAGGCGCGATGTCAGCAAGCCGAAACGCACATGACAAGAATGTGAGATATCAGCGCGTGAGAGATAAGGAACTTAGAGTCGGCGATTGCGTATTCCTACGGAATACCGCAGGAAGAAACAAGGCGATGGGAAAATTCCGACCTAATTGGTTGGGCCCGTACAGGATTCAGGCCCTTCCAACACCGATGAACGTCGTAATACGACAAGTCCACGGCCGCCGGCATGAGATAACGGTCCACAGAAATAGACTTAAGCCCGCGTCATTTCAGCCGGAGGAGGCTCTGCTAATACAAGACGAGCGCCCCGCAACAAGGGGAGGAGCGTCGAGCACGTCACCGAAGTACCTCACGAAGATAGCGACTCGGAAAGCAGCGATGACGAAATCTACGTAACAAGGCCTGAAGCACCCTCACCCCTACCCACCCCGGCAGCTAGGCGTCCTTACGCTCTCAGATCTGCAGGTTCCGGTTGAGGAGGGGACTACATAAGCAAAAGCCTATGTAGCAAGTGCATAATAGATAAGCTTACTAATCTAATCCTCCCTTACAGAATAACTTAAGCAAGTAAATAATAGTTAAGCTTACTAACCTAATTTCTTTACAGAATAACCTAGCAAGTAAATAGTAGATAAGCTTACTAACCTAATTTCTTTTCAGAATAACCTAGCAAGTAAATAGTAGATAAGCTCACTAATCTAATTTCTTTCAGAATATCTTAGCAAGAACTATGTAGAAGTATAAATAAACTTTAAGAAAGATCAGTAGTACGATCGAGCGTTAACTGCTATTCAGGAAATTTCTTAAGAAGCTACCAGCCAACACGAACGACTCTGCTCAGAGCTTGAGAGCGCGATATCGGACGAAAGTCATGAAATCGACAGAGGCATAAAGGGACCAGCTCCGAGCCTGTGAAAAATGAGCTCAACCGCAGGAAGCAAGTGCGACGCGCAGTAAGGAGGCAGTGGCTGCAAGTAGAGATTTGACATACCACTTGTAAATAGCGGTACTAGGAAAATGATATCGTTGTTGGCTGCGCATTTTTGAATGACGGGAATAAAACGTAAAGGTAAAATTGCACCGTAAGGTTTAACATTTTCGAACAACTGCAGAGATAAGGACTGTCTCATCGTAGAAGGAATTTGATCGCAGGTTAATTGACTGAGATGTGTAAGGAATGATGAGAGATTTCGATGGAAACTAGCCGTCTAGGCAGAGATACAATTAGACAGTAGTACAATCTCAGTATAGCACGGCCGAAGCAGATGTTTTCCTTCACAATAAGATGGTCAGTAATGAGTCAGGCTCTCTGAGTCCTCTCATAACTAGTAGGTTAAAACAACCAATAAGGGGTCGAAATTTCATTTTTTCGAGTAGTATTTATAAGTACAATCTTACTAATAAAAATTGCCTTTCAGGTGTAGTTTTAAGAGACAGCAACTTGGATAGGAAGTAGATATATCCTTCTATTATTTTATTATTTTGGTTGAAAATTCCCTGTAGAGAAATTTTCGTTGTCGTCGGGGAGGGAAGAAAATTTGAAAATTTTATTGCTTCGAAAGGAAGGTTAGCGAAGAGAAATAGGCACGTTCAGTTTAAGTTATCTGGGATGGGACTTGCTGCACTTGGAAGAGTGAAACCTGACCCTGTCATGAGCTGATAGGAGGCGGATACTAGCCGCTCGGAGCAGAACTCCGGAGAGTTGGGTAGAACTTCTACCGAGATATTGTATTAATAAAGTCCCATTACGGACATAGTAGAAATTTTTAGCAATTACGGCTCTTTAATAATAACGTAGCTTAGTGTGGAAAGGCAGGCTGGACGAGCACTTGCGAGGTGGGGGCTCGACACGTGATTCACGAGACAATGGGACCGCAGGGGACCATAAAATTTGGGATGCATTCCACTGCTGGGACGCAGGTAATAGGAGTGGTGATACGCCAAAGATTAGAGAAGGCAGTTTGAACAGAGAGAAGCGCACAGCGATGCGTTTGAGATGCTAAATACGAGAGTTTGATTTAGGACGATAAGGAAATAGCAAGGGCAATAAAGGCCGAGAAGAATATAAAAAAGATAGCTCCTGTTGCGGAGTAATCCGAGCGTGAACAGCATCGAGCCGACGCTAGAGCTGAAATATTTAATGATAAAATGCACTCAGGTGAATTTTGAAGATTTACAGGAAGGCGACGAGCGAGCGAGGTGCTGACGTGTGCGCGTGCTAAACCAGCACCACAGCGGCATCCAACGAAGCGGAACGGAAGTAGCGGTCGACGTAAGAGAGATGGAGAGACATTCGTCAAAGGTAAGATCGGGAACACTCCTGTGCGGAGGAATCCGTGCGTGAACGATGGAGAGTGTTGGGGATATCTGGTCTGCTGATGAGCGTGACGATGGAGATTGCGTGAAGCTTGACTGTGAAGGATATTTGTGAGGCCCCTCCAGAGGCATGTGCGCAATGCTTGAGACATCGCAGCTGTACCGATATCATGAGTTTAGTAGAATACGGAACATAAGTCATATGAGACTTGGAGATAAGCAGGAATGCATAAAAAAGGGGGAACGCCTTGCGTACTGCAACCATACGAAAATTCAGGCTCGCTTCTCACGAATTGATTAGCGGACGCCACTCAGGCAAACAGTCAGCTGACAAACAAATAAGTAGGAACATTTCATATCCATCATAGTTAATCATAAGGACCTGCACTACGAAGTATGAAAGGATAGGAAGAATGTGCGTGTGTTGTCAGAGTGTGTGCGGTTTCGTGTGCTGTTTCGTGTGCTATTTCGTGTGCAGGAGTATGTGCGGTATCGTGTTGCAGAAGAGTGTACTTTTAACCAGTCAAGCCGGTTAGGACTGATTAGGCTCATGAAAATCATATATCATCCTTCATGTAATACGCGCTCTCATTATGAGGCGAAGAGAGGAAAATTGTTAAAAATAGGCTGTATATCGATGTCTAACCCATGTAACAAGGAACTAATGCCCGACCGTGTGCCGTAGTACACGGTGTCGTACGAGACGGGCTGGAGGCGACGGTCGAGCGTGCTGGTGCTTCAACGGGGCGTGGCATCCCACCCCTGCGAGGCAGCCGGCGGTCGCTAGATGGAAATCTGGCAAGTGTCTCAGACGAGACGAAGTAGAAGCAGACGACGAAAACCTCGGAGGCGGAAGAGCTCGCCTCCCCAGCCCCGAAGGGGGCCAATATTATTTAAAATTGCTGAAGCACGTGCGAGCGAGTTGTTGTCGCCGTTCGTTTTGGATTTTATTGTTTTTTTTGTGTGGTAGTTGACGTCATGTTGTACAAGTGTTCGCCAGTCGGGGGGAAAGTACACTGAGACCAAGACATAGAAAAAGAAATTATTATATAATTTCTTTTTGGTCATGTAGGGGAAGGGTGTATGAAGTCAGATTCATCCCCTATCTCACATTTTGCCGAGCGGGATGTATATCGGGGGTTTTGACGTTAGCGTTGCCGAGAGGAAAATATAAAATGATGGAAGGACAGCCTCTTATATTACACGGGTCGTAAATTTAAGAGCCGGCTTTCGTGCTATGGTCTTGGGAAATATATGACGGGGACGTTCTCAGAAAAGAAATCTTCCCCATATTAAATTCAATAATTGGATGCGCTGGCCTAGGCAGCCACAGCGCTGTAAAAATGTGGAAACACAAGTCCGACGGCGCAGAGCGCTGAGATTCGAATCGCCGTCCAGCGAACCATTGTTTAATTGCCGTAACGGGAGGCGGGCAAGGGGCATGAGACCCGACCCCTCTCCCCCAGCCGCACCCCCGGTTGTGTGGGGGGAGGAGCGGCTCAGAACCTTCTCGCCCCCTCTGTTACCCTGCTCGTGTGGCGACCACCCTCCCCTTCGGGGAGGGGGGAGCGCTGTCCATGCGGGGTTGAGCGGGACGAGCAGTCTTCACTTCGTGCGGAGCGGTAGTCGGGAAAGGACATAAACCGTGTAGTCCGGGTTGATGTGTGAGACGATCACGCCGGCTTTTATTTTACTTAGGAAAATTCAGTTGCCGGTGAGTTTCGAGAAAGGTCAGGGATCCGGACGCAAGGGATCAGAGATTAGTTAAAGTAAAGTTAAACTCAAACGTCGATCGGTGCTCTGATAGTTGAGGCTTCCCTCATTTCAGCTCCATAACTTGAGAATTCGGCTGGCTCAAATCTCCACTTTATTGTTGAGGGCTCGAAGTTCGAGTGTATGCAAAACACTCCCCGGGCTCGGTGTTTCCTTGGCTCGTGTGTTGGCTGTTTGTACACAGTCTGTTGTCGTGTCATTGTGGGCGATCAATTGAATGACTTTGTGTGAGTTCGAGTGGTCCGGTTCGAAGCGGTGGTTGTAAGGTCTTCGTAGAGTAATCAAGGGTGAAGACGAGTCTCGCTATAACGTGTACCAAGTTAGAATCTCGGGCTATTGCTGGCCAGCCTTTCCCAATAAATTTCTTAAATCGTCAGGAGTCGTCCTTTGCCCCTCTCTCATCTCTCGTGAACTAGCACAAGAAACACGTGCCCTTGGCCCTCAGCCGCTACCAATCGACAAAATCTGAGTAGGAGCGGACGTAAGAGCTCCGTTTACGCGCTAACGCCACTCATCTAAGTATCTAATTGACAGTCGAAACTAACGTAATTAAATCTCTAATTTTAGTCGAGGCTATATATACCTCGTGGTGGCAGCCCTTCGCGCTACCCTTCTTAATTCTTAACGTAACGCTCTGCCGAGCGAGTTTATTCAGAAAGAAACAGAAAATGATGAAATAACGAACTCATAAATATAGAGAGCGGAAGAAAATAACCCCGAGTTCATTCACTGCGTTCTCTCAACTCTAAACTAAATAGTGCCTTTCTCCTTCCTCTTTTTGGAACGTCTTAGTTGCGGTTAGGGAGATTAACCTTTTAAAGTCAGCATTTTTCTACTTCTATTACCGTTATTATAACCTCCATCATTATGCCTACTCTGGCGTCAGGTAGTGACCGGCATTAGAATGAGGAAGGAACTGCCACTCGGCAGTGAACTCCAAATACCACACTAGGGAACAAATTAAACAAGAAATACATTATATTGAGGCTATTTTCAAATGTGGACCGAAAAGTAAACTGTGTTGAAGGGTTAAACTAACATTTAATTTGATGCTCATTTCAGCTCACGCTGGTGGACCTCGCAGGCAGTGAGCGCGTGCAGAAGAGCCGCTCTGCTGGAACAACACTTAAGGAGGCGCCTTTCATTAATTCTAGCCTCTCTGCGTTGGGGGACGTGGTTGCTGCGTTGTCCTCCCAGGCTGCCTTCGTGCCTTACAGGTATCGTATTTTTAGTTCGAGCTTACTTTACACGATACACACCTTGCATATATCTTATTACTGTGGCCTTCTGATACTAGTTATTATATTTTATCAAGGTCATCGCATTGATCTTGTTTTTGTTCTCTGTTTTTATGACATACGCCTACCGTACTTTTATTTCTCTTTCTTTCTATCAGACGTCTATAATACAGTAAAGGCATATTTTCCTCGTCCTTCTGCTAACAGATTTTTATGCCCTCACAGGTTATGCAAGTTAACTTTCACGAGACACTTCTCCCGCATTAGTTCTCATACTGCCATCACGGTGTAGACCAACAGCCTCAGGATATTGTTTCTACGGTACTGATCTATCTTGGTCACAGCATTGTTCTGGGAGACCTGCCAAGGCAATTGCCTACGAAATCCCCTCAGGGGACATCGGAAAACCAATAGGTTTTAAATAGTTTCGTTTATCTATTCTATGAGGTTTGGGGACGGGCTCTTCTAGGGGAGACTTTTAGGTTATCTCAACTGTAGACAGACCTCCGGGACTTCTGTGATTCGTTCCCACTTGGCTTTGTCCACTTTCATGCCTTCTTTGCTATCTCGTCTTTGTGATTTCATCCTTTTATTTCCGACTTGTGGTTTCTATGCGCCGGGCAACCTGTGTGGGAATACACCTGGCGCACAGAGACCACTGTTTTTAGTTCGTACTTAATGATCAGTTTTCTTTGCACTCTTGAGATTGCCTTTGTTGTGGCTAGGAAATCATAAGCTAACTAATACAATAATAATCATCGTACGAATAAATGAAGTAGTTTTAAAAGACAGAACAAGACTGCTAACTCTTTCTTCCTGCTCTGAGTTACGCGATTGGTGCTGCGTAAACAATAGTAAAACTAGAAACATTCGAATTATGCTCAGTTCAATGCAGCATAACGTGTCAGTTATTCAGTGCACCTACATAGAATAACCTTCTTTTGCATCCGAAGGAAAAAGTAAACGCAAATCGTCGCAATCTCCCTTACTACTTACGAGTGGAGATCGAGGGTACTGGGCCACACATGCAAATTTTTACCTTGCATGCTTGTTCACTAGGTTCAATAATTTACTGCAGCATATTAAAACCTTGCACTAATTTCCACAGGAACAGCAAGCTGACAAGGCTGCTGCAAGACAGCCTGGGAGGGAATGCCAAAAGCCTCATATTTATAAACGTGTCCCCAGCAAAGCACAATGTTGACGAGTCGCTCATAACACTTATGTAAGTCTCTTTCTTGTTAGTGAGATGTTTCAAATTCTGCATAAAATTCTGCCCAAAATCTGTAAAAGTTACAATAACTTGAACGATTTTCGAGATAGGAAACTTTTGAAATAATAATAAGTTTAGGGTTACGTTTCCACCAGGGTCGCCAGCAACTTGCAACTATGGACCCCCCTAGCTTTAGCTAGGTAATCACACATCGACTAGGCGATCACATTATAAGTGACGAAACTTGCTACAGGCAACTGGATTAATTAATGTTAGTGTTCTCGGTCGGTGTGGTGTCCAGCACTCGTCTCAGCACACATAAGAAATGGGGCAATTAGTGCAATAGTTGACTCTTAGAGGTCCACGGGTGTGTAGTTCCATATGCTTGAAACTCGATGGTAATAGCCGGTTTGCAGTATACTCATCTGGCAGGAGCATGTATAATTCATATTAGGTCGTACGCGTTGATTTTGCGAAGGTATTCCATAAGTTCGGCGACAGGGGCATCATGACCCAGCAGGTCTCTGATTGAGAGAGGCGGGTGTTGGTCAGCAGCAAATAGACTTATGTGACGACGTCTTGCGCTGTGTAAGGCTGGGCAATCAATGACGATGTGATGTACGGTGAGGCGAGCCCCCAAACAAAGAGGGCAACCGGGCGGGGGTTCTTGGACTGTGCTGTTCATTAAGTATCCGTGTGTGAGATGTGTGTGTCCACATCGCAAGCGGTTCAGTACCACTTCGTTTCTTCTGGTCAGATTTTCTCGTTTATAGGAATTGGGATCCGGTTGTATGCTGAATAAGAAGTTTCCATCACGATGCCAGTTTTCTTTCCATAGGGCACGTATTTTGCTAGCTATGATTGGGAACCAGTCTCCATAGAAGGTCATGACCTTTTCTGCAGGTCGAAGTGCAGCTGTTTTAGCGAGTTTGTCAACTGCCTCGTTGCCTTCGATGCCGACATGGCTCGGGATCCAACAGAGTTTGACTGTTTTGTGGTCTTGGGTTAGTTTATCGATTTGATGTATGAGATGCCGCGCAAGGGGATGGGGGGTGCGTTTATTTTGCAGTGCTGTGAGGGCACTCAAGGAGTCACAGAAGATTACAAATCTCTCTTTGTTGTGGCCGCGGATAATTTGTAGAGCTATTTCGATAGCGTGGAGTTCTGCAGTGAATATTGATACAACTCCGGGAAGGGACATCATCTCCCTCGTACCGCCACACAGTGCCGCGGCGCCGACTCTTTCGTCGTACTTTGAACCGTCGGTAAAGATCGGGACATGCTCTTGATATTCCTCGCGCCGCAGTCGCTGGTATTCCTTGATGT
Organism: Morinoia aosen; assembly: GCA_030386875.1. Classification (NCBI taxonomy): domain Eukaryota; kingdom Metazoa; phylum Arthropoda; class Malacostraca; order Amphipoda; family Talitridae; genus Morinoia; species Morinoia aosen. The sequence continues at coordinate 36,127,904 of CM059579.1, read as the reverse complement.
ACAAGGCTGGATGGGTAGATTCCTTTTTGTAAAAAGTCAGTTCTATGTTTATTTCGGCGAGGGTGGTTTTCCATGTGGGTGTAGTGATACTCAGTAGCCGATACGAGAAGGCAGGCTTTATGTGGGCTTCCTGGAGATCGAGAGATTCTGTGAGTTCGACGGTGCGAACGGCAAAAGGCGGTGAGTATTGTTTATTATTAAACAGTCTTCTGTCGATAGGCCGTATGGCACAGTTGCGCGCTGGGTTTGACAGGTGGCTTTTTATTTTGTAGAAATACTTTAGCGAGAGGTGCTGTCTTCGCAGCTTGAGGGGCATCTCGCCGGAAATTACTTGTAAGCTAGGAATCGGTGTTGATTTAAATGCGCCTGTAGCTAGTCGTAGGCAATCATTCACGATGGGGTCAAGCTGTTTGAGTATAGATAACGAAGCAGAGGAGTAAACTATGCAACCGTAATCTAATTTTGGCCGGATGAATAGTCGGTATAGGTGGAGCAAAGTTGCTTGGTCTCCACCCCATTCGTGTGAGGCGATAGATTTAAGCATATTCAAGCTTTTCTGGCAGCTTGCTTTTATGTTGGTGATATGGGTCTTCCAGGTCAGTTTGCGGTCCCATGTTAGCCCAAGGAATTTTATTTCATCGGTGTATTCTATATTTTGATTTCCAACTTTGAGTGACGGTGATAAATGAATGCCCGGTAGAGAAGTGAAGTGAACAGCTCTGGATTTATCCATTGAAAAGGAGAAGCCGTTAGTTCGGGTCCAGAGCGCCACCCTGTCGACGCACTCTTGGAGTTTGGCTTGAACAATTTTGGGGTCGCTATGGTGGTACCCGAGCTGGAAGTCGTCTACGTATAGCGATGCGTGATACCGTGGATCTTTTGGGATTATGGAGGCAATATTGTTAATTTTGATGATGAAGAGGGTTACTGATAAGACGGAGCCTTGAGGGACACCTTCTTCTTGTGGAAATGGGTCCGATAGGTGATTGTTTAGCCGTACTCTGAGGGTACGATGCTGCAAGAACTGTTTTATGTAGGAAGGAAGTCGTCCACGGAGGTGTAGATTGTAGAGGTCTCGCATAATTCCGTACTTCCACGTGGTGTCGTAAGCCTTTTTAAGGTCAAAAAATATGCTTATGAAGTGCTCGTTGTGGATGAAGGATTTTCGGATAGTAGTTTCCAGACGGATTAGGTGGTCGATTGTGGATCGGTTAGGGCGGCCGCCGCGTTGAATATTGGTCAGGTAGCCGTGCATGTCACAATGGTCAAGGAGTCTATTATTGATGAGTCGTTCTAGAGTCTTGCAGAGGCAGCTTGTTAACGCAATTGGCCTGTAGTTTAATGGTGAGTAGGGAGACTTTCCGGGTTTTTGAAGTGGGATGATTACTGCTTCTCTCCAACTGGGTGGGAAGTAACCTTGGAGCCACAGCTTGTTGTAGAGGGACAAGAGACTTTCTTTGCCCTGTCTTGGGAGGTGTTTCAACATCTCATATGAGATTCCGTCTGCTCCAGGTGATGTTTTCTTTGTAGTGTCCAAAACGGCGTCGAGTTCGGCAGAGGAGAATACTTCGTTGTACATTTCGCTATTGTGAGACGAGAAATCGATTTCGCTAGCTTCTGCTCGTAATTTTTCTTGTATAAACTCTTGAGGGTAGTTGGCCGTGCTGCTGATATGGCTAAAAGTTTCTGCTAATTTGTTTGCTATATCTGGTACTGTCGAGTATGTCACATAGTTTTCTCTCAAAATTGATACATGCCGCTGCAGTTTTCCTTTGATTTTTCTGACATTTTCGTATATAGAGCTGATTGGTGTGTTTTTTGTGAAGGTATTGGCGAGTGAAATCCATGCTTTACGTTTTTCTTCTCGCAGTAGGTTTCTATGGATGGCTCTAGCTCTTTTCCAACACAGGGCGTTCTGCACGGATTTTGTTTGTCTATATCTTTGGTAGAGGCGTTCTCTGTTATTGCGCGTTTCTGTAAGTCTTGCACTCCAGTAGGGTTTCGGAAAAAAGGTTGTTAGTTCGATTGTAGGGATGCATTCATTTGCTACGGCTGTCAATGTACTGGTGAATGTTTCAAGGGCTTCGGCACATGTAGCTTCATCGGGTATCTGGAGCTCCTCCCACTTAGGGTGGGCCTTGTACGACGTCCAGTCTGCCTTCCTGATGTTCCACACGGTGCGTCTCATCTCGTTCCGCGGTGAGTTTATTAGTTTCAGTACAATAGGGCAGTGATCGCTGTCTTCTGGGGATTCGGATGCGTTCCATAGTAGGTCAGCACCAAGGCGAGGAGAAGTTATGGTCAGGTCTATTGCAGATTCAGAGTTGTACGATATTCGAGTCGGAGTTCCCGTGTTGAGCAAAGTCAGGTTATGTTGGCTGATGAAGTTTTCTACCAGACGACCCCGGGCATCTGTAGTTTGGCATCCCCAGATTGTGTTGTGGCTATTGAAGTCGCCCATCAAAATGATTGGAGGAGGCAGTTGGACCAATAACTCGTTCAATAATTGTAAAGATAAGGTGTGGTTTCTTGAGCTGTAAAGCGAGACAAAAGTTATTCGCTGAGTGAGTTGGACGGTAGCTGCGATGGCTTGCATGGTTGAAGTCAAAGGAACTTCCTGAAAGGGAATGGATTCGTGGATTAAAAGGCCAACTCCTCCATGGGGTGTGACATTGAAGTGTCCATGCTTGGCGAGCAGAACGTACTGAGGTATTGAGAAGTTACTGTTGTGCCACAGTTTGGTTTCTTGGAGAGCAATTACAAACGGTTTATGAAGGCTGATTAGTTGTAATAATTCGTCTTTTTTGGCCCGAACACCTTGGCAGTTCCACTGCATCGCGCTAGCTCCACTATTCATTTTGGTTTAGTTGAGTTTCCATTTGATACTGTTGGTAGATTTTTCTTGTTTCACTTCTTACGGTCGGGTTGTTCTCGCTTGTGATTTCGCTATCACTCATTGCAGAGTCGTAGTTTGATATGATTTGGATAGGGGTTGTATACGTTTCTCCAGTGGATGGATCGACACAAACTGCTTCAGTTACTTGTTTCTTTTCGGTAGGTTTTTCTTGATCCTCGGAGTTTTTTCTCTTCCTCCGTGTGGAGATTATAGGACTCTGGGGCTTAGAGGGTCCGGATGGGGTAGCTGTGGGAGCTGCTACTGCTTCTTGTTCCCGAGAGACGGGTGGCTGTCGGTTGGGTGCTTCTGAGCTGTTTGACGTTACGGCAGCAGCATAGCTGTGGCGATAGTTTGGTTGTTCTGAGTCCAGTTTAACTTTTGCTTGGGCTCTGGTTAGTTTGTATTTGTGTTGAATGGTGAGAATTTCCTGCTGGTATTTGAATTCGGTACATTTGTAAGATCCTGAGTAGTGATCTTGGCTGCAGTTGTGGCATTCTATTTTGGTGTTCGTGCAATCTCCACTAACGTGGTTTGCATTGTTGCACCTAGCACAGGTCACTACATTGCTGGGGCATCGTTTCTGCGTGTGGTTGTATTCGAGGCACTTTTTGCAAAACATGGGACGTGGCACGTATGGGAGTACCTTTGTTTGGGATTGTTCACCAGGGATGGTAATGTACTCAGGGAGGTCCTGTCTGAAAGTGAGTAGAAGTGCTTGAGAAAGAGGGTTCTTTGGTCGGATCCAGGTTGCTTTCACCGCGTCGTACAGTCCGTAGTCCGCTATCAGCCCCTCTCGAAAGCAGTCGAAGTCAGACAGATCATACTCGTACAGATACACGAGTCCTTTGACTAAGTTGAAGTATGGGTGTTCAGATATGGAGACTGGGATATTGTTTAGGGATGTTATGTTACAGATTTGGATGCTTTGCTGTTTACCGGTTACCTCGATAATAAAAGAGTTTTCACCTTGGGAGGTAATTCGCTTGGGCTTGTCGCCCAACTCGACCTGAAGGCATTTTTCGAGAACCCACGGAGACATCTTACGTTTTTCTTTCGGATCCAATGTGCATTTGAAATGTGTGGGATGTAGAAGTGAAGATTTTTCAGGCACGTTCGTTGGGCCGTTGAGCATTTGTCTGGCGCGGCGTTTTCCAACCTTGTGGCTGTTCTGGATGGCAAGTATCTGCTCTTCTTCAACTTGTCTCGGGCATGCTTTGTCCTTGACGCAGTGGGAACCTCGGCAGTGGAAGCACACAGCTTCCGCTGCCAGGCACTGGTCGCTGCTATGTCCCTCCACTCCGCACTTTCCGCAAGTGAGCGCTCGGGTGCACCGTTTCTTGGTGTGTCCATACATTTGGCAGTTTGTACATTGCATGGGTTTCTCGATGTACGGATATACCCTTGTATCGGACCTCTCACCCGGTATATATAAGTAATCGGGAGGAGTTTCAGAGTTGAATTCTATGATTAGGGCGCTGGTCTGTTCGTATTTGGTTTTGATGAAGGTTGCGTCTATTACATCGCTAATGTTGTAATTTTCTTTCAGTCCGGCTGCAAATTCAGTGAAGTTTTCCATGTTATATTCTTTAATGTAGATAAGTCCTTTTGATTTGTTGAGTTTTGGGTGGGGGAGGACCTTGCATGGTGTTGAGTTTATGTGTGTGATAGTCATGAGTGTTTGACCTTGGCTCTCGTTTCTTACTTCAAGGGTAAAGCTGTCTTTTCCGCTGGTGGTTATGGACTTCGGTGGCAATTTTGTCAGGGCAAATATTGACTTTTTAATCGAGTAAGGGTCAATTGCACGCTTTGTTTCCTGTGCAAACTTCATGCTGTAAAAGCGCGTGAATACTGGAGGTGGTGGCGGCTGTTTTGTAGTATCCAAAGGAATGAACTTGATTTTTTCTTTCTGTCTTGGAGGGTTGATTGAGCTCTTCAGTCCTCCGTAAGAAGATAAGGAGGATAGTAATTTTGTGATTTCTTTAATGGTGTTTTCAAGCTTTTCGATTCTTTCTTCATTGGAGATTAGGTTTGGCGTACCAGAGGCATGGCTCGTTGTATTTAACCTAGCGACATTACGCTCCGGCAGCACCCCATCCAAGCACTCCATGACTTCGTCGATGCTGTTCTCGATGTCGGTGATTCGAGCAGACATGCCCCCCTCGTGCTCCCGTTTCCCAGTCTGACGGCCTGCGCCCGCTGCAGAGGTCGAACTGAGGGGTGTGCTGCTCTTTGGTCCACTTGCATGTCCTTTTACTGGCGTCCTGATCGATTTTACCTCGTTGGGTGTGGCGGATGACTTCTTTTGCTCCCCCGCAGTCGTCTTTCGTTCCCCCGCAGAGCTCCTCTGGTTGGGTCGCGATCCTCTGCCGCCCCTTGCCATTCTCCCTAGTCCTCGGGGCACTGACCCCCCGGGACCAGGATTACGTGTTTTACTTATAATACTTTATTAGTTTTAGTTTGTTTCTCCCTTACAAGATACAGAATGAAAATAAATACGCAAAGCTAACAAAAAAAAACCCAGATGTTAATGGGCGCCCCCCACGTCGGTTCTACCCACGGACAACACTCGTATAAATAAGCTTATGATCACTATGTTGCCAATTTACATAAACGATATGTAATGAGTTGCAACTCCTAGTGGGTATACTAACGGTACCACCACGGGAAGGTGTGGGTGGGCTGGAATACTTGTTATGGACAAGTAATCCTTATCAAATATCCTTGTCTATAGACTGCTCCCTTTACGATACAAATGATGATAACACAGTTCGGCACCAGTAAACGTGGTAAAGGGAACACGTAAAATTTCCCCTTTTGAAAATGATAGTCCACCGTATGTTATTTTTTATCATTCTGTGATTTCATTGTGTGTATTGTAAGAATAAAAATTCCCATTGTTAAATTCTTTTAAGCGGTTTTTGTGTCGTTAAATAATTAAAACTTTTTTCGTTGGGCTTTGTTGTGAATTCTCAAAGATTTTAAATTTAACTGACAGTAAATTGATTGAAAGCTTAAGCACTGCTTAGCGGAGGGAAAGAAAACAAATACTAACGAAAAGAATTCTGTATTTGATCCATGTGAATTCATTGTTGGACGCAGCGAGATCATTCTGACCGTACGTAGAGATTTACAATTGGTCTTCGCTGATCCAATGGGACATGTTAGTCTCCAATGAAAGCTGCTAGTGCACATGTCGGTTAGCCTCTTGACAGGTCCACCGACCTTTCATGGTTCTCATCACCGCATGTTTTTCTTGGAAGTTTATGATATTTAATGCTGCACATGAGAGGATTCAGACTGGCGGAACTTGCTGTACCTGGGGCCATGTATTCGAATGTTTATACGCCGTCGCAGTAGTTGTGCTCGTAGCGTATGTCAATTCGAAAGCTCTTAAACTTGTAGCTTTCTGCTACAACAGCATAAATTCTCCGGTTACTAAACACTTGCTGTGACGCTTAGTTTTCAACCCATTCTCGTCACGCATGAATCATACTAACAGCAGAAAGTGAAACCTCCCTAATAATCTGTCTTGAAAAGAAACTTCTCCGGCGAGTTTTAGTTCATCTCATTTTATTTGGCAAAAATATTTTAAATTGTGATAATATTGTCCTTTCTTCCATGCCCTTTCTGTTGCAAATGAGCATTTAATGAGTTATAGCGGTATGTTAATTTTCGCCTTTGATGGCTGGAATGCGCTCGATCATTTGAGTGCGTCAAAAGGAAGAGTCCATTGTAGTCTTCGCGTCCGAACAATTTCTTTCCCCATCAAGCACTAAAGCTGCGGTCAGTAATTTCCCGCTATAACTTGTTAAATACTCATTCGCGACGGAAAGGGCGTAGATGAAAAATAGTTTATTTAGATCTAATTAACTACGTTTAGACACCGAAAAGTGGAAAATCAATTATGGTCCTCTCCTTAACATTTACCCATAAAAAATTAAATGAAAATATGTCCTCAATTTCATTTTTGCACAGATGTTTTCTGTTTCCTACTAAGAAACAGAGAAAAGGAGACTAAGATATAAACAGAACCATAAACAAAAACAGAAAAATCTGCTTCTTTGAATTAAATATGGCTTTGTAGCTTCAGATAAGATTTTTGAAGCACTCACAATAAAACTATGATCAACAGCAAGAATTTGGCACCTTATATAAAGAAATTATTTAGCAGCAAATGGAACACGATGTATAGAAGTCAGGTACCTTTAAAAATGCATTTCTAAATATGCTTAGAACAGCGTTAGTTTCAAGAAGGTAATTGCCATAAAAAGTAGCACTTACAATAGAAAATCATAGACAAAATTTTGCATCTTGCTTGTAAACACTAGACATTTAGCTATAAGGTAGAAAGTTATTACAAGTTAATCTGAAAATTTCAGGTAAGATTGGCTACACAAGAAAAATAGGAGCTATTCTAAAGTTGCATCTAACATGCAGTAAACAAGTTTTACTATGTGGCAGTCCAAACTAGCTTTCATGTCTGAGCATTGTAGGTTCTAAGCTCACTTGCTAATTTCAATATAATGCATAGACCAAAATTTTTAAAATGCCATTGAAATTTTTTAATATAAACCTGGTAAAATTTGACAGCACATCCTACTTCCAGATTAATTCACACACAGAAATTCAAATACTATGAAATCTGATAGTACCCTACCACAAGATATAGGATTTTAGGTTACCTTTCTGGAATGAAAAACTCATGAACAGTATGTCATTAATCAGCATTTAATTGTAGCACATCCTATTCCTATTTACTCATTTCCTTTAAATTTTAAATTTCACGCAATTCAACAGCATTTATGAATGGAATTAGCATATCAAATTTGAACTGTACTACTGTATCTGGTGGCAAAGATTTGGTCAAGAGATGCCACTTCATCAAATGCAATAATCAGTTATAAGCCATTATTCTTAAATTAGTTTCGAATAATATTCAAAATTCAATTTCTTACCTTCCAGTTCCAAACTCCTGTGATCATAAAACAACAGCACAACACCTCTTTCCAATGAAATGTGCGTCTTACATGCAGAGGGGATTCTTCGGAAGTCGGTCTTTTTGAAATGGCTGCCAGCAAACATAACTTACATAAGTTCGACTTGAGATTATTTAACTAAACCTTTCCACTGGGCAAAATCAATTCTTTAAAATTGAAACCAGACCTTTGAAATATCTTGGGTCGATTTTTAGAATTATCCCGACACCAAATAAAGGAACACTTTTTTAAAAATTTAACTTGAGGCGCCGACATTGCGATTCACTCGACTCGTTAACACTTCATTAGAACAGAAATGCAACATTGTCGTACGCGTAACGCTAACAGTGATGCCAGATTTCGGGTTAGCAATGTTGCCAGATGCAATTTAAGCGCTGCTATTGGTCGGATGCCTTGACGTCACTGGGGTGAGACTCGATTTCATAAAAGACTGGTTTGCAGCTACCTTGTTTCGTCTACCATGGGCGCAGCTCTACAGCAGTGTTGCCAATTTAGCTCTTTTTGAGCCAGATCTGGCATCTTTTCATTGTGTTTAGCTCCTAGTTTTCATCATCTGGCATCTGGCACCAAATCTGGTTCCAAGTTTTATCTTAATATAGAGTGATTTTATAATGGTAATATTAGGTACAAATTTACATGTTTGAATAACTTCATGAGTGTCCGTTGGATGTTCGTTTGAATACCTGTAGTGCCGGCCAGGTTTGATAGAGTTGACGCGCGTTACAACGGTGTTTTAAACGGTTTAAAGTCGGTTTAACGAGGGTCTGTCCGACTCTGTCGGTGTTCTGCAGTTTTACCGCCAGTGTCGTCCTGAAGAGTTGTTCGTCGGTGTTCGTTCGTGTTGCTGACAAATCAGTTAGGCTGATGTTGGGTGTATAATGTTAATTCAATTCTTCTTGAACTGCTACAAAACAACACTTCACAATGAGTCAAATCGCGAAGAAAAGTTATTCCCAAATGATTAGATAAGAATGGTTGCAAATGAAACAATTTAACAAATGGTAACGGGAGGTACCAGGAGAGAGTACATACGCTTACTTTTTATATTGTGGATGTGAAACAGTTGAAAAATAAAGTTTACTTACAAAACATGCAGAAACGGAACGTGTTACATTTGTGCCTTCTGAAAGTGACCGCTTACTCAATTCATGAAACAAAAATCTAATGTTGTTGCAAATATTGAAGAAAAGCTTGCACGCTATTGCTGTTGTCATGCGTCCATTAACACATATGATTATTTTATAGATCTGTGCAAGCATATTGTGTAAGATTGCGAAGTCGTTTCAAAGGTAAGAATGCACAGAAGCAAATACAATGCTGTGATAAAGAATTTTCTAAGCGCACACCTTAAAGACAATTGGTTACTGCCATCGGAAATGAAAAATTTAGTTTGATGCTGGACGATAAGAATAATATATCTATCCATGAAATGTAACGTATTATTATTGTTATTTATTTTAGTATAAGCAAAAAAATAGTTTACACCTTCTTAAGTCTGGTTGCATTGTCTAATGATGCAGATGGTATTGTTGAGGTATTGAAAAATGAGCTAGCAAAATGAACAAAGCCAACCTTATTAATTGCCATAGGTAATTACAATGCCAGTGCTATGGTAGGAGTGAACAAAGGTATGTTTAAGAAGTTGGAAAAAGAACTTCCATCATTGATTCTTGTGAGATGTGTCTGTCATTCACTGCAATTAGCAATATCCCAAGCCTCACCTGAGGTTCTGCCTAGAAGTTGGGAATTTCCAATTGCAGAAATATATAAATGGTTAGCCTATTCTTATACTAGACAGGCTGTTTAATGTCAGCTTTAAAAAGCTATCAGTGATAATCTCACCTCACTTTAAAGGGTCAATTACTGTAATATATATTATTAAATATTTTTAGCCCCTTTTTTAGCACAAACCTAAACATTTTTAGCTCTTTTTAGCCCCTTTTTATGTGAAAGCTGGTACTTTTCTATCGAAACGATTTGGCAACACTGAGTCTGCTCTAGACCGGTCAGTGTGCAGTTGGTAGTCATCAATTGAGGTTGCGCCTCTCGCTCACCCGTTCTGGCTGACTCGACACTGCCGCGAGAAACTACACTGTTTTTAATTGAAATGTACTAAGCCCATCAATGCATTTGGCAGACTAAAAGCTGCGAATATAAGGAGGCTGCTTTCCATTTTATTTTAATGAAAATGAACGAATATAGTAACATTTCACTCATGCAAATAAAAAAGAGATTACGTAGCTTTACGATGCAGCAACAATATTCACACAAGCTCGTCTTCAGCAATCTATATTTCATAGCAGCAGCAGGCCACACTGACTGGTTTTGTGCTGCATGGCTGCCACTTTTGTTTGACCAAAAAATCTAGTGTGACCTCAAAAAATATCGAGAAACATCTAGATTTAAAAATAAAACATCCAAAAATATATCTAGAAATGAATTAATTATCTACTGTAGTAAATTAGTTGAACGATAGCATATAAGGATATTTATATCATAAATTGCTTTATATTAGGCAATTTATCTTTATATGAATTATCTAGTATCCTGATATTTACCCTAATAAAGCTTGGTATCCAAATATTCTTCAATTTCACACGTGTTGCGCGTAGAAAGGTCAGTCTCCATTGCATTGCAAATTATCAATGCTCAGATTCCTACTTATCAACAATTGTTTTAAGGTTTTCACACCGCTATCTTCATCACTTTTAATAATTTTGCAATTGCTAAGTAAGTTGATTCTACTTTATTAGATGCATTACTTTAGAATATAACTGATACACCAAGTAGTTTCATGATAGAAATATCGTTGCTTCCATCCAACAATAAACTGAACTCATTGTTACCAATATCATTGGTCAGTCTTTCGTCAAAATGAGGCCACAAAACATTTTTGATAATGTATGTGCATTTTATTCCATGATTTTTTGATATCATCACTAGTTTTGCAATTGGAAATAGTGTGCTTTAGCTTATGAACCGTGAAATAGCCGTCTTGGTGTCGTTCATAATCTGAACATAACATGATCAGAATATGGTTGCTTCACTATTCAGACAATTTGCTTACGTAAATTAACAAATATAATAAGAATGAAGTAGTAACCAACCATTATGGTGAATTCTTAATTCAAATTTACAGTAATCTATCACATACATAGCTTAATTGTAATTCTAGCTAGAAAATTTCTAGCATGCTGAAAAAACTATATAGGTTTTATAGCTAATATCTATGTTCGAAATTTTACATCTAGGCTTTAGCAAAAACATAATATCTAATAATATTATAATATAAAACAACAACTATATAATATCTAGAGTGGCAGCCCTGTTGAGCAGCGCGCGCTCCATGGCTCGCTCCAATGGTGTCTAGTCTAAACGCGCATGTCTCTTGTGAAGCTCCACACGAGGCGTCTACACGTGTGCCTGCAGCAAAATGTAGACCAGTGTAAACGGCCCTTACGTGTGACTGCTGCATGCAGTCTTACGTTGGTAGTACCAAACTCCAACAATTCATCAGACATAGCCAACATGCAGGAATATCTCATAGAACCGGTCGTGCACTAACCACTCCACCCCAGTCAGCAATTAGGGATCACTGTGAAAATTCGAACCATTCATTTAAAACTATTAATTTTTCAACTTTATGCCGAGCTAATAGTGAGCATGACCTAAGAATTATACAGTCCTTTTTCCTATTCACTCATAAACCTAACGTCAACAAAGACATTAGTGCCGTAAAATTATCAATTGCCCCCACCTACTGACGTAATTCTGTATGTGTGTGTGTGTGAATGCATAGTGTGTTTCGTTGATGTTTCTGAATTAGCGTGTACATGTGTTTTTGTGTGAATTAGGAGTATGCTATTGTTTGAGTAGGAATGAACAAATTAGGTTTTTTAGTCATTTAGAGAATTATGTGGAATAATATGATTTTTGTGTTTAGAATAGACAAGTTATTTTTTTTTCTCTCCTGTTCCAGCACTGATGATGGAATTTTAATTCCGAAACGTTTGCAATAAATGTAATGTTCGTTTTTACTCTGGTTCTTCTTTTTATTCTACGAATAAGATTCTCAAAGATTCGCCCTATTGGAAAGATAGTTTTCAGGTTTAATTAAATAAGGATGACTTCAGTCTGTAAGACGAACTGAGAGCAGGAAAAAACAAACTTAAATCTGAGTAATTACAAGCTTACATTGATAAAAACCCAACGTGCACTACTAGAGAACTGAGCAAAACCTTCAATGTGAGCTATATGACCATATATCGGAAATGAGAAGACTTGGCTAAGTCTCAAAGGCTGGGAAATGGGTCCCACACGATGTGTCAGAAATCAACAGGCAACAGCGTGTGACCTGTTGTGTTTCACTGCGTTCTCGTGAACTTCAGGCCCTTTTTTAGACCGAATCATAACTGGCGATGAGAAGTGGATCCTTTACAACAATTTTAAGGACAGCGTCCCCCATAGGAACCCCTATTTTGAGATCATAGATGATATTTGGATTATTGATGCAGTAGGAAGTGTAGGAGGTCAGGTACATTCTGTGAAAAAATGAGACATGTACGTTCACTCGTTCGCATGCTACGGGGGTTTAAAAAATGGGGGGGAGGGGTGGGGGAAGGGATATTTTATCATGTTACACCTCCCCCATGGCACTTTCTTCACGGCTTGACTTTGCTATGTCATATTCTATGTCTCTTTACTGCTCTATAAAAACTTCAGGGGTCTAACCTGGACCAAAAATTAAAAAAAAATTTTAAATACATTTGTTTATTTATCTTTGTTTTGCTTATATTGTAAACAATGGACTTTTGATTGCAAAATGCTTCTTCACCTACAGTTTTTAAGCTACAGTAATAATTTTGGTATCATTGGATGCGGAAAAGCAAGGGCTTTTCAATAACTCAAATAGTTTTCGATATAAATTCATGTTCAAAAGATATGACGTCATAAATCCGCATTTCTTCGATGAAATATTTTTTTTTCAAATTTTTTCACGTTTTTTTTCTTATTTCGAAAATTGGAAAAAACCATTTGAGTTTTTAGAATGTCCACGTCTTTCCGCATCTAATGATACCAAAAACATTACTGTAGCTCAAAAACTGTCGGACAAGAAGCATTTTGAAAACCCCCCCTAAATGATCGTTTTCTTCGATTTCCCATTTTCTTTCCAGGAAAATCGTACTTTTTCCACAAGTATAATCGATTCTAAATTGCATTTCCTATCAGTATACCAAATTTCATTGCTCCAGGTTCAATATTAAAAAAAAGTTCCGTAAGGGGGAAGCTGTCCTTAAGCGCAAAAGACAGTGGCTACGTCGTGGTCCAAAGCCAATTCCACAACCGAGAAGTGGACTGCACCCTAAAAAAAATTATTTTATGTGTATGCTGGGATTTGAAGGGAATTGTTTATTATGAATTAGCGGGTGATAACCAAACAATAACGTATGAAGTTTACTGTCAGCAGCTAACTCGTTTAAAAACCATTTTTTCGTGGAAAAACAGCCTTCTTTGATCAATAGAAAAGGAGTGATTCTGCACCATGGCTATGCCAGACCCCACACTTCAAGAGCAACCAAAAATCTTGTTGAAAAATTTGACTGGGAAGTCATGCATCATCCACCATATTCTCCTAATCTTGCTCCAACCGATTTTCATTTTACAAGAGCTCACAGAATCATTTAATGGGACAAAGGCTTACTTCAAAAGATTAGGTCGAAATGAAACGAATTTTTTTTTAAGTTCAAACTGGCTAAATTCTATGAAGAATGAATCAGAAAGCTTAGGCAAGATGGCTTGATGTGATTAATAAAAATGGTGACTATGTTGAAAACTAAAACAATATATTTTTGACAGGATTTTCACTTTATTTCAATTTTAAAAAATGGACATAATTTCTGTCACAACTTTATATTTATGTGAAACTGCACTTTCCTCGCTCGTAGCCATCAAAACTATACGCAGAAATCGTCTGAGCGTCGCAGGAGATTTGCCTTGCTCACTTGCATTCAGCCTCGCATTCAAAATCTAGTGTCAAAGAAACAGTGCCAAAAGCCTTATTAATTTTTTCTTTGACATCTAGTAGCATTGGAGTAGTATCAAATATGTCAATGATATATTTGGTCCATATTAAATGGCATAGAATCAAAAGAAAATCCATGTTTTTTGTTTCTGCCTTAACCTAAGCATCACTTTTATTTGAAAACACTAAGGGGGGCTCGAATAAAAAATAAACCCTTCAGAGAGGCGTAGGAGTAAAAAGGTTAAGAGCCGCATGTTCTAGATCATGAACAATGGATTCGGAAATTTTTTTCCCTGAGAAGTCACTGATTTGGCGATTTTTATAATATACACAGACTTTAAATGCCGTCCGGATCTGTTGGCTTAAGAAAAGTTTGGACTGTTCTTAAAGACTCATCAATTATGAACTTATTTGATGCAATTTATTAAAATGGCGTGAATTAAGTCTAGAACTATTGTTATAGCAGGCAACACGCGTTGTGGCAGCAGGCAACACACGTTGTGGCCGCAGGCAACACACGTTGTGCCAGGAGGTAACACACGTTGTGGCAGCAGGCAACACACGTTGTGGCAGCAGGCAACACACGTTGTGACAGTAGGCAACACACGTTGTGGCAGTAGGCAACACACGTTGTGGCAGCAGGCAACACACGATGTAGCAGCAGGCAACACACGTTGTGGCAGCAGGCAACACACGTTGTGGCAGCAGGCAACACACGTTGTGCCAGGAGGTAACACACGTTGTGGCAGCAGGCAACACACGTTGTGCCAGCAGGCAACAAACGTTGTGGCAGCAGGCAACACACGTTGTGCCAGCAGGCAACACACGTTGTGGCAGCAGGCAACAAACGTTGTGCCAGGAGGTAACATACGTTGTGGCAGCAGGCAACACACGTTGTGGCAGCAGGCAACACACGTTGTGGTAGCAGGCAACACACGTTGTGCCAGCAGGCAACACTCTTGTGCCAGCAGGTAACACACGTTGTGGCAGCAGGCAACACACGTTGTGGCAGCAGGCAACACACGTTGTGGCAGCAGGCAACACACGTTGTGCCAGGAGGTAACACACGTTGTGGCAGCAGGCAACACACGTTGTGGCAGCAGGCAACACACGTTGTGGCAGCAGGCAACACACGTTGTGCCAGGAGGTAACACACGTTGTGGCAGCAGGCAATACACGTTGTGCCAGGAGGTAACACACGTTGTGGTAGCAGGCAACACACGTTGTGCCAGGAGGTAACACAGGTTGTGGCAGCAGGCAACACACGTTGTGGCAGCAGGCAACACACGTTGTGGCAGCAGGCAACACACGTTGTGCCAGGAGGTAACATACGTTGTGGCAGCAGGCAACACACGTTGTGGCAGCAGGCAACACACGTTGTGCCAGGAGGTAACACACGTTGTGGGAGCAGGCAACACACGTTGTGCCAGGAGGTAACACACGTTGTGGCAGCAGGCAACACACGTTGAGCCAGGAGGTAACACACGTTGTGGTAGCAGGCAACACACGTTGTGCCAGGAGGTAACACAGGTTGTGGCAGCAGGCAACACACGATGTGGCAACAGGCGACACACGTTGCGGCAACAGGCAACAAACCTGGCCCAGATAGCCACACCACCGCAGCCAGCTGCCCCAAGTAGAGCAGGACGCCTCCGTCTCTGGCGCACGAAAGGGAATCTGGAAGCAAGCGTGAAGCCACCTTTTTTCGATGTAAGGAAAACAACTACAGAGAAGAGAATAATGCCCATATGAAAGAACGCCACTTGCATCAAGACAAGCAATCCAGAGGGACTCGTTCTGAGAAATTTCAATTAAAAATAGTTTGTGTGTATAATAGATACTAAGTTAGGCGAGGTTGGGTTATGTTTTAGGGCAAGGGTGAGGCTCAGAGATCCGAAATTTCGTTAATGTTAAAATTTTGGGATTCCCCCCTCCCCCAAAAAAAGTTTTTTATCTTTAACGTAGTCCATGTTTGAGCTTTTAACTTTGCCTCAGAACTTTATAAAGTGAGGTAAATAACACCTCAACATTCAGAGATACAAAGCGTGGTACAATAACACCTCAACAGTCAGAGATACAAAGCGTGGTAAAATAACACCTCAACAGTCAGGGATACAAAGCGTGGTAAAATAACACCTCAACAGTCAGAGATACAAAGCCTGGTAAAATAACACCTCAAGAGTCAGAGATACAACGTGTGGTAAAATAACACCTCAACAGTCAGAGACTCAAAGCGTGGTAAAATGACACCTCAACAGTCAGAGATTCAAAGCGTGGTAAAATAACACCTCAACAGCCAGAGATACAAAGCGTGGTAAAATAACACCTCAACAGTCAGAGATACAACCCAGGTAGCAAAATTTATTGACCTAATATTGAGCCAATATACAGTCTCAATATTGACTGGATATTCAAAATGAACATTGGGACAATACCTTATTTTGGAAAATTCGGTTGATATTAGAAAAATATATTGGCCCAATAACAATATTATCATCAACCCAATACCAACTAGTTATTGTGTCAACATTGACTTGATAATGAAGTGTTCCCTACAATAACATTGGCTTAATACTCAATTCCTGATAGGTTGATGTTTGTATTACATGTAGCCCCGATAATGTCAATTTCGCTAACCCAATATTAGCTAATTCTTGTGAGACTATGGATTTGATATTGAGGTGTTCCTTAGAATAATATTTGCCTGTAAGGCCAGGAGTTGGTGCTGCTTTAGCAAATAAGTTCCGCTTGTGGCGGGTGAAGCAGCGACCTCAGCCATATTCTCCCACATCACCAGCAGTTGGTAACGGTGTTACGCTACGGAAATACTGGCACTTTTTCGTGGATAATTTTACACTAACAGATATTAGTATTACTGAACACAAATGAACTAGAACTGAGTTTGAGGGGTAACTAAGGTAGGGTACTACAGGCCCAACACTTATTTTCTGACATCAAGTGGATATTGGTAGAATATATTGCCCCAATAACAATTTATTTTTAACCCAGTATCAGCTCATTACTGTGTCACTATTGACTGATATTGAGGTGTTTCCTTAAACAACACTTTGGCTCAATAATTAATTTCTAATATCGCATCAATATTCAGAAGGGTTCAAAGACGAGAAATATATATAATTCTGATAACTATGTTATCCGATGTACATACCTACAAGCCTACAAGACTATGAACTAATCTGCATTCAAAATACATCTAAAATCCATGATTACAAACCTCTTTGGCATCGTAGTCCAAATTTTGTGTTGCACGTACGTACCAGTGGTCGGGCACCTGTACTATGCAGCATATATACGTTCATCTAAGCAGCATATATATGTGTGATTGAAAAATTGCACGAAAGCGCTTTACTCAAAGAATGATGCATGCAAAATGGGTTATATGGTAGGAATAGGCCTACTCAATACCTTCGTTACGAAATTAGGTCATTTATATCATCTATATAAATGCCTTTATATCATCTTAATTCAATATATAGACATTTATTGCTATAGTAACATATGACAAACGATTTTAGCATATTTTTTGTAAAAATTAGACCTTCGAAACTCATTGGACGACTTAAAAAACAGGAACTGTGAGCCTGTGATTACAGTAATTCTGAATATACATATTATTGTAACGTATTCACATTTCTTGATATCTGTCAAATATATCTGCACTCATTAATGACTGCAATAACTATTTATTAACTTTATTGGTACATTTTAAACAAATTTCTCCGTATTATTGGCGTACAATATCAACCCAATATTTGGGCAATGATAATTTATATTTAACAAATTTTATTAAATTGCGAGATTTTGAATTATTATGTGATAGTTTCCACTTATATGAATATCGTACATATGTATATACACTGTTAGTTGAATGTTAGAAATAAAACTATTTACTGCATTGTCCCAATAACAAGTTGATATCATAAATAAATATATCTTTTTTCGATATTGTCTTGTTATTAGCCTATTATTGTAATCCAAGATTCCAATACCAGGTCAATAAATAATTATCAACCCAATATTGGCCTAATAATTTCTTACTACCTGGGAAAGCGTGGTAAAATAACACCTCAACAGTCAGAGATACAAAGCGTGGTAAATAACACCTCAACAGTCAGAGATAAAAAGCGTGGTAAAATAACACCGCAAGAGTCAGAGGCAACTCTTTAATTATTCTCATACTTTTTAATCCTGATGTCAGCTCTTCTCAGGCGCCGTTCCATGAACATCCATGAAAATTTGCCGAGTTGCCCAGTAAGTATGATATAGCAGCTTATTTCGAATTAAAATTAACTTCTTCGTTAAAATCGTTTCTGAGCCATGTTCTTCAGTGTCTTAATTCATGTTGGAAAAACAGCACTTTTCTGTCTATCAAATGTAGGCCACCGCAGTTTCGTTATAAAATATTTTTCTTGAAGTCACTAAGTGATAAGATACTTCTAAATATCAATACCTCGCTCCTGAAGTTTCAAGAAAAATCATTATGTATTGTGGCCTCCCTGAAGTTGTATTTCGAATTTTTATCACGATGGCGGCCATCTTGAATTAACATAAATTATCATAAATACGTAGGTATAATTTCAATTTCATGGACAAAAACTACGGAATTATTACATGACCAATATAGATTGAGTGTAAACTAACTATGGAGTTGTTTTGAGTATATAAAAGTTGTTTGTTTAAGTTGGGTGAGGGCAGCTCAGTATGCAACATATTGAAAACGTTACCCGAGGGAATAGAACAGCCTCTGTCGAAATTTTTTCGTTTTCAAGTGGTTAGTGAATTTGGAATTCAAGAAAATGACAGAAACAATACGCGACAAGAAATGATCTGTAAATTATAGTTAATACAAATGATACCGAGAATTAAAATATGAATTGGTGGATGTGTTAAAGGATATGTTGGACTCGTGTAAATGTAGCAGGATATGATGAGCTTCCATGCGAGAAATTGAGCAACGGACGTAATCTTACTGACAGCCACTTTATACTCGTTCTGCTGCAGGGGGGCTGGTGAATTCATCACTGCAGTCACTACCGCACCTATAGTGCAGCCACCAGTGGAAACACTACTACAACAACTACTGCAAATTTTGCATCTGCAAGCACTACTACAACCACAGCAAGCACTACTGCCGGTATTACAGCATTTATGATAACACTACTTTAACAACGCAAGCACTACTGCAATACCACCGCAATACCATTGGGAGCACAATTGCAACTACTGTAAGCACTACTCTGCAGCCACTATTGAAAATGCTGTTACTACTCCACGCCCCCCTGCACTGCTGGTCGCAGGTGAGTCGCGCGACGCATTCGACAAGAACCTTCATACAAAATCCCTCAAAATTCAAGTTCACTCTAATGTTATCGTCTTGGAAGGGTTAGCCATTACAAGATTACGCGCTATCAGTACGGATTAATTAGCCCCTTGCATGACATGACTCTAATCCATCGGTTATAAACAATTACTATTTTCTCTGGACGACAGAGCAAATCCTAAGACTTTTATTTCGAGATAGGCTATAGGCTGAATCTAGTCTAATAGTCCTCAGGGATCATTTGACTTAGCTGACATCGCAGACCATTCGATCAAATATTCATCAGGGACTAAATTATTTCATTAAATCCTTATCAGTGAGTACTCGATCCAGCCGTCATCAGGGATTATTTGAGCTTACAATCATCGAAGACCATATGTCCTAACAATCATTAAAAGAATTATCAAAAACTACTTGTCCCAACAACCAATAAAAATAACTATCATCGAAGACCACCCTAACAATCACAAAAAAAACAATAATCGAAAACCAGTTGCCCAACGATCACTAAAAGAACAATCATCGAAGGCCACTAGCCTCAACAATCATTAAAAATACCAATAGTCGAAGTCAATTTGACCCAAAAATTACTAAAAAGAACAACCATCGAAGACCACTCCAACAATCACTAAAAAGAACAAGCATCAAAGACCACTCCAACAATCACTAAGATGAACAACCACGGAAGACCACCCCAACAACCACCAAAACGAAGCCATGAGAGCAGCCACTCACGTCGGTATCCTCAAAAATCGCCTCCTGTGTCGCGCCGGGCTTGAAGACGCGGTCAAAAGCAAAACTTCTGTAGCCGCGCGCGGAGGTGACGCCGAGCGAGTAGCGGTTCTTAAAGGCCCCGATACACTGGCGTTCATGACTCGAGAAATTGCGGCAGTGGATCCGTCCGCCAGTTGAAGTGAGAACTGGCGACATGATACACTCAGCACGCAAGATGAAGCACCGCGGACTGCAATGCAAGGCGTCAGTCTGCCTCAGCGTGTCGTACGGGTAGGTGCTCTATTGCGACCAGCCGTATGGAGCGCAGGATTAAACCAAAGCGCACGTTGCACTGTGCTTTCGCCTTCTGTAAGCGCTGCTGATCACATTCTGCAAGCAGTCGAATTTTTTAAATGCGTCTATAGAATTCAGCGTTCGAGTTTTGTCTACTCAGTTGCGGAGCAAGACATGGCTATGCACCTCTCCCATCAACGTTCAAATCGGTACTGCTCGTCGCAGTGACGACCATGGTAGACGAAACAAGGTAGCTGCAAACCAGTCTTTTATGAAATCGAGTCTCACCCCAGTGACGTCAAGGCATCCGACCAATAGCAGCGCTTAAATTTCATCTGGCAACATTGCTAACCCGAAATCTGGCATCACTGTTAGCGTTACGCGTACGACAATGTTGCATTTCTGTTCTAATGAAGTGTTAACGAGTCGAGTGAATCGCAATGTCGGCGCCTCAAGTTAAATTTTTAAAAAAGTGTTCCTTTATTTGGTGTCGGAATAATTCTAAAAATCGACCCAAGATATTTCAAAGGTCTGGTTTCAATTTTAAAGAATTGATTTTGCCCAGTGGAAAGGCTTAGTAAAATAATCTCAAGTCGAACTTATGTAAGTTATGTTTGCTGGCAGCCATTTCAAAAAGACCGACTTCCGAAGAATCCCCTCTGCATTCAAAGACGCACATTTCATTGGAAAGAGGTGTTGTGCTGTTGTTTTATGATCAAAGGAGTTTGGAACTGGAAGGTAAGAAATTGAATTTTGAATATTATTCGAAACTAATTTAAAAATAATGGCTTAGGGTAAGTTCCGAAAATTCGTCCACTTCGAAATTCCGTACACACCAGGTATATTTTACTTTAACAAGCTAATATGGAGTTGAAGTTCATCGAAAAGTGGTTCACGTGGTAACTGCTGGTTTATAATATTGTATAATTGCCACACACCGCAAATAAATATCACTGTTTGAACAAAAATGGCAGCCCAAGTGAATGACCTGCGTTTCAGTTGTTTATGAAGTCGTCACACCTTAACTGACTACCATTTTGCATCGCCGACTAAAATTTTTTCCGTTGACGAAGTTGTTGCGTTAGGCGATGTCGTACCTGTGTGAGTGTTGAAAGATGTAATGCTGTCATTTTACCGAGTTTTTTTTCTCCATTTGTTTGTTTCTGAGGTGTACTAAATTTCGAATCTTTTAACGGCTTGTGTTATTACTTCGTCCACATGTACGGAGTTTTGAAAAAATCATTTTTATGAATTCGTTTGTTCGTACAACGTTTTTTCTTCAAGTTTCTCCTCATTGATTATGATACTTAATATCTTTCAGGTATTGATTTAATAGTTTATGAATTGGGACGAATGTTGACCTTAAATTATGGCTCCTCGTAAAAAACACCACTACTGCAATGATGATCTCGTTCACGCATTAGCAGAGATAAAAAATGGAAGTTTGAGTATACGCAACGCAAGTGACAAATATGGTGATCCAAAAACAACGCTTCAAGAGCGTGTGCAAGGCACTGGCAGGCCGCAGCCCAGACGGTTCAAGAAACGGTTTGTGAAAAGTGCAGAAATTTCTTGAGTCCTGTTATATTCCTATTTCCTCTCATCGATGCCGCATTGTTCGTTGGCCAATTTTCAGGAGGCAATTCTTTTCTCTTTGCATTATTTTTCGTCATTTTCTCTTTGCTTTCATTTTTTTAAGGTCGAGACAGAAGGTCTCCATTATTTTATTTTGTCATCAATAAAGATCAAATATACTGAGACTTTTCAATGTCTTTTACTATTAATGGTAGTTTTGTTGTCAATCAAATAGGGCCTTATTAGGTGAATGACGAGATGGTTGCAACGTAATTTAATGTTATGATGATGGCGTCTTTCAATTAGCAAATGGATGACACATTCGGAAGTTGAATAACACACAACATACATACATCGTATTCTAAATCTATACAGCGTATTAAAGAATTTACCGTTAATTAAATGACGATAACATTATCAGATCTCGGTGATTACGTTAGTTCTGATCTATCAAGTGACACAATTATTGGAATTCGCATTATTACATCAAATAAGCAGGTGAAGCCTTTAACGTGACTAACAGACGCAACATATATCATTAATATATTGAGAAGTCTGACAAGAACATTGTATAAGGGGTGGAGCCTCGACGCTAGGTTATTCAGTTGAAAAGCAAAGGTCGTCAAACACTTCCAACGATGCTATCCTACGCCTAGACAGGAAGCTACTAAGACATGAGTGAGAGTATGGATAGACACATTGAGGGGTATACTTAGCTCGGTCTTGAGAAACGCCCAGTTAGTCTATGCACGACTTTAACAGCCATTGGAACTCTTGGGCAAAGAGCCCACTCCCACCTGTCCGCGAGGACAGGCGAGAGAATCACACGTCTTACTCTCTTAATGGCGCAGGCTCTAATGCCGCTCGCGCACACTGCTCAGAGGGAGGCTGTGCAACGCCGTCTCGAGTGAGGACGAACACGTTCATTCGTAACGAAGCTTTACGTTAAAATATCATAGGAAATAGCAAGTGTTGCGAGATAATTAGAGTGGATTAAGCTTTACAATTAATAAACAAGTAATATACGTAGAATGAACAAGATCTTAAGTCAACAAGGAAGGAGTTGAAATATACGAGTAGAATGGAAGCGTTTGGAAATGATCCTCGGTACAAGCGTCGGTCGCGGAGCAAAGAGTACAAAGTCCAATTGTGGATGCTCGTAGAGGGGGGGTGCGAGGTTCGCTGGTTGATTCGAATGATGCTTGGCGGTTGGTGAAGCTCGTCTCGAAGCGTAGTTTGTAGAGTTCAGAAATGCTGTGCTTATTTTCGAGAACATATTATCCAACGTCGGGTCTTTTAGAAGATGGTTGCTTGGCCAAAACAACCCTTTCTTAACGTTATTTGAACACGACGAGAACCTTCCATAGTAGAACTATGACAGTCCTACTTTAAACTTCAGTCCACCACTCGTAACTTTTGAAAAAATGGACCTATCGACTTCAAATTACTTTCAAACGAAAGAACAAAACATTGTCTGCAAAGGTGTTATAAACACATTCAAAATTGTTTCTGAAAAGTACAGAAATTCTTCGATGAACCTGTACGACTCACGCGCCGTCGAAAGACCTAAGTCCACCATTCGCAACTTTTGAAAGAATGCACATATCAACTTTAAATTACTCTCAAACGAAAGAGCAAAACATTTTCTACAAAGGTGTTATAAACACATCCAAGAAAGTTTTCTGAAAAGTACAGAAATTTCTCAATGAATCTGTACGACTCACGTGCCGTCGAAAGACTTTAGTTGACTCTTTCGCGCTCGCGATGGCAGGCGAGTCAAACATTTTTATCGAAGAGTTTCTGTACTTTTCAGGAAAATTTTTTGAACGTGTTTATAACACCTTTGTAGAAAATGTTTTGTTCTTTTGTTTGAGAGTAATTTGAAGTCAATAGGTGCATTTTTTAAAAAGTTACGAGTGGTGGACTAGTTAAAGTTTAAAGTAGGACTGAAGAAATTTCTGTACTTTTCACAAACCGTTTCTTGAACCGTCTCGGCTGCGGCCTGCCGGTATCAAAACGTACGTATCAAATCCATTAAAAATGAACACGCTATTATATTACATAAAATTCGAACGCTCACAGGTAACTTTAGCGCTAAACAAAAATATAAATTTCATTTTAGAGGATGTACGAACTTTTGTAATGAGATTCGAAACGTGGTCGAAATTTTGAATTAATTTCGAATTTGGTACGAACTTTCGAAAATTTCAGTTGGAGAAAGTGTTCACAAAGCAAGTTGTTTTTTCACATCAAGATTTGAAAGATCCTTTTTAGAGCAAAGCACGATGAACCCAATGCATTTGCGCTTTTTTGACGATATTTGCTGCAGCAATAGCGATCTTGAGAACCGTTTGAGAGGGTTTGAAGTTTGAACCGTTGAAATCGGACGAACTTTCGAACTTTACCCTATAACTGATTATTGCATTTGATGAAGCGGCATTCTCTTGACCAAATCTTTGCCACCAGATACAGTAGTACAGTTCAAATTTGATATGCTAATTCCATTCATAAATGCCGTTGAATTGCGTGAAATTTAAAATTTAAAGGAAATGAGTAAATAGGAATAGGATGTGCTACAATTAAATGCTGATTAATGACATACTGTTCATGAGTTTTTCATTCCAGAAAGGTAACCTAAAATCCTATATCTTGTGGTAGGGTGAGCTATCAGATTTCATAGTATTTGAATTTCTGTGTGTGAATTAATCTGGAAGTAGGATGTGCTGTCAAATTTTACAAGGTTTATATTAAAAAAATTTCAATGGCATTTTAAAAATTTTGATCTATGCATTATATTGAAATTAGCAAGTAAGCTTAGAACCTACAATGCTCAGACATGAAAGCTAGTTTGGACTGCCACATAGTAAAACTTGTTTACTGTATGTTAGATGCAACTTTAGAATAGCTCCTATTTTTCTTGTGTAGCCAATCTTATCTGAAATTTTCAGATTAACTTGTAATAACTTTCTACCTTATAGCTAAATGTCTAGTGTTTACAAGCAAGATGCAAAATCTTGTCTATGATTTTCTATTGCAAGTGCTACTTTTTATGGCAATTACCTTCTTGAAACTGACGCTGTTCCAAGCATATTTAGAAATGCATTTTTTAAGGTACCTGACTTCTTCTAGGCTTACCATTCATCGTGTTCCATTTGCTGCTAAATAATTTCTTTATATAAGGTGCCAAATTCTTGCTGTTGATCATAGGTTTATTGTGAGTGCTTCAAAAATCTTATCTGAAGCTACAAAGCCATATTTAATTTAAAGAAGCAGATTTTTCTGTTTTTGTTTATGGTTCTGTTTATATCTTAGTCTCCTTTTCTCTGTTTCTTAGTAGGAAACAGAAAACATCTGTGCAAAAATGAAATTGAGGTCATATCTTCATTTAATTTTTTATGTGTAAATGTTAAGGAGAGGACCATAATCGATTTTCCACTTTTCGGTGTCTAAACGTAGTTAATTAGATCTAAATAAACTATTTTTCATCTACGCCCTTTCCGTCGCGAATGAGTATTTAACAAGTTATAGCGGGAAATTACTGACCGCAGCTCTAGTGCTTGATGGGGAAAGAAATTGTTCGGACGCGAAGACTACAATGGACTCTTCCTTTTGACGCACTCAAATGATCAAGCGCATTCCAGCCATCAAAAATGAAAATTAACACTCCGCTATAACTCATTAAATGCTCATTTGCATCAGAAAGGGCATGGAAGAAAAATTGTTCATTTTGATCTAATTAACTATGTTTAGCAGTAAAAATTGAAGAATTGATTATGGTCCTCTCCTTTACAAATACCTTTTTAGGTCATATAAAATTGATGCTGGTGTGTTTTAGACTTTTTCTTTTGTAGTTTAAATTAGTTGATTTTAGTTGCATTTGTTAAATATCATGAACAAATCTACTTATATTATACACAACATTAACTGTTGAAGAAAAATTGTGAAAACTAGCTTGAGTGTATTAAGGGGGTCCTCCGGAAAAAAAAATTTTTGATCCGATTGGTCTGAATTTGGTCAGTATATGTAGTTTTGCAAGACATACATTTGAACTCATGAAATTTTTTGATTTAGGCCTTAGTTTTTCCGCAAAATTTGAAATATCAGTTTTTGGGGTCATTTTTATACCTATTTCAAAAGAAAAGAAGTCATTGAGTTTTTATGCTAGAACAAATTCAAAGACAGTTTTGGAATCCTGGGAACATTTCTAACAAAGATATATTCAGGTATTTTGCATTTTTTTGTTTTTTTTTTTTGTGTGCGAAAATTTACCAATATATCAGAAAAACCGAAATTTTGGGATTTGAACTATTATTAAAAAAATTAAACTGTAAAAATGGAAAAGTGGGAATATAACTTTGTTAGAAATGTTCCAAGGATTCCAAAACTGTCTTTGTTTTCTTCCTAGCATAAAAACTCAATGACTTCTACTCTTTTGAATTTTGAGAATAAGTGACTTGACAGTATAGGCCAAAAACGGAATTTTTGGTTTTAGTGTGATATAATGGAAAATATATGTAATTTAATGCTGTTTTCATTTTTATTTTGATAATCTCTATGCATAACATCATATTCACACTGTGAATTGTAATTTCCATAAAAGAAAAAATTTAATAAATTTTTGATGTTTCATAAAAATTTGATTGTGCCAGTTTTGTTGTATGGAGCACAGTCCTGGGGGTTGAGAGCAGCTGAGAGGAGGAAGTTGGATGTGTTTGAGATGAAGTGTTTGAGGAGCATGTATGGAGTAACTAGAAGAGATAGGATCAGGAATGAGTTTGTTAGGGAGCAGACGGGTGTTATCAAAAAGTTGAGCAGGCGAGTGGATGAAAGAGTGCTTGGATGGTTTGGGAATGTAGAAAGAATGAATGTTGATCGGCTGGTGAAAAAGATATATATGTCGGAAGTGAGTGGTCTTCGAGCGCGAGGTAGACCACGGATGAGTTGGATGGATGGGGTGCGACGTGCTTTGTATGAGAGGGGTCTGACTGTGGACGTGGCGAGAGGGATGGCTGCGGACAGAAGTGAGTGGGGGCAGTGTATAAGGAGGTAATTTTATTTTTGACGCGTTACTGGAAGCTGCCCGCGTGTCATGGGGTTGACCTGTCACGTGCGGGGGAGGGGCTGCACTCAATGAAGCGGTCGGGGTAAACCAGCTGTTGCTGTCGGGCCTGACTGTCGAAGGTGGTTGTGCTGGGCTACTGCTGATCCTGGCAGTTCAGGTGCGGCCAGTGCTGCCTCTCTCGCCTCCTAGTGACTAAGGGTGGTGATTGTGGCCTGCTGTCGGCTACCCTCCCATGGGGAGGATAAGCCCGGTATATGTATATGTATAAAAATTATGAAATTTTTTGTTTTCAGTTAGATTCTTATGAAATTTGACTATTATATGTAACTTTTGAAAAGAAACACAATTTCCTCTATACATTTTTTTTATTCAGGTCTTAGTTTTTGAAAAAATTCGACATATTGGTTTTTAGTCCACTGGTATGATATTTCAAAAGAATAGAACTCATTGAGTTTTTATGCTAGAACAAAAACAAAGACAGTTTTAGAATTCTTGGAACATATCTAACAAAAGGACATTTGCAAATTTTCCATTTCTTCTTTTGTTTTCTTTTTATATGGGGTCGAAATGGACTCGAAAATTTAAGATTTTGGTCCCCGTACCCCTCCCCTGGGGGGTATCTATTGTCCGTAGAACCATAAAATTTTAGGACCGAATAGTCCACCACCTAAGGGTTCTTTTTCAACAATAAAATGAAAAATGACCATCGGAGAGAAAAGGGCCCCCGGAGGACCCCCTTAATTAACTTATTTGGTTGTACCTGAAGCTATGTATGTCACACTTTCTGGTCTATTACCCCATTATAGTGTAATTTTCTCTTTTTCCCCTTATTTTTTCACCAATGATTTTTCTCTGGCTTTTTCCTTCCCTTTTCTCCCAGTGCGACTGATATTTTTAAAGTTTGTATTACACTCTAGTGTGTCATTGTCTCCATTTCCTTATGTGTGCATTTTAATACTGCTTTATATTCAGTGTTTTCTCTCTGTATAACTGACCCTATTTATTAAATACTCCCAGCTGCACCTCAATTTATTATATTAACTCTGCCTTTTGTTTTCTCTAACATATTTTAATCTGTACCCTCACTAATGCAACTGAAATGCATGCTTATTGAGCCAAATATAATTCAGGAACTGTCGATGTGACAAATTCACTAATATTTATTTTTGCCTTCCAGGTACATGAAGAAAGTGATATAATTCCACCCATCATTGAAATGGATGAAGGGGCGCAAAAGGCTGTCGTGGTATTCAACGGACCCACCGATATTGAAGGAATTTTTGGCTTCAGTGAAAGTGGAAGATGCTGCCACTTATATCTTCGGTTACATTGCCATGAATACAGACGTGTATCAGCAACAGCTGAAGAAAAAAACATCTTTGTCTGACTATACTATATGTTCCATTCTTAGTGTAAAATATTTCAATTTCCTTCTGTTTGGGTCTTTTAAAAAGTATCTCCAATCTGATGATCAGTACAAGAGACTGAAATTTTGCAGTAAATTTTTCTTAAATGCTATTCCTTGTTGTGAGAGGGTTTTCCTCTATCTTTTCAATAAAATTAGTCACTCACCAGGCTTCTGCAAAAGTGTTAGTGAATTATTTCATGAGAACTGACCTAAATCTCTCACCTGCTGTTCTTAAATAATTATGTACTTAGTCTAGTTTTTCTTCAGATGTAGAACATTACAGTCAGTCAGAGCTTACAATAGACCTCTGCAGTGTATATGTTTTACAGCAGGTAAACTTGATAAAATGGTGCGCAAGGGATTCCACTGCCCATTTCTCCTGACCCTTTGTCAACATGGTGCTCTAAAGTAAAATATGATACATTGTGTCAGATCAAATTAATCAGTTAATTTTAAATGGTTTCTTGAGCTGCTTCTTGAAAGCACTTGTGTGTGCAAAATCATTTTATGCCATGTGTCCCGGTATTTCGTTTGAAATAAGTTAGGGTGAATTACTGTTTCCTTCTTTAAAACCTATAACTTCATGTTGCTGCTGCTGTACAGCAGAACTTCATACATTCCGATTAAATATAAGAAAGCTTAATTTTGGTCTTTGTGTCACTCACTCTACTCAGCTGTTTGATAAACTAAAAGCAAAAAATGATAGTGATGGGGTTGTGAGGTGGTCTATGGTACCGAACTAGTGATAAAATTTTTTTATTGGTCTGTTCATAATTTAAGGCTGTGAACTATTATGTGGTACAATGTTGTCTATTGCATAACACAATAACGGACGGTAGTGCAAGGTTAACTCCCCTCAGGGGGATACAACTATTGTATCTATGGGAATTAGCGCTCCCAGGGGAACCATGTGAGGGCCCGAGCTAAAGGTTAGGTAGTTTTTTTTTTGTTGTAATAAAATAGGTTTTTGTTTTGTTACGGACCATCTTTTTTCGGTTCACTGCTGTCCTGTTTTTCAGCACCTACTACTTTCTTCTTCAACTTTTTTCTTGTTTCATGAACTTCTTTCCTAGCTTACTGTTTCTGTGCATCTTGTGCATAGATTCCGCGTTCCCTCAACTCCATACTAAATGGTAACTTCCTCTTTCCTCTCTTGGAACATCTTTGTCGTGGTTAAGGGAGGCTAAAACTTTCTTATATAATAATAATAATAGTGCAAGGGTAATTTGTTGGTTCGGCCGAGTGCATTGTTAGATTAAAGCGTTATAAATTAGCATTCCTTGGTATTTAAGTGCCATACCAATTTGTAATCCTTGTTTTTTTTCTCGTAATTGGAACTCGGCAGAAAAAGTTACTTGTAACTTACTCGTGGAAACCTTTACAATCCTATATAAATTCGCTGTTTTGGTTTCAAAATGAATTCTGTGAAAAGCTTTAGACTGGCTTTGAAAATACTCTCGTAGCTTGAGTTAGGCTCACCTCGCCAGTTTTGACATTCTGAAGTTTATGCTAGAATAGACTTCCCAGCAGCCTGTACTGAATTTATGTTCTCTTTGAAAAGTTACCTGTAGCACAATAATGTTTTGTTATTGATCAATGCTCTTCTCTTCTGAACGTCCCTCTGGTTTTACTTCTGCTTATTGATAATCGTACGATTGTTTGTGAAGAATATGATACGGTTATGAACAATTAATTTCGAGCATCATTCCCATAGTTGGTATAAAATAGGTCATAGGTTTCAGAATTGCAGGTAGTTAGAAGAATTCGCATACAAAGAGTAATTTTAATCCTAACTGATCATTCTATCGTTTGTCTTTATAGTATATTATGCTTTTTTTCCTTTTAGAATTAAAAATGTTCATTCTACTTTTGTATTTCCTTACTTACTGGTGCGCAGAGCACTGATACTGATGTTTGAAGATGCCTTAATGTATTGAGAGTGCTTCCATTTTTGCGCTCTGTGATGTTTTCTAAGTCATTATTTACTGCTAGTTCTTTCGTAGATTTGAATTCAGTTTTATGTTGTCTTGTGTGTACATTTTAGAACTTACTAGCCTGGAAATGTTGAAACGAGCCTTGAGCGATGGTGTTCTAATTATTGTTTTTGATAGGAAAATAGTTTATATAATTCATTATCGTCCGAAAGTTACGTTGTGTCGAGATTTTAGAAGCAAAATACATTTTTAGGTGGTAAAAATATTTATTCATTTATGCAGGGATGAGTTGTTGGCTTTTATTTTGCTCAGTACTCTTATAAATTTAGTGATGTAATGTATCGAGCTGAGAGTTTGCTAGGCCTTTTTTTTTGTTGCAATTAAAAAATTGCAAGGACCATCGTTTTGTGGCGCTCTGCTATGCTGTTTTTACATCACCTATGGCTTTCTTCTTCAGCTCTGATTTTTTTCATAACCTTTATTTTCAACTTTCTGTTTCTATGCGTTGCGTATCTTGAGTGTAAACACACCTTGTGTATTAATTCCTCATTGACTGTATGTACTCCGTACTTAAAGGTGTGTCTTCCTCTCTTTGAAAAGCTACCTTGTGGTAAGAGAGGCTGATTCCAAGTCATACTCTAAGCTAATCTGCAGAACTTGTTAGTATTTACATTGAAAATTTGCTGTTCTAAGGGAGAACATGCAAAGTCCTGCAAGTGACTTACTTAAGCCATTCATATGTTGGAATAGAATGCGTTTTTGATTCCGTTGCTGACCACCTTTCGCTTCACTGCTGTCATTTGTATTTATTTACAATTTAAATATTTATTATTTTTTATACAGAAAAATGTTGTGGAATAACTTCGGAGAGATATTGAATGCGGTAGCTTTTTTAGGGAAACGCATCAGAGAATGAACAAAATAATGGACTTTGATTCCTCTCAGGAGGATACAACTATTGTATCTATGGGTCCCTCAGGGGGATACAACTATTGTATCTATGGGAATTAGCGCTCCCAGGGGAAAAATGTGAGGGCCCGAGCTGAGAGTTAGGTAGGCCTTCTTTTTTTTGAAATATAAAGGTTTTTTGTTATGTTAAGGACCAACTTTTTTCGGTTCACTACTGTCCTGTTTTTCAGCACCTCTGACTTTCTTCTTCAACTTTTACCTTATTTCATGAACTTCTTTACCATCTCACTGTTTCTATGCCCTTTCTGCATAGATTCCTCATTTTATTATCTCCATACTAAATGGTGCCTTCCTCCTTCCTCTCTTCGATACGCTCTATTTTTGCAGCGGTTAGGGAGGCTTAAACTAACTTATAATCTTAACCTTATTGTATCTATGGGAATTAGCACTCCCAGGGGGATTACGTGAGGGCCCAAGCTAAAGGTTAGGTAGGCTTTTTTTGTTGAAATAGAATAGGTGTTTGTTTTACTACGGACCATCTTTTTTCGGTTCTCTGCTGTCCTGTTTTTCAGCAACTACTACTTTTTTCTTAAACTTTTTCTTGTTTCATGAACTTCTTTCTTAGCTTACGGTTTCTATGCACCTTGTGCATAGATTCCGCGTTCCCTCAACTCCATATTAAATGTTGCCTTCATCCTTCTTCTCTTTGAGCATGTTTGTCGTGGTAAAGGGAGGCTAAAACTTTCTTATATAATAATAATTATAATAATAATTATGGACTTTAATTTATTTCTATCAGCTCATACACTTCATGCTAAAGGGAGCCCTCCCACTCCTCAAAAATACTCGGTACGTTACTTAAGCTGGGTGTTACAGACACATTTTCTGTATGTTTATTTTTTGTACCCTAATAAGTAATATGTACAGTGACGGTCTTGTACTGCTCCTCCGTTATTTTCTGACTTGCTGTTCTCGAGTGTAGTATTCCTGCGTGTAGCGCTCCAAACGAATCTGTATCAAATTAATTGGGGTTCCTGACTTTGAGTTCTAATTAGGAAATTACCTTTTTTATTTAGAGAGCGTAGGTTTTTGTTTTATTATGGGCCATCCTATTTCAATTCACTGCTGTCAATTTTTCACCATTTCTGGCGTTTTCCTTCACCTATTACCTGGTTTCATGAACTGCCCTCTTTATTTGCTATTAGTTTCGTGCATGGAGTTTTGTGTGGGAACAAACCTTGTGCATACATTCCCCGTTCTTTCAAGTTGACATTGAATGATTCCTTCATCTATTTGATAGAACTTTGTTGTGGTTAGAGAGGCTTGTACTACTAATTATCTAACATAATGTTGTTTAGTGTGAACCGACTATTTCTCAGTTCATTGCAATCCTGTTCTTTGAAACCTAACATTCAACGTATAATTTTTATCATAAACTTCCTACCTTGCTGCTTCCATCTAAAATATCTTCTGCAAGAACACACCTTGTACATAGATTCCCTGATCTCTTAATGCCCTGCCAAATGGTGCCTTCTTTCTTCCTGTTTGTGAAACTCCTTTTTTTTGCGGCGAGAGGTGCTAAACGATGTCATATTCTTTTATATTTTTTCGTCTTATCGTTTCTTTATATAATCCGTGCTACCATGTATCATAAATGCTGGTGATTATAACTTTCCCGCATAGCAATAACCAATGCTCTCTGTTCTTAGCACTCCAATGGCGAATGTAGGAGGTCTTGAGCTAAAGGTTAGGTAAGCCTTCATTTCATTGAAGTAGAATAGTTTTTTTTTTGTCATTTTGAAACGAGCCATCTTTTCTACGGTTCACTGCTGTCCTGTTTTTAATCACTTACTACATTCTTCTTCAAATTTCATCTTATTTCATAAACTTCTTACTAAACTCACCGTTTCTACGCACATTGTGGATAGATTCCGCGTTCCCACAACTCCATACTAAATGGTGCCTTCCTCTCTTCGGAACCCTTTCTTTTAGCGGTTTGGGAGGCTAGAACTATCATCTAATCTAATCCTTCTTCACTGTGGATCTATGGATCACCTGTGTTGCGGATGAAGAGGCTTAAACTAACATCTAACCAAATCTAATCAGCCCTCTGTTCGTTATGTAACTTTGAGAAATGCAATAGTTTATAACGGGTGTGTGTTCAAGTACTCAATGTGTTCGAGTTTCTTTGGTATTGAAGCAGGAATGGCGCTTGAAAGAAAATTTTGCAATTTCTTAGGGTGTTGGCATTACTCGAAAAATTTGAATGCTCGAAACGCATATACATTTGAAAATACATTCTCCCGCTGTTTAGTTCATGAACTTATAAGCGGAATTCTTATGTCGCACTTTTTATTACAAATAAACGATATCTCTATGTTGAATTTTATATGATCCTTTTTACAATTGAACACGGCGCGCAATCGTCTGCTTCATCAGTATAGAAAAGTATCACTGAACTGAATTAAATTAATTTTCGTATTGTTTCAATTGAGCATTTAATTTAAGAAGCTGTCCGTATGATGAACTCGGAGATCGATAACCGTTTAGTATCGGTGGAAAAGCTCGGAGGCGGACGGAATTCTATTTTTCCAAAATCCGTCGTGCGGAAGCAACACCGGCTGTCGGTTCTGTTTCTGATCGTATGTCTGGAAGGCAGAGTACGCTGCCGCTGCTGACGTCACGTCACCCTAGTGACGTCATCCGGCTTGTGTGAAATGAAGCCTTTCTATTGGCTAGTCGAGTTTGCGAATGTGCACTGACGTCCCCATAGAAGTGACGTTACCTCCTTTAGTCTACCATGGTGACGACCGTCCTAATCACGGTATACTTAAAAGAGGTAGCAGCAAACCAGTTTTTATAAAATCGAGTGGTGTGTAGGTGACGTCATGACATCGCACCAATAGCAACGCTCAGATTGCATCTGGCAACACTGCTAACCCGAAATCTGGCATCACTGTCAGCGTTTCTGGTACGAGTCGTACGACAATCTTGAATCTAGCCGTGCTGTTCAAACGAAGTGTTGACGAGTCGAGTGAAGTGCAATGTCGCCGCCTCAAGTTAAATTAAAAAGTTTTCAGTTATTTGGTGTCAGAATAATTCTAAAAATTTACCCTAGATATTTCAATGCCCTGGTTTCAATTTTAAAGAATTGATTGCGCCGAGTGGAATTGTCCAGTTTAAATGATTTGAATGTCGAATTCATGTTTGCAGCCGCCATTTCAAAAACACCGACTACCGAAGAGTCCTATCGGCATTAAAGATGCACTAAGTGGTGTTGAAAACTGGTGTTGTGCTGTGGTTTTATGATCACAGGACTTCGGACCTGAAAGGTAGGAAATTGAACTTTGAATATTATTTAAATTTAATTCAAAAAGGATTGCTCATAACCTAATTTTTTTCCCATGACGAAGTTGTATCTCTCTATCAAATCTTTGGAACCAGATGCAGTAGACCAGTTCAAATTCGATATGCTAGTTCCATAGGAAAATGCTGTTGACTCGCCTGAAATTTGAAGTATAAAGGGAATAAAGAAATAAGAATATAATGTGCACAAATTCTATGCTGATCAATGACATACTGCTTATTTTAAAAAAAAATCAATATCATTATAAGTTTTTCATTCCAAAAAGGTAACATTAATCTTGTGGTAGGGTGCTATCATCTCTAATAGTATCTAAATTTTTATGTGTAAATTATTCTGGAAGTAAAATGAGATGACAAATTTTACCAGGTTTACCATGAAAAAACTTCACTGGCATTGTTGAAATTTTGATCTCTCCTTTATGTTGAAATTAGCAAGTAGTAAGCTTAGAATCTGCAGTGCTCAGCATGAAAGCTAGCCTAAAGCCCGTGCCACACCTTGCAACTTCGAGTGCTCCATGCCGCACCGACGAGTTGCCCAGAGCTCTCTCAGCTGCTCGGCTGCATCAGGAGCAAAAGTCGAGGCAGCTTGATTCATGTAGCAGGACGACGGCGCACAGCAGAGCCAGTGCGAGCCAAGAAGGCATTGAGCACGGTTGTCTCGCTCAAGCGCTCACTGTTGTCTCGCTAGCGCGCGTTCCGCGATAATCCGAGCGCAGCTGCTTTGCAGAGCACATTGTCGTCTGACGTCCTCCTTCTCTCAAAGCTTCAATGCAACTGACTGCCGCGCGTTGTCACGCGCTCATCCACAAGCTCGTTAAGCCGCAGCGGTTGTTCTGCGACACCAATACAGCGACAAGTAGCATTGACATAATGCAAGGTGTGGCGGTGCCTTTAGTTTGGACTGCAGACTGTAAAACTTGTGTACTGTATATTGGATGCATTTTCAGAATAGCTTGACTATGTGAGGGCCTGAGCTAAAGGTTAGGTAGGCTTACTTTTGAAATAGAATAGGTTTTTGTTTTGTTACGGACCATCTTTTTTCGGTTCACTGCTGTCCTGTTTTTCAGCACCTACTACTTTCTTCTTCAACTTTTTCTTGCTTCATGAACTTCTTTCTTAGCTTACTGTTTTTGTGCACCTTATGCATAAATTCCTCCTTCCCTCAACTCCATACTAAATGGTGCCTTCTTCCTTCCTTTCTTAGAAAATATTTGTCGTGGTTATGGGAAGCTAAAACTTTCTTATTTAATAATAATAATAATAATAATAATAATAATAATATTTCAGAGTAGCTCTTTTTTCTTGTGTAGCCTATCTAATCTGAAGTTTTTAGATTAACTCTTAATGACTTCCTATTTTGTAGCTAAATGTCATGGTGAAAGATGACAAGAGAGATGCAAAATCTTGTCTATGATTTTCCATTGTAAAGTGCTACTTTTTATGGCTATCATCTTTTTGAAAATGCTAATCATCATCTAATTTTTATGGCAATCAAATTTTTTGAAAATTTTTTATAGATATCTAACTGTTCTATGCTTACCATTCATGGTGAGCTTCTATCAATATTTTTGAGATATGAGGGGATAATTCATGCTGCTTATCATAATTTTATTGTGAGTGCTTCAAAAATGTCATGTGAAGCAACAGAGCCATGTTTCAAAAAAGCATGTCTTATGTTTATGTCAATGATTGTATTTGTATTTTGCTCTCCTTTTATGTTTCTTAATAGAAGTAAAATGAGTCTGGTAATCCACTAAGGAATACATACAAGCAAAAATGAAATGTGGAACATTCTGCAGATTAAGGGCTGATTTCTTTACTTGTCATTTTTTATGAGTCTTACCAAATTGGTATATGTTTTTTTTAGACTTGTTTTTTTTATATATAAGGCTATGTGACATTGGGATTGTTATTAAATAACACCGATAAATTGACGTATATTACCCAACAATAACTGTTAGTGAAAAATTGTGAGAACCAGCGTGAGTGTGTTACCTTGTTTGGTTGTACTTAAAGATGTGACTAAAAAAACCATGCCTTTTTTTACCAAAAAAACGTGGCCAAAAAAACGTGGATATTTTTTTTTCTTTAATATTTCGTCTGAAAATAACTCAGCAAGAAAAAGAACCACATTACATTATTTGTTTTGATGTCAAATTACAAAATAAAACAGCATACTTCTTAATCGATGTTTTCCATGCTTTTATGAAATTTTTCATTTTCTGCGGTTTCATGCTTTGATATTTCATTTATTTTACAATACATGTGAATGACCTTCAACTCCCAAAATGGTGTGTTATAATAACATATCTTTACTTATGGTCATTGATAGAGATGTGACTAAAAAACCATGCTGTTTTTTTTTAAATGTTATTTATACAAAAATTAGGAATAAAAAACATGGATATTAATATATTTATGTGACCTTAAAAATCCAATGCTGTTTTTTTTAGAACATTGTTTTTTAACAGAAAAATCTTGACTAATAAAACATGGCTATTATATTTTATGGGACCAAAAAAAATTTTTTTTAAACATTTTAAAAAAATCATGACTTAAAAAACACGGATGTAAATATCAGGAAAGTTATTTTTCTTTAATCGAATTGTCTTTAGAAACTTATAAACAAAGAATGCTGTTAATATTGAAATCATGTTTATTAGAACTCTACTAGGTCTTAGAATAAAATATCTACAAAGAATCTATTCACTCCATAAAACCTTTCGGAGACCAACTCCATCCTCAGTCATTCAGTGAAATTTGGTGAAATGGACAATGAATTTTCACTGTTCCTTTGAAAAACATTTGACTGAATGACTTACTGAGGATGGAGCTAGTCTCCGAAAGGTTTTATTGAGTGAATAGATTCTTTGTGGATATTTTATTCTAAGACCTGGTACAGTTCTAATGGATATTAATATATCTTATGTGACCAAAAAATCCATGCTGTTTTTTGAATGTTTTTGTTACAAAAAATTCATGACTGAAAAACACGGATATTAATATACTTTATTTCACCATAAACAACCATGCTGTTTTTTTTGAAAACATCTTTTTTACAGAAAAATCATGATTAAAAAATGTGGATATTAATATATTTTATGTGCCAAAAAAACCATGCTGGTTTTTTTAAATCATATTTTCTTTACCAAAAAAATCATGACCAAAAAACATGGATATTAATGACTTTTTGTGACAAAACATGGTTTTTAAAACGTCATGTTTTTTTGGTCAGATAAAATTTGATAACACTGGTGTTTTTTGTAAAAAATCTTTTTTCAAAAAGCTTGGTTTTTTGGTCACATAAAATAAATTGATATCCATGTTTTTTTACAGATTAGATTAGTCATTAGTTTTAGCCTCCCTACCCAGCAACAAATGCGATCCAAAGAGAGGAAGGAAGATTATGAAACAAGATCAAAGTTGAAGAAGACAGTAGTAGGTGCTGAAAAACAGAACAGCAGTGAACCGAAAAAAGGTGGTCCTCAACATAACAAAAACAGTTTATTTTAACAAAAAGGAGGCCTTTCCTAACTCTCAGCTTGGACCCTCACATTGTCCCCCTGGGAGCGCTAGTTCCTATAGATACAATAATTGTATACCCCTGAGGAGGTTTTTTTTACAAAGAAGTCGTGACCGAAAAATGAATAATAATAACTTTTTATTAAAAAAAACATGTTTAAAAAAAAGCAATGATTTTTTTTGTAACATCAAATATGTTAATATCCATGATTTTAAGACACGATTTATTATGAAAAATACATAAAATAGAACAGCATGGTTTTTTGGTCACAAAATATATTCATATCCAAGTTTTCTTATACTTCATTGTTTGTAAAAAAATATTTTTTAAAAAACAGCATGGGGCTTTTTAGGTCTCAAATATATTCATGTTTTTTTTTGTCATGATTTTTTAGTACAAAAACATTTTTTTGGTCTCATAAATATATTATTCACGTTTTTTCAGTCAAGATTATTTAGTAAAAAATATGTTTTTTTTAAAACCTGCATGGGGCTTTTTAGGTCACATAAAATATATTGTCTTTTAGTCATGATTCTTTGTAAAAAACCAGCATGGTTATTTTTGGTACCAGAAAATATATTAATATTCATTTTTAATAATCAGAATTTTTTGTGAAAAAAACATGTTTTTAAAAAAACAGCATATTTTTTTGGTCACCTAAAATATATTAATATCTATGGTTTTTAGTCATTTTTTTGTAATGAAAACATAAAGAAGAAACCATACAGTGAAAGTGGTGGCAGATAACCCACAATTACCTAGAGGAGTCTAATGACTTTTTGCAGGAGCCACAGAACTTACCACAGAACTTATATTGATGGATTCAAAATTCAGAGCTTATTATCTCTGCAAAGGCAGATTTTTTGGTCACATAAAAATAAAATCAGATATATTAGAGATAGTAAGCTCTGTATTTTAACTCCATCAATATAAGTTCTGTGGCTCCTGCTGTTCCTCTTAGACGCCTCTAGATAATTGTGGGTTATCTGCCACCACTTTTACTGTATGTTTTTTTTGTTGATGTTTTTATAACAATAAAATGACTAAAAACTATGGATATTAATATATTTTAGGTGTCCAAAAAAAACCAGACATATACTTAACAAAATTTAGGTGTGCAAAAAAAAACAAAAAAAAACACATAAAAAACATGTTTTTTTTTGCAAAAAAAACGCAATCAAATAAAACCGTTTTTTTGCATCACTAGTTGTACTTGAACCTATGTACAGTGCTTCTCTGCCTTATTTGTTGTACTTGATGCTATGTTCAGTACTTCACTGCCTATTACGCTTAATTTTTCCTTTTTTCTTTAATTTTTTAATTTTTCCACAGCTCTTTTTTTGCTCATTTCCCCTATCACTTTCTCCCTTTTGACTCCTTGTATTTTTACATTCTCTATTACACTATAGTTTATCATTGCCTTCATTTCCTTGTGTATGCATTGCAATATTGCTTCATATTCAACATCATCTCTCTGTTCAGCTGAACCTTTTTATTAAATACTCTCACCTGCATCTTGATTCATCATATTTCCAGTGACAAATTTCAATCTGTACCCTTACTACCAACTAAAATGTGTGCTTATTGAGCCAGAAACAAATTCAAAAACTGCTAACTTGAGAAATTCACTAATTTTTATTTGCCTCTCAGGTACCGGATGAAACTGAAATAATTTCAACGTCATCAAGGTGGATGAAGAGGAGCTAAAAGCTGCTGCGGTATTCAACTGAACCACCAATATTGGAGGAATTTTTGCTGCGGGAAGTGGAAGATGCTGCCGCTAGAGCTCCGGTTACCTCGTCATGTAAACAGACATGCATCACCAGCAGCAGAAGAAATTCTTTGACTCACTGCACTATAAGTTGTTCCATTTTCAGTGAGCAAGTTTCCTGTTTCCATCTTTTTGTGTCATTTCAAAAGCATATTCGGTCTGTTGATCTGTACAAGGGACTTGAATTGTGCAGTAAATCTTTCGTGCTATTATTTTTATAAGAGGCTCTTGCTGTATCTGTTGAATCAAATCAGCCACTTACTAGGCTTCAGCAAAAATGTTTGTGAATTAATTCATGATAACTGCCCTAAACATCCCACCTACTTTTCCAAATAAAAATGTAAATAAAGTTTTTCTTCAGATGTAGAACATTATAGTCAATCAGAGCTTACAATAGAGCTCTGCAGGGTACCT
The DNA here is from genome assembly GCA_030386875.1 of Morinoia aosen. Lineage (NCBI taxonomy): Eukaryota > Metazoa > Arthropoda > Malacostraca > Amphipoda > Talitridae > Morinoia > Morinoia aosen. The sequence continues at coordinate 36,087,678 of CM059579.1, read as the reverse complement.
TTTCTGTGATGCACAAGTGATTCACTGCACTTTTCTCCTGAGTCCTTGTTCACATGTTCTAGGGTGAAATATAATAAATTTTGTTGTATCGCATTATTCAGCTTATTTTAGATCGTTTCTGGATTTTAAATCGTTTTTTACATGGGTGTAGGCTGCTGGCAATAGTGTTATGGACACATTGGGCGGATATGTTGCAGAGCAGCTGTTTGAATGCACTTCTGTGTGCACAATTAATTTATGCCTATAGTTCAGTTATTTCATTAGAATCAATTACGTGCGAGTTACTGTTTCCTCCTGTAAAACCCATGACTTCCCCGTTGCTGTATGTACTGCAACACTTCATACATTCCGATTGAAATATAACAAAGCTTAATTTTAGTGGTAGTGTTACTTACTCGATTACTCAGCTGTAAACCAAATTAACACCAAAAAAAATGATTGAGATAAGGCAAAATTTCTGTGTGACATAATTTGTCTCTCTCATTTGGTAGCCAAGTGGAGCCAGTAAATTTGGACTTGAAAGTAAACTTATATTTGTGTTTTCTGGATGGCCTGGTGCTATTCCTGTCTGCTGTGGCCAAACTTGAGACATTTAGTCAGGCATGCTGAGGCTCATCATTCTGTCCGAGGCACCATACAACCTACATTTGTACAAATATCTGCGCACTACTCGCTCTCAGCTCAGTAAGTGGCGTTAATTAAACTCCCAATGACTCTTAATGAACAACAACTTAGTCTTCGACTTGTGCTAGCCTTATTTTGTTAGTGTCAGATGAATTTAAGGCTATGAAGTGTTATATTGTATCACGCGTGTGATAAACCTTTTTTCTTTGTCTGTTTATAATTTAAGGCTGTGAACTATTATGTCGTTCATCTGTTCTCGCTTACAACATATTAATGGATGGTAATGCAACGTTCATTTGTTGATTTGGTTCTGTGTATTGCTAGGGTCAAGCGTTATAAATAAGCATTACTAACTACGCGCTACACATATTTGTTATCCTTGTTTTCTTCTCGTAATTGGAACTCGGCAAAAAAAATTGGATGTACTCGTTGAAACCATTGCATTCTTATGACATATTCATTGTTTTGGTTTTTAAATGAATTATTTGATAAGCTTTAGACTGGCTGTGGAAATACACACGTAACTAGAGTTATGCTTACCTTTCAAGTTTTTGCATTCTACGGCTTATGTTGGAATAGGTACACTTCCCGGCCGTCCCTACAAAGTTAACGTAATTTTTAAAAAGTTATCTGGAGTGTTGTCTTGTTATTAAACAACGCAGTTTGCTTCTGAGCGTGCCGATTAATTTACTTCTGCTTATTGATGATCATACAATTGTGTGTAAGAACTATTTTACCGTTTTGAATGATTGATTTGGAGCATGCATCCAATAGTTGGTGAAAGATGCGTCATAGGCTTCCCACTCGCACTGAGCTAGAAGAACCGGTACCCAAATAGTAAGTTTGACGTGAACTGGTCTTTCTAATGTTTATCTTTATAGTCTATTAAAAATGTGAGGGCCCAAGCTAAAGGTTAGGTAGGCTTTCTTTTTGCCAAAATAACATAGGTTTTTGTTTTGTTACGGACCATCTTTTTTTGGTTCACTGCTGTCCTGTTTTTTCAGCACCTACTACTTTCTTCTTCAACTTTGATCTTGTTTCATGAACTTCTTTCTCATCTTACTGTTTCTATGCCCTTTCTGCATAGGTTCCGCGTTCCCTTAATTCCATACTAAATGGGACCTTCTTCCTTCCTCCCTTTGGATCTCATTTGTTGAGGAGATGTAGGCTTAAACTAACTAATAATCTAATCTGTAGTCTATTATGATATATTTTTTCCTTTTTGATTTTAACAGTTCATTTTTTTATTTAATACTTCTTTATTTACTGGTATGCCCCTCAGGGGGTACAACTATTGTATCTGTGGGAATTAACGCTCCTAGGGGGACTATGTGAGGGCCCGAGCTAAACTTTAGGTAGGCTTCCTTCTTGTTGAAATGGAATAGGTTTTGTTTTGTTGTGGACCATTTTTTTTAAATTCACTGCTGCCTTGTTTTTCAGCTCCTACTACTTTCTTCTTCAACTTTGATCTCTTTTCATAATCTTCTTTCACAACTTACGGTTTCGAAGCCTTTATGGCATAGATTCCGCGTGTACTTACCTTCATACTAAATGGTGCCTTCCTCCTTCCTCTCTTTGGATCGCATTTTTTGCTGGGCAGGGAGGCTAAAACTAAAGACTAATCTAATCTTTTATTATGGCATGAATTTTATAAAATTTCCGTACTGAAATTAGTGGCACAAAACATTCTACCTAAGTCAGAAACATGAAAACGATTGTGGGACGTGAATAAGAAAGAAAACATTAATGTCCTATAAGGGTTTCATTTTTGAAAAAAATCACATAATCTTTGAAATATGGCGCAAATTGTCGGCAATCGATAAACATACTGATGTACATGGGTATCACGTTATTATAAGCATATAACTATTAACATTATAAGCATATTACTTCAGTATAAATGGATGATCACACGACGAATTTATTGTTTTATTTTTACACGGATGCTTTACAATTTCATATTAGAAAAAACATCACATTATCTTTGTAATATGGTGCAGAATGTCTGCAATTGATAAACACACACACACACATATAGGTACCATGATGGTCTAGTTTAATGCTTGCACAGAAACGGAGAGGGATGGCATAAAATGGTTTATCTCCTCTAGTGCACACAGGTATACATACACACATATACAAGTAAGCATGTTTGCAAATGGCAGCGTATAGGCAATCAAATCATAATACCTTCGCATACTTCAAAACTGTTGTGTGATGTCTTGAATTTCAAGACAATGATCGGGGGAGATTGTTCAGCAGTGGAGATACCAGGCAAATGAGATTCGTCAATACTTATTCAGTATGTTCTGTAACTAAGGATTATTTTTGAGACACAAGATGACGAGTTATTTTGGCTTTAAATTCTCTCGGTCTTTGAGGGATTTTAATACTCAGTGGAAGTTTGTTCCACAGTAAGGCGCCTGATATGGACAGAGGTTTCTGCCTTCAGTGAGATGAACGATAGTTGATTAAGATATTATTGTTTCTGTTCGGTTTTTGATTGGTTACAGTGGGTGGATGGAAACGCACTATCTCAGCATTGTTCTGAGGAATATATAACGAGGAGAATACGTATTGGGCCTTCTACATGAGGAGCCTTTCTTGGATAGGAATCCAGCCGAGTTGATTGAGGAGAGGAGTTACGTGACCACTTCTTTTGAAATTACCGTTGCATACCACCTTAACCGCAAAGTTCATGCACGTTTGTAAAACCCTTTGAAGGTATTGAGGTAGTTCACCCCATACTAGGTTGCAGTAGTCAATGTTTAGTAAATTACATTATTGGAAACAGTCATGTAGGAGACAAGAGTTGACTTGGTGATCTTACACAACAAGTATTTCGATAGGAAGTGAGACTCAAGATTTCTTTTGAATACCTTGTAAGAATTACTACCACGGATCTCCGCAGGTATTGAGTTCCGAGTTTTAGTTAAAACGAATAGGATACTGTGTTGCGACCGGGCCTTTGAATAATAAGGAAGCATGGATTTACTTCTATTTCGGGTTAAATGGTCGTGATGACCAGTTTTCGCAGTTAATAATTGTTTTAGGCTATTTTCACCATCAATTGTACATGTTTTGTGAATAAAATTGCAAATGGAGATTTTGTAGAGATCCGAAAGTTTAAGTATTTGTAAATTTTTAAATGAATCATTTGTGTGAGCATTATATTCTAGATTCTTTACCGCTCTGATGGCTCATTTTTGCAGAGTAAAAATTAAATTGGTTTTATTTTTATCAGTTCCGTGCCATGCTTCTATTCCGTATTGCAAGTATGGTGAAATTAGCGTTCGGTATAGCATTCGTATAGCTGTTTCAGGCAGGTAATTTTTAACTTTATTCAGGATTCCGATGGATTTTGATAATTTAGAACTAGTATGAGCGATGTGCTCTTTGAAGGTCAGATGTTTATCTATTATGATGCCCAGAACCTTGCATGAGTTGGTTTCTTCGATTTCACCTTCGCTATTTTTTATGCGTGGGAGAGATATATTTTGTTTGTATGAGAATGTAATATATTTTGTTTTATCACTGTTGAGGCTTATTTTGTTAGCTTTAAGCCATAATGAAACCTTATGGAATTCATTATTTATACTCTCCGAAATAATAGCGGGATTTTGGTTCGGAAGGACCGCAAGCGTGTTGTCAACGGCAAAAAGTATGAAATTGAAAAATGATGTAGGTTTGATAATATTTATAAACATCAGAAATAGGAGACGCCCAAGGACAGTTCCTTGTGGAACTCCATGGCCAATTGTCTGTGGGTCTGATTTTGCGTCGTCAATGACAACGTATTGTTTCCGATTTGTTAGGTATGATTTGAACCAATCATGGGCAATTCCTCGAATGCCATAACAGTGTAGTTTCGAGAGTAATATATTATGGTCCACACAATCGAATGCTTTTCGAAAGTCAAGAAACACGGAGAAAGCATGCTTTCCTTCATCTATTTTAGAGTAAAGGTGCTGTAAATGATTTAATATAGCTTGTGTCGTTGTTTTTTTAGAACGAAAACCGTATTGTCTGTCGTAGAGAAAAGATTTTTGTTTAAAATACGAATACACTTTTTTATACACAATTTTTTCAAATATTTTGCTAATGATTGGCAATACAGAGATAGGTCTATACTTATTAATGCCATTTATATCACCATTTTTAAAAATAGAGGTCACTCTCGCAGTTTTGAGAGAGTTGGGGAAGATACCTTGAGAAAGTGAATGGTTGATAATATTAGATATGCACGGTGCTATTATATCAGCTATAGCCTTAATAACTTTAGCTGAGAATGTATTTAATGCATTTGATTTGTTTTCAAGTTGTTTATGCACGTAATTACATCTGAGGGATTAGATGGCATGAAAAAGAAAGATTTGGACATGGTCCATGAATTGCAAGTGGTCTGTAGGTTCACTAACGACACTATCGGTGATATTTTTTCCAATATTTATAAAACGTTGTTAAACACTGTTGCAATATCTTGTTTGTCGTGATATTTTACATTTTCGTGAATGATGGATTCAATTGTTTTCGTAGCATTATTATTCGGTCTATAGCATGAATCAAGCAGGTGCCAATTTTTTTGTTATATTATAATTATAATATAAAATTAACTATACTATTATAACCGAATTGTAACATAGAGTTGAGCAATAATATGACACCTTTTCTCCATTGTTACCCTGCATAGTGTAGATACAGAGAAGAAAAGGCAGTGTGCAAATCTGGCCTACCTTAGCTACACGTATATCATAATTTTGGGGATTTGAAGCATAGTCATTGAATTAACTATCATAATTTCACTGAATTAGTGGATACTTAGTAATAAAAAACTGTTGATACATATCTATGCTTCTCAGTGTAGACAGTGCCTACGCTACCTACTCAGAAAACACTTGTCAGTAATATATATACAGGGTGTTTCAGATTCAGAATAAGAGGCAAAAAATTGCACACAAAGTAGAAGATATCCAAATACAAAATTTTACTTCTATGAAATTTTCCGAAGAAAGAGACATTGAGATATTAGCCGTTTATTGTTTTAAAGGATGAAATTTAATGACTAAATTACTAGCGAAATATCTATTATGAATTTACATTGATCGGGCGAAATGTTCTAGTTGCATGAACTCCTAGCTCTCCTGACATGACTCCACTCGATTTCAGTTTTTGGGGACACATGAAGAGCCTTGTTTATGCTACACCCATTGAGTCTGAAGAAGATCTTGCGGCCAGAATTGCAGTGGCTGCAGGTGAGATACCTTAATGCCAGACGTGTTTCCTAATATCCGGCAGCCGTTAAGGCTAACATTCGAAAAGTGCATAGATGTAGGTGGAACACATTTTGAACAATTTTTGTAAAGTAAATTCAGAATAAATATTGCGAGTAATTGTTGCCTTAAATTTCATCATTTAAACCAATAAACAGCCAATACCTCCCAACCCCGATTTTTTGAGGGAAAATTTCATAGAACAAAAAGTGTCTATTTGACCATTTTCTACTTGATGTGCAATTTTGTACCTCGTGTTCTGAAACACTTAGTGTACATAATTGTGTACACGACTCGTCATAAATGACGGGATTCGATATTGTCTGTATACAAATCTTCCAGATGTGGATCATAAAGAAATATTTCCATCCTTATAGTACCAGCGATTAAAATATTCTAGTGGTTGTGCCCTGCTGAGACTCGCATCACAGATACAGTCATTAAGCATCTTTGAGAGCGTGAAAGGGAGACAGACCAACTAACAAAGACTGACAGCCAATTTTATTTGTTCAATGAAATTTTCTGTTGAATATCTTCCGTATTTCTGATGGCGGCTTTGTGGAAGAAAAAGTTTTCTTCAGTTGGCCTCTCTTAGTTCACAGAGAAGAATTTGAAACTGATGAAATTAGTTCTTTCTGTTTTTTGTTTTGCAGCTGCATCTTTTCTTCTTTTTTGTGTTTAGATTTAACTTTCTATAATTAAGCATGTTTGAGCTTCTAGCAGACCTGCATTAACCTTAAATCGCTGTAATTAACATTACTCATAACGCTTTGGCGTTCACTCATTAAATCATCTTTGAGCATGCTCTGCTTGGGCAGCATGTTGCCCTTTTACTAAAAAGTGGGCCTGGTAACTCTAATTTATTTCTCTTGCGGAAAATGTCTCTTTCTGCGACTTGAACTCCTCGACCCGGCTCTCGCAGCCTCTTGAATAGGCATTTATTATTCAAGGTAATTAATTATCAATTAATTGTTAAAATCTTAGTGCTATATGCAATCTTACAATAAAATACGATATTCCGCTAGTCGCCGACCAGACACCTTAAAACTGTACCTCTCTACTCAGAAGGCTTCTAAAATTTCCTACCGGAGTTCCGTGCTGATGACCGGCCGCGTCCGTTGGTTGTCTTCTGTTTTTAGCGAGTTTCGTTTTAAAAACTAACCTTACGTTAAAGAAGATTTTCGGCCTCCATTTAAAGGAATTTGATAATAAAAATACTACACAGGACGCTGCTGTGCGTACTGTTGAAATCCTCAAGATACTCCTAACTTGGGTACGGTTTCTCTTTTTGCGCATCTCAGGAAACGACTTGCTGTTGTTCCCTTGAAGTTCTTCTGTATTTGAAATAAATGTTCGAACAGTCGCCCTCAAGTTTTAAATCCTAAAACTCCATTGTAATGACATAGGAGAGATTACGCTCACGAAATACCTAAACCTATTTATTTATTTGTTTAAAGGAGACACTTGACCGTTTATTGTATAAGAGCAATCAACACTATACTGGGTGTCCCACAAAAATGTCCCGGACTTTTTAATTGATTATATCTCCGCTTTAAATTAAATTAACACATTTTAATTATCTTTTATTAACAATGTAGTCAATTTTGTTTCCACTTCAAAAAACTCTAGTTTTTGAAAATCAGTTGAATAACCACTTTAGGATGATCAATTTACTGAAAGGGGTAGAAAAATAGTTCAAAGGGAAATTTTTAAAAACAACACTGGTGTTCTTCTTCATTTCTCAATACCTACTGTTAAGAATAATTTCATAACGATTTTCATGAACTTAAATTATTCGGAAAGGAAACAAAATTTACTACATTGTGAAAAAAGGTAATTCAAATATGTTAACTTAAAGCTCAGATATAATTAATTAAAAATCGAGGTCATTTTTATGGGACACCCGGTATAATAAAAAGCCAGGTGTCCATCAATTTATAAATAAGTATATGTTCTCGTGCGTAATTTCCCCTATGTTATTACAATGGGAATCTGCTTGTTTGGACAGTATCATAAATACAATTGAAATATTATGAAAAACCTGGCATCTTCTCACTTATGTTTATAAGTAAAAAAACATTGCGTGAAAATCGAACCTACCCGCAAGAAAATGCCGCTTATCGTACTTAAATTTAAAAGGCATTTAATTACTTAAAAGGAATGGCAAATTTTTTAAAAACTTCTTGCGAATAATAATTTAAATTACAATGCACAGTTGTTGCTTGCTTGGTTGTTGTGTGCGTCTGTGACGTTCTTAAAGATGCTTAATGACCGTATCTGTGATACGAGTTTTACACGTGCATGCACGAGTACGAGAATACTGTATTTTAATCGCGGATACTATTAGGGTGGATATATTTGCAGGCCATTTTTATCTTGAGATTTTTTTAAAACGATACCATTGAGGGCCGTCATTTATGACCAATCATGTACACTAGCATCTTGGTTATTAACATTTTGTAATCAATTTAAAAATCATTCGCTAATAAAGAATATAATGAACACAGGCACAGGTTTGAACACCTGCAACCGTTCATTACAAAAAATTACTGTCGTGTGTTTATTTATACGTTTTATGTCACGCTGTTAAGAATAGGATAGGATGATAAGAAGAAATTAGCACTGGCGGTCTTGGTTTCAGTTCACGGTCAATTAATACACACGTTTTCGTTGTGCAAATGCTTTATAATAAGTCACTTTCAAAACAATTAGACATCAAAAGCCTTATATACTCGAGTTTGTATCGGGAATACCGAGTTCGGCGGGGTATTGTATATTACAATGTTCTGTATTGCATATTACAATATGCTGTATTGTATATTACAATGTACTGTATTACAATACACTCTATTGCATATTACAATATACATACACAAGCTCGCAGTTGCTTTCAGTAATGCTGAATTCCTGTATCTTGGATACGACACGAACGGCTATAACTACTTCTCTTGCGGCTGAAAAATACTGTGTTCTGAGTGTTTATTACTCCTATAAGAATATTGACTGTGTTCTGAGTGTTTATTACTCTTATAAGAATATTGAGTACCTTTGGAATAAGCTGAAAGCATGGAAACTCCACTCAAACGTAAATTTGTTGAAGAAAGGTATTGAATCCCGTCATTTTTGACGGTCCGTGTACACTAGTTAAGAAATAACATATTCATCTTATAAATTATGAATAGGTGAAGTTGGAGTCACAAAATTGTGAATAGCTAGGTGGAGTCGGTGTTGGAGTTGCCAAATTCCGGAAAAGTGGAGTCGGAGTCGGGGTCGCCAAATTCTGAAAAGGTGGAGTCGGAGTCGCCAAATTCTGGAAAGGTGGAGTCGGAGTTGCCAAATTCTGGAAAGGTGGAGTTGAAGTCGAAAATTTATTCCTCCGACTCCGCAACCCTGAATTTGTATTACTGTGCTGTATAACTCAGAGGCTTTCAACTTTCTTTCTTTCAATATGTTGCATACTGAGCTGCCCTCACCCAACTTAAACAAACAACTTTTAAATACTCAAAACAACTCCATAGTTAGTTTACACTTAATCTATATTGGTCATGTACCAATTCCGTAGTTTTTGTCCATGAAATTGAAATTATACCTACGTATTTATGATAATTTATGTTAATTCAAGATGGCCGCCATCGTGATAAGAATTCGAAATACAACTTCAGGGAGGCCACAATACATAATGATTTTTCTTGGAACTTCAGGAGCGAGGTATTGATATTTGGAAGTATCTTATCACTTTTATAATATTTTATAACGAAAATATTATTATAACGAAACTGCGGTGGCCTACATTTGATAGACAGAAAAGTGCTGTTTTTCCAACATGAATTAAGAAACTGAAGAACATGGCTAAGAAAAGACTTTAACGAAGAAGTTAATTTTAGTTCGAAATAAGCTGCTATATCATACTTACTGGGCAACTCGGCAAATTTTCATGGATGTTCATGGAACGGCGCCTGAGAAGAGGTGACATCAGGATAAAAAAGTATGTGAATAATTAATGAGTTGCCTCTGACTGTTGCGGTGTTATTTTACCACGCTTTTTATCTCTGACTGTTGAGGTGTTATTTACCACGCTTTGTATCTCTGATTGTTCAGGTGTCATTTACCACGCTTTGTATCTCTGACTGTTGAGGTGTTATTTTACCCCGCTTTGTATCTTTGACTGTTGAGGTGTTATTTTACCACGCTTTGTATCTCTGACTGTGTTATGCTTCTCCGCATAACTGTATAAGGAACATCGCTAAGAATCTGGATAATCGTTGTCTGGCCAACAACGTGTTCATAAATGATTCTAAAAGACCAAATAATAAGTCTGAGAATCAACGAAGGAGCACTTCAAATCGCCTATACCTTCAAATCTTTTATACTTTCGAGGAGGATCTTCGCTTGGACTTCGATGGAATAACGACAGCCCACGGAAGATGCCAGGAACTTCAATGATTTCTCTTATGTAATGCTTACTTAGTATTAATAATATTTTGTGGGGATTATCAGTATAAATATGTTAACGAGAGTAAGTAACAGCGTATTTAAATTGTTTTAGGTTCTTCTTCCATTCGTATATCAATCTAATTAGATCATAATTGCTAGTCGGCATCTGGGGAGAAGCGGCGGTAGCGCCACCGTGAGGGTGCCTTCGGGGACTGGAGTCAGTTAGGTGGGAGGCCCCGAAGGCCATTGACAGAGGCGTGAGCTGCGACGACACCAATCGCCTCGGTCCGTGCGGACTGGGCGCGTGCTTTTATCTAAACGTATTAACTTCATCACAACTTCTTCAAAGTGAACGTAATTGTGCCCTGCTTTCAAATTCTATCAAGTGACCCGAAAACTTGGCTTTTAACATCAGCTAACTATCGCCATAACGGTCGATTCGGGAAATACAAAATGGCAGCTCGTCACCTAGAGTCCGGACCACTTTACAAAGCAGTCGAACCACAGCTAAGTATCTCTCCTCATTCACCATGTACTAATGCCCCCCCCTTCGAACTTTCTAAGTATGTAGGGTAGAACGCGAAGAACCATCATATGTAACTCTTAACCTTTTGATTTCCTTTATTGTCAATAGCGAATGTTGAATCTGATGTCTATTTAATTCCCTCCGTAAATTAGGATGAGAGATGATAACGATGATGTTGAGAAAATGATTGATTCACGAAGCCATGAAACACGGCTAAAATGCACGATTAATTTATGGCCTTACGCCCGGACTTCACGCTTACCGAAGATTGAATTAAATGTTTATTCAGATAAAATCTGAATTGGTGGCAGTTACCTTGAAAATTATGAGTAGAAAATATATGAGAGTGACAAATAATGTATTTGTAGATGTCACAAAACTAAAATCACGAAAACATCGGCAGTAATTAAAAGACGTGAAAAAAAACGATAACGAGAAAACGGAAAAATGATGCGATCACCACCAGGACGTCAAAACACTGTTGAGGTGTTATTTTACCACGCTTTGTATCTCTGAATGTTGAGGTGTTATTTACCACGCTTTGTATCTCTGACTGTTGAGGTGTTATTTTACAACGCTTTGTATCTCTGACTGTTGGTGTTATTTTACCACGCTTTCCAAAAATCCAAAAATTTCCAAATCCAAAAATTTAAAAATTAACGAAATATCGGATCTCTGAGCCTCACCCTTGCCCTAAAACATAACCCAACCTCGCCTAACTTAGTATCTATTATACACACAAACTATTTTCAATTGAAATTTCACAGAACGAGTCTCTCTGGATTGCTTGTCATGATGAAAGAGGCGTTCTTTCATATGGGCATTATTCTCTTCTCTGTATTTGTTTTCCTTACATCGAAAAAAGGTACTAAAATCGTTCTTAATAAAGGGTGCGCCAGAGAAACTTACTTATTTGAAAGGTCAATAAAAGCAAAAGTACTGCAGTTATTGTTTTATTGTCTTTTTTATTTGACAATACAATATCCCAATTTTGTTATACACTGTTTTGAAAATGACATCGGCTAAATGGCGACCCCCATTGCGCATACACTGATTAAGTCGATTTTTGAAGTGCGTGTCCACTCTTTGCAGCATATCAATCGGTATGTTGGCAATGGCATCGCGAATGTTGTTTTTGAGGTGAGCTATTGTCCGTGGTCGATCGACATAAACCAGCGATTTCAAATAACCCCATAAAAAGAAATTGCGTGGAGCCAAATCTCAAAGTTTGAACGGTGATGGGATTCCATGTGATGGATAGTTTACTTCAAAAATCGACTTAATCAGTGTATGCGCAATGGGGGTCGTTATTTAGCCGATGTCATTTTCAAAACAGTGTAAAACAAAATTGGGATATTGTATTCTCAAATAAAAAAGACAATAAAACAATAACTGCAGTACTTTTGCTTTTATTGACCTTTCAAATAAGTAAGTTTCTCTGGCGCACCCTGTACAATGCAGATATTGGGGAAACATCTTAAAGCCGAATGTAATCAAAGAACTTTTTTGAATTAACGTTATGTTATTGAAAATGTAACCTCACATTCGTGTCATCGTTAAAATAAGAGAACGGAATTTTTCTACGCTATCTTGCTCATTAGTATTAGCAGGAGGTGATACCTGTCATTTGTTCACACATAAGTTATTTTGGTGATTCACGCATAAAATGAACATTTATCTGAAATATTTAACAACGATTACGACCCCCGAAGTATCGAGGGCTTCACGCTTGCTTCCAGATTCCCTTTCGTGCGCCAGAGACGGAGGCGTCCTGCTCTACTTGGGGCAGCTGGCTGCGGTGGTGTGGCTATCTGGGCCAGGTTTGTTGCCTGCTGCCACAACGCGTGTTGCCTGCTGCCACAACGCGTGCTGCCTGCTGCCACAGCGCGTGCTGCCTGCTGCCACAGCGCGTGTTGCCTGCTGCCACAGCGCGTGTTGCCTGCTGCCACAGCGCGTGTTGCCTGCTGCCACAGCGCGTGTTGCCTGCTGCCACAGCGCGTGTTGCCTGCTGCCACAGCGCGTGTTGCCTGCTGCCACAGCGCGTGTTGCCTGCTGCCACAGCGCGTGTTGCCTGCTGCCACAGCGCGTGTTGCCTGCTGCCACAGCGCGTGTTGCCTGCTGCCACAGCGCGTGTTGCCTGCTGCCACAGCGCGTGTTGCCTGCTGCCACAGCGCGTGTTGCCTGCTGCCACAGCGCGTGTTGCCTGCTGCCACAGCGCGTGTTGCCTGCTGCCACAGCGCGTGTTGCCTGCTGCCACAGCGCGTGTTGCCTGCTGCCACAGCGCGTGTTGCCTGCTGCCACAACGCGTGTTGCCTGCTATAACAATAATTCTAGGCTTAATTCACGCCATTTTAATAAATTACATCAAATAAGTTCATAATTGACGAGTCTTTAAGAACAGTCCAAACTTTTCTTAAGCCAACAGATCCGGACGGCATTTAAAGTCTGTATTATAAAAATCGCCAAATCAGTGACTTCTAAGTGAAAAATAATATTCCGAATCCATTGTTCATTATCTAGAACAGCGGCTCTTAACCTTTTTACTCCCACGCCTTTCTGAAGGGTTTTTTTTTTATTCGGGGCCCCCATTAGTATTTTCAAATGAAAGGTGTTTAGGTTAAGGCAAAAACAAAAATCGTGGATTTTCTTTTGATTCTATGCCATTTTATATTGACCAAATATATCATTTGAGACTACTTCAATGCTACTAGACGTCAAAGAAAATATTAGTGAGGCTTTTGGCACTGTTTCTTTGACACTAGATTTTGAGTGCGAGGCTGAATGCAAGTGAGCAAGCCAAATCTCCTTCGACGCTCAGACGATTTCTGCGTTTAGTGTTGATGGCTACGAACGAGGAAAATGCAGTTTCACAAATATAAAGTTGTGACAAGATGTCCATTTTTTTTAGAATTGAAATAAAGTGAAAATCCTGTCAAAAATATTTTTTTTAGTCTTCAACATAGTGACCATTTTTATTAATCACATCAAGCCACCTTGCCTAAGCTTTCTGATTCATTAGAAAGTTAAACTCGGCCAATTACGCCACAAAGGCAGATGTTCATCGGGCTTTGGCGAAGGCCCTGGAGATAGCCAGATCCACCAAGACCCGTGGACTTTTTGAAAGGCTGTGGCTTAGGGACGAGGAGTTCAAACGTGAAATGGAGCGGGTGTTGATCGTAAGTCTGATAGACGAAAGAGGGGCCATGGGGAAGGCACCCCATGTTAATAAAAAACCAGGCCTCGACAGTCAAGGGTTCTTAAGTCCCTGTTATCCCGGGCGTACTTTGGGGACTGCCGACGGTGGGAGGGAGTCTTTACACCCTACTGGTCGGTGTGCGCCCGCCTTAAAGTGTAGAGATACACCAAAAGGCTACCGACCGGCCGGGGACTTTCTTCAGGCCTGAGCCAGTTGGGATAGGTGGGGGGATCTATTCATGAAAGTCAATTCCTGTGCATGCTGCAACTTTAGTAAACAACAAACTGAACCCCTTGATGACGGCGTGGCGACCCCACCCCCAAAGCACGCGACGCTGGCGTGGCGACCCCAACCCCAAAGCTCGCGACTCTGGGCGTGGCGACCCCAACCCCAAAGCTCGCGACTCTGGCGTGGCGACCCCAACCCCAAAGCTCGCGACTCTGGCGTGGCGACCCCAACCCCAAAGCTCGCGACTCTGGCGTGGCGACCCCAACCCCAAAGCTCGCGACTCTCCTGTGGCGACCCCAACCCCAAAGCTCGCGACTCTGGCGTGGCGACCCCAACCCAAAGCTCGCGACTCTGGCGTGGCGACCCCAACCCCAAAGCTCGCGACTCTGGCGTGGCGACCCCAACCCCAAAGCTCGCGACTCTGGCGTGGCGACCCCAACCCCAAAGCTCGCGACTCTGGCGTGGCGACCCCAACCCCAAAGCTCGCGACTCTGGCGTGGCGACCCCAACCCCAAAGCTCGCGACTCTGGCGTGGCGACCCCAACCCCAAAGCTCGCGACTCTGGCGTGGCGACCCCAACCCCAAAGCTCGCGACTCTGGCGTGGCGACCCCAACCCCAAAGCTCGCGACTCTGGCGTGGCGACCCCAACCCCAAAGCTCGCGACTCTGGCGTGGCGACCCCAACCCCAAAGCTCGCGACTCTGGCGTGGCGACCCCAACCCAAAAGCTCGCGACTCTGGCGTGGCGACCCCAACCCAAAGCTCGCGACTCTGGCGTGGCGACCCCAACCCCAAAGCTCGCGACTCTGGCGTGGCGACCCCAACCCCAAAGCTCGCGACTCTGGCGTGGCGACCCCAACCCCAAAGCTCGCGACTCTGGCGTGGCGACCCCAACCCCAAAGCTCGCGACTCTGGCGTGGCGACCCCAACCCCAAAGCACGCGACTCTGGCGTGGCGACCCCAACCCCAGCACGCGACTCTGGCGTGGCGACCCCAACCCCACAGCACGCGACTCTGGCGTGGCGACCCCAACCCCACAGCACGCGACTCTGGCGTGGCGACCCCAACCCCACAGCACGCGACTCTGGCGTGGCGACCCCAACCCCACAGCACGCGACTCTGGCGTGGCGACCCCAACCCCACAGCACGCGACTCTGGCGTGGCGACCCCAACCCCACAGCACGCGACTCTGGCGTGGCGACCCCAACCCCACAGCACGCGACTCTGGCGTGGCGACCCCAACCCCACAGCACGCGACTCTGGCGTGGCGACCCCAACCCCACAGCACGCGACTCTGGCGTGGCGACCCCAACCCCAAAGCACGCGACTCTGGCGTGGCGACCCCAACCCCAAAGCACGCGACTCTGGCGTGGCGACCCCAACCCCAAAGCACGCGACTCTGGCGTGGCGACCCCAACCCCAAAGCACGCGACTCTGGCGTGGCGACCCCAACCCCAAAGCACGCGACTCTGGCGTGGCGACCCCAACCCCAAAGCACGCGACTCTGGCGTGGCGACCCCAACCCCAAAGCACGCGACTCTGGCGTGGCGACCCCAACCCCAAAGCACGCGACTCTGGCGTGGCGACCCCAACCCCAAAGCACGCGACTCTGGCGTGGCGACCCCAACCCCAAAGCACGCGACTCTGGCGTGGCGACCCCAACCCCAAAGCACGCGACTCTGGCGTGGCGACCCCAACCCCAAAGCACGCGACTCTGGCGTGGCGACCCCAACCCCAAAGCACGCGACTCTGGCGTGGCGACCCCAACCCCAAAGCACGCGACTCTGGCGTGGCGACCCCAACCCCAAAGCACGCGACTCTGGCGTGGCGACCCCAACCCCAAAGCACGCGACTCTGGCGTGGCGACCCCAACCCCAAAGCACGCGACTCTGGCGTGGCGACCCCAACCCCAAAGCACGCGACTCTGGCGTGGCGACCCCAACCCCAAAGCACGCGACTCTGGCGTGGCGACCCCAACCCCAAAGCACGCGACTCTGGCGTGGCGACCCCAACCCCAAAGCACGCGACTCTGGCGTGGCGACCCCAACCCCAAAGCACGCGACTCTGGCGTGGCGACCCCAACCCCAAAGCACGCGACTCTGGCGTGGCGACCCCAACCCCAAAGCACGCGACTCTGGCGTGGCGACCCCAACCCCAAAGCACGCGACTCTGGCGTGGCGACCCCAACCCCAAAGCACGCGACTCTGGCGTGGCGACCCCAACCCCAAAGCACGCGACTCTGGCGTGGCGACCCCAACCCCAAAGCACGCGACTCTGGCGTGGCGACCCCAACCCCAAAGCACGCGACTCTGGCGTGGCGACCCCAACCCCAAAGCACGCGACTCTGGCGTGGCGACCCCAACCCCAAAGCACGCGACTCTGGCGTGGCGACCCCAACCCCAAAGCACGCGACTCTGGCGTGGCGACCCCAACCCCAAAGCACGCGACTCTGGCGCGGCGACCCCAACCCCAAAGCACGCGACTCTGGCGCGGCGACCCCAACCCAAAGCACGCGACTCTGGCGCGGCGACCCCAACCCCAAAGCACGCGACTCTGGCGCGGCGACCCCAACCCCAAAGCACGCGACTCTGGCGCGGCGACCCCAACCCCAAAGCACGCGACTCTGGCGCGGCGACCCCAACCCCAAAGCACGCGACTCTGGCGCGGCGACCCCAACCCCAAAGCACGCGACTCTGGCGTGGCGACCCCAACCCCAAAGCACGCGACTCTGGCGTGGCGACCCCAACCCCAAAGCACGCGACTCTGGCGTGGCGACCCCAACCCCAAAGCACGCGACTCTGGCGTGGCGACCCCAACCCCAAAGCACGCGACTCTGGCGTGGCGACCCCAACCCCAAAGCACGCGACTCTGGCGTGGCGACCCCAACCCCAAAGCACGCGACTCTGGCGTGGCGACCCCAACCCCAAAGCACGCGACTCTGGCGTGGCGACCCCAACCCCAAAGCACGCGACTCTGGCGTGGCGACCCCAACCCCAAAGCACGCGACTCTGGCGTGGCGACCCCAACCCCAAAGCACGCGACTCTGGCGTGGCGACCCCAACCCCAAAGCACGCGACTCTGGCGTGGCGACCCCAACCCCAAAGCACGCGACTCTGGCGTGGCGACCCCAACCCCAAAGCACGCGACTCTGGCGTGGCGACCCCAACCCCAAAGCACGCGACTCTGGCGTGGCGACCCCAACCCCAAAGCACGCGACTCTGGCGTGGCGACCCCAACCCCAAAGCACGCGACTCTGGCGTGGCGACCCCAACCCCAAAGCACGCGACTCTGGCGTGGCGACCCCAACCCCAAAGCACGCGACTCTGGCGTGGCGACCCCAACCCCAAAGCACGCGACTCTGGCGTGGCGACCCCAACCCCAAAGCACGCGACTCTGGCGTGGCGACCCCAACCCCAAAGCACGCGACTCTGGCGTGGCGACCCCAACCCCAAAGCACGCGACTCTGGCGTGGCGACCCCAACCCCAAAGCACGCGACTCTGGCGTGGCGACCCCAACCCAAAGCACGCGACTCTGGCGTGGCGACCCCAACCCCAAAGCACGCGACTCTGGCGTGGCGACCCCAACCCCAAAGCACGCGACTCTGGCGTGGCGACCCCAACCCCAAAGCACGCGACTCTGGCGTGGCGACCCCAACCCCAAAGCACGCGACTCTGGCGTGGCGACCCCAACCCCAAAGCACGCGACTCTGGCGTGGCGACCCCAACCCCAAAGCACGCGACTCTGGCGTGGCGACCCCAACCCCAAAGCACGCGACTCTGGCGTGGCGACCCCAACCCCAAAGCACGCGACTCTGGCGTGGCGACCCCAACCCCAAAGCACGCGACTCTGGCGTGGCGACCCCAACCCCAAAGCACGCGACTCTGGCGTGGCGACCCCAACCCCAAAGCACGCGACTCTGGCGTGGCGACCCCAACCCCAAAGCTCGCGACTCTGGCGTGGCGACCCCAACCCCAAAGCTCGCGACTCTGGCGTGGCGACCCCAACCCCAAAGCTCGCGACTCTGGCGTGGCGACCCCAACCCCAAAGCTCGCGACTCTGGCGTGGCGACCCCAACCCCAAAGCTCGCGACTCTGGCGTGGCGACCCCAACCCCAAAGCTCGCGACTCTGGCGTGGCGACCCCAACCCCAAAGCTCGCGACTCTGGCGTGGCGACCCCAACCCCAAAGCTCGCGACTCTGGCGTGGCGACCCCAACCCCAAAGCTCGCGACTCTGGCGTGGCGACCCCAACCCCAAAGCTCGCGACTCTGGCGTGGCGACCCCAACCCCAAAGCTCGCGACTCTGGCGTGGCGACCCCAACCCCAAAGCTCGCGACTCTGGCGTGGCGACCCCAACCCCAAAGCTCGCGACTCTGGCGTGGCGACCCCAACCCCAAAGCTCGCGACTCTGGCGTGGCGACCCCAACCCCAAAGCTCGCGACTCTGGCGTGGCGACCCCAACCCCAAAGCTCGCGACTCTGGCGTGGCGACCCCAACCCCAAAGCTCGCGACTCTGGCGTGGCGACCCCAACCCCAAAGCTCGCGACTCTGGCGTGGCGACCCCCAACCCCAAAGCTCGCGACTCTGGCGTGCGACCCCAACCCCAAAGCTCGC